>JAVJAQ010002645.1:0-441842 GCA_032362365.1 Zygogramma bicolorata | reverse complement strand
TTAGACAACTGAATACATCTTCAGCAAATAACGAAGCAATGAATGATATCTACTCTGAAAATATAATGAGTTTTTTCTAGAGATCAATTACATTGACATCAAACTGATATTACTTCAATTCAACGCTTTCGTTAACAAAGTTAACATATTCAAAAGAAGAAAAATACTTTCAAGGATATTGTCTCTTATGCTTGATAAACAAATTGAGCAACAAAAAGCGACATTATCATTTTGCAGACTCATATATAATTTTGTACAACGGCGTATTACACCCCGTTTCGACGATGCAATTTTGTGGCTGCAACTTCTCGCGGCGAGATATGTCATCTAGCTGTCAGTTTGCATTGCCAATATTAAAAAATAGCACTGAATGTTACCAAGATGAACGTCTACATTATCACAACTGATATATAATTTCATTCATTTCTAATAATTGATATTGTGATTTAATCACCTTATTACTCAACTTGATTCTTCAAGTCTCGAAAAATAATTGAAATTATCAAATCAATATTCTTCACAATGATGCCACCACATATTTTTGGTTTGCGGCAACAAATTCACCATAGAAATAACTAAGTCGCTGCAACTTATCGCACCAAGAAAGATTCATGCAACACGAAAAACTTGCATGATCACATGCAATTTTCTGGAGTTGCAGCGACAAACTTGCATCGTCGAAACAGGCTATTAGTGCCACTGTAAAAATAAAAAATATCTCCAATGACAGATTTTAATCTGTTTAATTTTTACTGTGACCCGAATACGCCATCGTCAATTCTGGTATATAAATGAGTATTATTGTACTGTTCATTTCATTACTTGTTCAATCACTTGTTTATAAAACGTCACCGTATAATTCATGAGGCCCTCCATCCAATGGGGGTGTTAAATACTCATAGGAAAGCTTTTTGTTTAGCCAACATTCATTTGAGTTTGTTCAAACACTTCATCACCGGTATGGCGTTATGCCACTTACTCTCGAGTGCTCTAGAACCGAGTTAGAACACCCTCTGCAGCGCATCATCATTCGAAATGCCCACATGTAAACTGTTCACTTCAGCTGTGTTTCAAAATGAGTTCGAATGAAGTGGAAGTGAATATACATAAACAAGCAACAGCTTATTAAAAAGAGTAAAATGTTTCTACAGCTACGTTATATCTTTGTTTATAGATATAGTTAGTCAACCTTATGGAAATATCATTTGAAAGGATGGATTTTGAGGGTAGATATGGCACTAGTGATTTCGTTTCCAAGTCATGTCTTTTCTTTCGTTTTCTTACGGACGTCGTAGCCTGAATCACTCATTTTCTTGATTAATTATACATAATACCAAGAGATGGCAATCAATTCATGAACAGAAGTGGATTTTTTTGTCATTGTTGTAGACCATTCTAGTCACAAAGATCATTTTAATGCCTAAACTTTCATTTCCTCCATAAACTTCTATCATCAACTCTATTTTGAAGCTTTCTTCAACATTTGCGGCAAATCAAAATGTTATGAATGAATTCAGAATTATAGATTCTCAAGAGTTAGAGGACACTGTTGGAAATTTATGCTGTCAGAAATCGGTTGGTGGGGAAATAAATATCAAAATTTTCAAATTGGCTTTCTCTGTCAGTAGTGAACAACTATTATACATTATAAATAAGAGTCTGATGGAGGGAAAGTTTCCTGATTCATGGAAAATTTCAACTGTAACTCCAATCAGAAAAATCCAGAACACATTAAAATGTGAACAATTTAGGCCATTAAATTTACTACCGCCGTATGAAAAAGTAATAGAAATTTTAGTGAAAAAACAAATTCTAGAGCATATTGATACTCATGATTTACTTACAGATTTTCAAGCTGGATTTAGAAAAACTTATTCATGTGAAATTGCATTACAAACGTTGCTGAACAATTGGAAGTCATCGATTGATGAAGGCAAAATAGTTGGAGTTTTATTTTTAGATATCAAGAGAGCATTCGAAACTGTTAATAGAGAAATTCTTTTAAAAAAATTGAACAGAATGGGATTCACTGGTAAGGTGATAAATTGGTTTGAATCTTATCTCGAAAACAGGTTACAAATCACAAAATTTAATGATAACATTTCCAGTTATGTTTTGTCAGAACACGGTGTTCCACAAGGATCTGTTTTGGGACCACTATTATTCATTTTATATATTAATGATATTAATAAAGTAATCAAAAATTGTCAAGTACAATTGTTTGCTGATGACACCTTAATATATGTTACTGGAAAATCAATAGATGAAATAATAAATTCTTTAGAGAAAGATGTTAAATATATGGAAAACTGGTTGAATTTCAATAAACTTAAACTGAACCCAGGTAAATCAAAATTCATGCTTCTTTCAAATAGACCAGTACAAAATTCAAGATCTCTTTTTATTGACAATGAAAAAATTGAAATTGTTTCTGAATTCAAATATCTAGGTGTGTTGTTAGATAATTCACTAAATTTTAATGAGCATCTCACATATATTTCAGGAAAAATAGCTAGAAAAACTGGATTATTATCAAGAATTGGAAAACACCTAACAAATGAAACAAAATTCAAAATATTTAGATCTATAATAGAACCCCATTTTCAATATTGTTCAACAATATTATTCACTCAGATGGAAATTCTACAGAAATTACAGAACAGGGCTTTGAGAGTAGTTTTGAATAAAGATATCTATACCAAAGTATTATGGATGCATGAGTCCCTTGAAATTTTGAGTGTTAAACAGAGATTATATCTGAATACTTATATATTTTTGTATAAATTGAAAAATAACATGCTTCCAAAATACCTGAAAGACAACTTGGAACTCACTAGCTACAACACAAATTATAATACAAGGAATTGCAATGATATCAAATTGAAAAGGTATAATACAAATTTTGGACAAAATCAACTATTTTATAAAGGCTTGAAAACTTTCAATGAATTGCCGATAGAAATGAAAAATTGTGGAAGTTTAACAAATTTTCGAAAAATGTGTAAAAATTTTGTCAAAACGAACATTAACTTCTGACAAATTTGGATTTTTCGTCTCCAGAATAAATATCATAGACTGATATAATGATTTTTACATTTATTGATTGATTTTATTGAATTTCATACAGAGTGTACTTGTGAAAATAATATATTCCATTGTATTTTTAATGTTCATAATCAATATTTTACATTCCATGTTATAAGATAATTGTATTCAGTAGCTTTGTAGCTAAATAAACTCATTATTATTTCAGCCAAAATGACAGACAAAACTCTGCACCTGTTTTTCCCTTCAGAGTAGGAAACTTTGTCGTGTATTGTCAAGTAAACGGAAATATCGATATCGTAGTGTAGATGGCGTAACAAAAACGCTTCAAATCGTTTTTGTACAGGCATTGACTAACTATATATCTATAAACAATGCTAAAAAGCTGTTTTTTCTTGAAGAACCGTGTTCAATTCGTTTTGAAATCAAACATTTTGTTGTTGAATCAGTGACGTCAAAAATGAATACGGTTCATTATGTTTTGAAAGCTTCTAAGAACGGTTCGGTTTATTTTGACACGTTTATCATTTGAGTACATGAATGTTTACGTCACGATTGAAAGCGGTTCGAAATCAAACTTGAATGCGGTTAAACAAGAAAAAAACAGCTCATATCTCTATAAACGATCGTTATATTTGATGATGGCGCTGGAGTTACTTCAAAGATTGGGGTGATACGAGAGTTCTTAATGAGATTGGAATATTTGTTGTGAAAGTAAATACTTTTCACATATATCAGTTACTCACTCTGACAACGAATTGAAATCACTCGTCCTCGACAGGAGTATCTTTGAACAAATTAGTTCTCTCGAGTGCGAGTATCAATTTGATCTCTGTTGAAAGTTCCAGAGATTTTTTATAGGTTAGGGGCATGGACATAAATTCTTTTCTGCGGCGTGATTGAAGAATCAATACTATGCACCTAAATCTGGCTTTAGTGTGACATACCAGTAACAAAAAATCAGTGCTTATTTTTTAATTCACTTCTATCAAACAGCATACCTGATGACGCTGTCTGATGCTCTGGAAAAGATGCATGACAAAAGGTTTCTCAATATATTGAAGAGTTTGAAAATAACTGAATGTTACAGAGGACCTGTCCCATTCAGCTTACTACGTCGAGGAATTTTTCATCAAAAATGAAAATATTTGGGAAACAGAAATAAAAAGAGTATGTCGGTCAAAAATATGTGTGTATCGATTGTCTTATGTTGCAATAAAAAAGTATAGTGTTCCTCCCTGAAGGACCAGGACGTCCAGGAACGCTGTCAGAACTAGATGCAGTGATTCAGAGGAATATCTATTACCAACATTTTTTTTTCGACTACTAACCTGAGAAATCATCACCAAAAGTAACATTTTCTAAACCTGGGTAAATAATGATATTGAACTTCCAGCTAGGTAAATATTGAAAAACTGCTGATAGTGGTGTAGTCGCTTCGATTTGAATGGCAACAAATCGCTACTTTTGCCGCCTTTCTGAATTCAGAATAAGATGGCTATATACTGGTGCTCACTTCACGTATTCATAAAATTCGATCACAATTCTCACTCCGATTCGCTCACATGCATTAACGTGAATAATATTCGGCTGAATTGTGATACTACTTCTAAACCGAGCTTTTGAATTGAGATCACAATATTATATTGCTCAAATGAAAATATCACGACCTAGCCACTTGGCAACACAGGACGTGCACATGACTGTCATCTCAACTGCGAGAGTGACGATACCTGGCGAATGTTTTGAGTTATTACTACGGTATACGTCATCAATTCTTGATCAAGTAGGCCAGATCGGTCGTCTGATTTGCTGACAATCTCTTATATGGAGTGAAAACACCAGTGTATAGCCACCTCAATTCAGACTTACATGCTTACACGACAAAATCACTATCACTTTTATTCTCACTCAGTTTTTCTTTTTTTTCACAATATCATCTAGAATTTCAATACAGCGTCTATATTCTGACAGTCAAGTCGAATTTCGTTTTAGTTTGTTCGACAACTGGACTCCTAGGCTATCAGAATTTCAGTAATATACTCAATGAACATAAAGAATGTCATTGCTCCTTCAATTGAAATGAAAATCTGAATCTATGAAAGATGTTGTTATTTTAGTGTTAGTAGTGAAAGAGGCGAGTGTAGCACAGAGCAATAAATATATTATGACGCAAATGATACAATTTCGAGATATTGCAAAATTTCATTGCATAATTCGCCTTCTATGGAGTTTCTTCAGTGATAATATTCTACGGAAGTAGCATTTCTACAATCGAGTGCCAAACTGACATTATTTCCAAATTCTCCAACTACTTCCATTCATCTTCACGATCTAATATTTACATATCGTGCAATAAAATAGGTGGTCGTAGAAAAAATAGTGTACATTATTTGTGCGAGAGTGATGTGAACTGTCACTTTCCGCTCTGGTAATGTGATATACTTTATTCTATTCTATTCTAAACACAATAAACTGTAAGAAGTAGCAAACCCCATTGGTGAATATTGTACTAGTTTGCGATAATCATTGGTATACACATTAATTATCAATTAAAATATAGGAATATTCGACTATTGAGTATGAATATAAACTTCAACAACTGCTTTAACTTTCGTCCTCTGCTATTGCTCTCACTTCAGCATTTTGTGAAAATTAGTGCTTAGTGATCGAAGCATAGATTATTATATATTGAAAAATAATATTTTGTTGAATATTTCCCTCATATATAAAATGTCCCATAAGAGCAATGGAAATATCGAAAACTTCCAGCGGTAATTGCATTGTATCAAGTCACCACAACAACACATTTGAAACCGTATCGCTAGACGTCAGTAAACAACACAAATAAATGTCAGATATACTTCAAAAATAGAAAAACATTTCGCGTTTTGGTGAGTGCTCCATACAATCTATAGAGGAAAGTATAAATGAACAAAAAATAACATTTCCTTGAGAATTTCTTTATTCGTGAAATATTCCAATGAATTACATTCGTGCATAAAAATGACCAGATGATTTTGCATTCAAGCGTGATATCTTTATATAAATTGCATTCGGTTATTTTCATATTTTGTAAAAGAGTCCTCGTCCTTCGGACTCGGGCACTTTCGCCAAAATATGAAAATAAACTAGCAATTTTTAGATATCACGCTTTCTTGCAAAATTATCGGTAATTTTTATGCACCCGTGCAGTTATAACCAAAAATTTGTCCTAACTGTTTTTGTTTGAATGCTTTCACAACTTCTTGTTGAATGGGTATGAATATGATCAACGGAATTAATAATGTTTAAAAAATTAGTTGGATATAAGTAATTGGGAATTTTATAAATTATTATCATCGTATTCATTATTAAAGTATACTAAACACTGAGAATTTGAGTTTTTTCCAGCATTTGTAATAGGAGTATGTCTATCACAATTATTGAGAATTATTCTCAATGCTCTATTCTGTTTTTTTTTTTTAATTTTTAATTTTAAAATAAAATGGAGGAACAATAATTCAAATGGTAATGAATTATCGTTTCACATATCAATAATTCTGTCCAGTACAAGATATTACTGCTAACATGTCCAAATAAATTTATTTTCATTCCAAGTTTGTTTGCTACATATTAACGCCGCACCATAAATTCATTTGCCTTATCACTGCTTTATCTTGGAAAGCAAGATTATACCGTCGTAGAGCTACCATTAGAAAATTTTACATTCGAGCAAGTCTATCTTTTATCTCAAAAATCATGACCTGACTTTATGTGTAGTTTTGTAATGTATGTCGGTAGTTAACGTGAGATTATATCGGTAACTAAGAAACAATGACCAGTTCAAAAATAATCTGGATTACTCGTGATAATCCAGGTTACTATTGTGGTTGAACAGTTTGAGGTCGTTTGAGGATCAAAACTACCAATTACCTCAAAAATCGATGTTAAAGTCTCTGGTGAAACTCGACTTAAAACAGCGGTACATTTTCAATTTCAGTGTCCTTCCACTCAATACGAATTCGTTTCTGTTCCGAGAGCGATCACAGCAATCCTCCGTAATACAATAGCAAGTCTCGCAGAACACAGAGCAGAGATCCTTAACTTGATCAGAGTAATCGCATATGTGCCATGGGGTGGCACAAAGCGAGATACACCGTTCCCTCTCGGGGCAACAACCACATTTGGAAGATGCGATTTGCGATTCTACATATACCGCCGGGGGCGAACGCTTGCAGATCTTGTCCGACGTTAGAAGAGAACGAGTATGTTATGTCGATTAGTTCAACGGTGTACGTAATATACGGGGTGTTTACCCTTCACACTATACACATTGACAGGTCTTTTTTTTTCATATGCGGATTCACACGAAAAGGAAGCCCTGTAATGTTCAAAGAACAACGCTTGTATAAAGGGACAGGAGATATGAATTAACATTTACTTTGAATTTCTGAAGTTTGTAAGCCTCAGAAAAAACCTTTTTTGGCGAGGAGTTCCAGCTCCAAGGGGGTGGGACTCGTCGAGTCATCCGTGAAGGTCATTAAAAGCTGGCGAGAAGTATTTCTTCGCCCTAAATAGAAATCCAAGCTCCTGGAAAGCACCCTTTGATCTAGATATATCTCACAACAAAATATTGTTCATGAAATTATGCAGGTTACAGCCAAATAATTATCAAAATGATAGAAAGCAATGCAGTTGGTCTCTAATTACATGGTAAAGTTAACTTTCCCTTTTAGGAACTGACTGAACTCTTAGGTTAGGTAGTTTTCCCCATGAACTGAAAGTTTCTGTTGTCTCTCCTATTTTGAAGAAAGGTGCTGCTGAATTGGTGTCGAATTACCGCCCAATCTCCGTATAGCCAGTATTGTCAAAAATATTTGAGTATGGCATGCTGAAGCGGATGTTAAATTTTTTAGAAACTCAAAAAGTAATTACCGATCATCAACATGGTTTTCGAGCAACGTTTTCAACTTCAACTGCCTTGGAATCTTTCTGTAATGAAGTTCTGAATCTTGTCAGCCGGGGTGAGAGTCCGACTAGGATATTTTCTGACCTCAGTCGAGCTTTTGACTGTGTCAAGCATGGCATTTTGAAAGACAAGCTCTATAAATATGGTATAATGGAAAAAGCATTTGAATGGTTATCCCTATACCTAGATAACAGGTTACAAACTGACAAAATTGTCGATAAAGAAAATACATATATGTCTGATCTTATGGTAAATTCACAAGGAGTTCCACAGTGAACCACACTTGAACCACTGTTGTTTATCCTATATATCAATGAGTTACCTTCATTCATACCAGAGTCATTTACCACTCTTTATGCAGATGATTCAACATTTCTATTTAGTGATGAAGATCCAAACATTTTAAAAGATAAAATTACTTGCCTTTGAATTAATGCCTTTTTGAAATTTTCTGCCTGGTCTAGCGATCAGTCCTCGTTATTTAATACAACTAAAACGAATTGTATCTCTTCTCATCCTCGCCAAAAAACTTCTTTCACTGACTTTGATATATTGGTTAACAACTCTATCATAACAAAAACAGACAATGTGAAATTTTTAGCAGTATTTTTTGATTCAGATTTGTCCTTCAAGACTAACTGTTTACATTTATCAAAGATGTTAAATTCTAAATGTTTTCAAATAAGGAATTTAAGGAAAACACTTGATGTAAATCACATTCGTTTAATTTATTTTGGTGAAATACAGTCTAGGATTATTTATGGAATTTGCACTTAGGGTAGTTGTTCTCATCCCAAAAAATGTTTTTTGTCACAGAAAAGAATTCTGAGGTGTATTTCAAACATCTCATTTGTACACTCTTGTCGTCCTGTTTGAGAATTTTAACTATGTATGGTCTTTATATACATTATTTACTCACATCAGTTCAGAGAAACAAGGCTTACTATCTACGAAATAGTGATATTCATGCACATGATACAAGATATAAATCACATTTTTCTGTACCTTACCAGCGTATAGAAATCTGTAAGAAATCACCTGTAGCAAAGGGAATTAAACTTTAAAATAGACTCCCACAATATTTTGAAGATATTGCCTCATTACATGAATTTAAAGAGAAAACTAAAAACTTCCTCATTGACATGTGTCCGTATTCAGTTGAAGAATATTTTGAAAATACTCATTGAACTGTGTCCAAACTGCAACATATACTTTGATTTTGAATGTACCTGTTTATAGTGTGAGTAGAAATGTTGTCCGTTTTTTTTTCTCGATACTGTGTTTGTGAAGGAAGCTTTAATATCTCAAGGTAGATGTTCTAGTTTCTAGCTAGACCTTTTAATTTGTTTTTATCTGACCTGTCTTATGTCATTATTTGATATTATGACATCAATAAATTATATTCTATCCTATTAGGAAAACCCTCCAAATTATACAAAAAGTTGAATAATTCGCAAAGTACTGGTGTCAATTCGGGAACAATTGCAGGGATTCCATCAGATCCGCAAGCCTTATTAATGTATCATTCATATTTTGGCGAATGCGCGTTTTTAATTGAAAATTCGGGGGTGGCCTTCGATATATCTAATGGCAAATATTTACTCATATTCTGAAGAGGCTCGTTTCTGACTTCATTTGTTTGTAGGGGGTAATCTGCGGAAACACTGGTACGATTATGAAAATTTTTTTTCTAACAGCAAGCTATATTACTCAGGAGTGATATAGGCTATATGTTATTATGATTGAAAAAAAAAATCAGTTGGAAATATCTAGAGAAATCAGGAATAATTAATGATCGACAATACGGATTTCGCCATCAAGGATCAAACAGTGACTTATTGACTTATGTTACTCATATTTAGCAGCATCAAATCGAAAAATTCGGAGAAACGATAGATGTTGCCCTTGATATTTCAAAAGCGTTTGATCGAGTTTGGCATCGGGGTCTCCTTTCTAAACTGCCGTCTTACGGTTTGCCTCCTCAGTTGTGTGCTTTTTTGAAGAGTTTCTTGTCTTATAGGTCTCTGTATCTCTGTGTTGATGGAGTATCATCTGATATTCTCCCAATAAATGCAAATGTTCCACAGGGTTCAGTTCTGGCGCCCAATTTGTTTCTGCTTCATATCAATGATTTGCTCGAGAAAACATTTTGTTCAGTACATTGTTTTGCGGACGACAGTACTCTTCATACTAGTTTCTCTCCCAGAGTCCCCATACCAGCTCGAGAAATGAAAATTCAAAGAAACATTCACGTCAATAAAATTAATGATGAGTTGGTAAAAATAATAGAATGGGGTAACATGAACTTGGTGGAATCTAATGCTAGGAAAACCCAGGCATGTCTCTTCTCAAGGAAAGCCGATCCATCATCGTCTTGTATTCAAAGTGAATGTTAATTCATATCTCCTCCCTTGATTCACGCGGGTATTCTTTGGACATTACAGGGCTTCTTTTTCGTGCGAATCTGCATATAAAGAAAAAGTTATGTTAATAAAGTTGGAGAAAAACTGGCGAGATGTGATGCTTTAACGGTGTGCGCTGAATAAACGGTTCGGTACAGACGAACATAATGTTGACCAAACATGTTTTTCTCTTTCAGTTCTACAGAAAATTTCGTGTTACTATACAGCTAGCTTTCATATTCGAATCACCACAGACTTTTTTTGTTAATCAATATAAAATGTTTTGTTCTGAATAATTGACTGACATATCAATGTACAGCCTAAACCACTGATCGTAGAGATCTAAACCTTATAGGGTGTGTTCTTTGTATGACCTAGGCTTCCGCCGATAAGAAAGGATTTTATGGAAAAAGGGGGGCAAAGTTTGTATGGGACAGCATGATTCGTAAGTTCAATTTGTGCAAAAACGTTCTTTAACAGAATAGATTGGCGACGTTTTCTCATTTTATTGAAACTCTTCGCCCAACGGGGTGAAAAAAGTCCTGATTCTGAATACTATTTGTATTAGACCACCCAGGAATAACTGTTTGCTGGCAATTGGAGAAACAAGATTTATTATAAAAATGATTCAATTTCAAATCAGACTGAAGAATATATTTCTCAGCACCATAATATTCATTGAGGCTTCTTGATTATATTCAGAAAGAAGCAATCCGTCTCGTTGGTGAATCTTCGCTCACGGATTTGCTCATTTCGTTGGAACATCGTAGACGGGTCGGAGAATTGTTTCTCTTCTGAAGATATTTTCATGTTAAAGAATGAAAAAAGATTATTCTCGATCCCTAAAATAGGAAATTTTTTACAATTCAACCGACCTTGTAGATCTGACCTTCTGAACATCGAAAATCAGAGACATTGTTACTTTTACATTTCTGAACACCGCAAACATTTGTTTGACTTTTCCCGCTTCTGTAAATATTACCATGGCCGTTAGCTCTTCTGAAAAGTACTGTGAATATCACAAGGTCTTTTTTTTTGTCTGACCCTGAAAATGAAAAAAAAATGTACATGCGCAATGAACGTGACGTTGCGCCCTCACCAGTTCCATCGAATTTCACAGGGCGAGTACATATTCTCCAGACTTTTACCCCAGTATACCATAGCTATACAGTAGAGACACTTAAATGTCAATCCTCACGAGGGTCAAATTTCTGTGACCTTCATTCTGTGCTCGGCGTATGTAATGTCATTTTGTGTCGGTAAATTGGAATGTACGGGATAACAAGTATCAAATCACTATGTTATTTCACATCATAGAATAATATTTCGTATAGGATAACGTTTGAGATGAATATAAATAATCTGAAATTCTCAAGTATCTACAATAACTATTCCACTTTTCTGTTGCTCTTTTCCTCCAGTCCATGTCTGTTTGGGAAGGTATGTTTGATGACCAGGAAATAAAGAGCTTTCAAGAGGATGTATTATTCTCAGCAGCTTGTAATAAAGACTTATAAATGACTCGAAATGATAATTTTTTTTGTTCTTCGATTTATTAGTTATGCTTTTTCTCAAATTCGTATTTGCAAATTTCAATGTCTAGAAAATTCTAGAACAATTCTTCCTCAAAGTGAAATTCACAACAGCAATAGTTAAAATAATCTGAAATTCTCAAGTACCTACAATAGCTATTCCATTTTTCTGTTGCTCTTTTTCTCCAGTCCATGTTTGTTTGTGAAGGTATGTTTGATGACCAGGAAATAAAGAGCTTTCAAGAGGATGTTTTATTCGCAGCAGCTTGTAATAAAGACTTATAAATGACTCGAAATGATATTTTTCTGTTCTTCGATTTATTAGTTTTGCTTTTTTTCAAATTCGTATTTGCAAATTTCAATGTCTAGAAAATTCTAGAACAATTCTTCCTCAAAGTGAAATTCACAACAGCAATAGTTAAAATAATCTGAAATTCTCAAGTACCTACAATAGCTATTCCATTTTTCTGTTGCTCTTTTTCTCCAGTCCATGTCTGTTTGGGAAGGTATGTTTGATGACCAGGAAATAAAGAGTTTTCAAGAGGATGTATTATTCTCAGCAGCTTGTAATAAAGACTTATAAATGACTCGAAATGATAATTTTTTTTGTTCTTCGATTTATTAGTTATGCTTTTTCTCAAATTCGTATTTGCAAATTTCAATGTCTAGAAAATTCTAGAACAATTCTTCCTCAAAGTGAAATTCACAACAGCAATAGTTAAAATAATCTGAAATTCTCAAGTACCTACAATAGCTATTCCATTTTTCTGTTGCTCTTTTTCTCCAGTCCATGTTTGTTTGTGAAGGTATGTTTGATGACTAGGAAATAAAGAGCTTTCAAGAGGATGTTTTATTCGCAGCAGCTTGTAATAAAGACTTATAAATGACTCGAAATGATATTTTTCTGTTCTTCGATTTATTAGTTTTGCTTTTTTTCAAATTCGTATTTGCAAATTTCAATGTCTAGAAAATTCTAGAACAATTCTTCCTCAAAGTGAAATTCACAACAGCAATAGTTAAAATAATCTGAAATTCTCAAGTACCTACAATAGCTATTCCATTTTTCTGTTGCTCTTTTTCTCCAGTCCATGTTTGTTTGTGAAAGTATGTTTGATGACCAGGAAATAAAGAGCTTTCAAGAGGATGTTTTATTCGCAGCAGCTTGTAATAAAGACTTATAAATGACTCGAAATGATATTTTTTTTGTTCTTCGATTTATTAGTTTTGCTTTTTTTCAAATTCCTATTTGCAAATTTCAATGTCTAGAAAATTCTAGAACAATTCTTCCTCAAAGTGAAATTCACAACAGCAATAGTTGTTATAGAGAGCTTCGGGAGATTTTTCAAGTAAATACTCTCATGCCTTCAACCATGCCTCACACCTGGAAGAGTTATTGAATATTGAGGTGCATTTATATGAAGCTGAGATTTCTACGTGAATTGGCTTCTATTTGTAGGTCTGCAATTTGTAAAAAATATATGAAAAATTCAAAGAGCTACTACTCTACAGAACACTAATGACTATTACCTTTTGCCATCCTTTGAAAGTTCAAGAGAGGTGATAATTTGTCTCTAGCCTTCGACAAACATCCGCGATAAGCTCACACTTTTTCAGCTTGGTAGTTAGCCATAATAATTTAAAATACATTATTTTAACAAATATCGACGTTCACCAATCAAGTTGATTGATAACACTTCGACGTGTCAAACTGCTGAAGTTGGTGTTCTGTGGCGAGTGTCTCTATTGTATGGTTATGGTATACTGGTCTTTTACTGTCAGTCAGAAAATTCTAAAACCTCTCTTCTATCTGAAATCGTTTTATATTTCCGAACTTCGATTTCTGCACTTCTAAATTTCAAGCTCCCAGCTCGAAAACTACCGTATGCAAGGCACATTTTATTGTAAAGTACACTATTTACTTCAACTACGCCGTATCTATTGATTTGAATAGAGGCAATGGCAAAATGAACAACTCGAGCCACTCACAAAGAGGGTCTTTTGTTTGCACAGGACTCCCTCATTTGTTTTGAAAATCGCTATGCAACCTCACAACAAAAGATTGTAAAGGACTGACAGGTCGTGCCGTGAGTTTCAAGCTAATACTCGATGTATTTAATATCTTAGAAAAATATTTGATCAAGTAAAGTGATTTATGGAAAATCGATTTCAAGTAAGAACGTGAATTGAAGGTATCCATACGTGGTTGGAAAAACCTATGATTATACCCTTAGTTGAATTGTTCAGGTAATTCGGTAAAGAAAATCAAAGCTCAGATGATATTGTATTATGCTTGATATTTGACATATTTCAGTTCGACTGCCTGTACCTAGTCAGATGATGTAATTACTTTAGGTTTGATGTATGTCAATTGACAAAATAGTATATTGTTTACCAGGTAAAAGAAGCCTAACATTTTTTTTCTTGACTCATGACTTTTTCTTCTTTTCCTGGAATCTCATAATTTTTTTTGACATTCCAAATTTTCGCAAATCGCTTTCTTCAAATCTTCTTAACGTTTAGAGAGTAAAACTCATTTTTACAAGAGGTCATATAATTTTGACGTTGAAAGAATAATATTTCTCAAACGTTATGAAAGTAGAATGATTTGACACTGACATTTCCAAAAGTATTGGAGTTCTTTTCCTATCCTGCCTAGTCAGAATAGGCAGGGTAGTTGCTGTTTAAGATGGACTCTTTTTTTTTCTAAATGAATCAAACGACTTGAATGATATACATGTACCTATCAACAGAGGTTGTTTGTATTTTTTCAGAGGAGAAAAAGCCAAAAATTGTGTCTCAAACAAATCGAATCGAATTTTGTTGAACAAGAATCTGGAGTCAAACCGTGATTCCCTTCTACCATTTGAATGCTAAAATGATGTATTCTTCAGAGAAAATTATCGAAAGGACGTATATTAGTTAGTGAAATAACTATCAGACTTCATTTCTCAATTCATAATTATTAATGCGATAATATTAAGATTCATGATGGATTTGCTCTTCTTTTTATTGAGTATGAAATGAAATATGCTTTACCTAGTGGTATCTGTTGATAATTATTTCACTTTATGGTAATTATTTCAATGGAATTTCACCAGCTTATTATTTTCTACATATCATCATACCTTTGAAATTTGTGGAATGCTTTCTACCACTGGCGATTTTTGTCTGTGTGTCTGTGTGTGATGTGTTGTTTGGCCAATTGACCCCTGACTTAAGGGACACACGAACAAATGCACATTACATAACTTACCTATATTTAAATACGTTCTTCAATAATTTATACCGCTTGTTTGTTTCTTTCACTTCAGCTGATCTCATCATCTTAAGTACCTTCCTGTTGCCACTGAAGAAGAACAAATTTCTTCATTAGAATTGCTATCACTTTACAACTCAACCTAAGTGAGGCTCTAGTTAATAGAAATCCATAAAAAATATGTAAAGAACCTGAAAAAAAATCCTAATTCCATACATATTTATGCAAAAGGTAGCAAAGTGGCCCAATGGTTTCACGACCGGAAGGGGTGATAGTATCTCGTCATATCCGGGAGCAAAACTGTTGTTAAGGCGCTCGTAAATGACTTTCTTAAGTAATATTTCTCGCTATCGGGATCTAATTTGTTAGATCAGAGTTTTTGATAACTCGTGTATCATTCGATTAATGGTGTTAAAAAGTGGGTGATTACAGGCGGAGTATATCTTCGAGAGTACCTGTTATTATTGAAGAAGTGGAGAGATGACTGGTTGATATACCAGATATTTGAGATTCAAGTCTTACCATTGGGATCGAGACGGTTTGATATGGTTGAAGTTACCAACAAAATATCACTTTTTAGGTTTCGAAATTATGAGTTCTTGGAAAACTTGTTTTTGTTTCGATCTTAATTCATTTGGGGAAATATTTCAAAACAATATCATCGGGAAGTGCTGGCTAATTTTTGATAGTACTTCTTCAATATAAGCTTTGTATTCGTTCATTCGGGTTTCTCCAGAAAAAAGATTTCGAACTGCTAGTCTGAAGTTTTGTTTCATCTTAGGATAACACTGCGATCAAGTTATTGACCGTTGCTTGATGTTATAATGGAAATAAATGAAAATATAGCTTTTCATCAGATGACAGAGCAGAGAAGAATAAAATGTGATTAATACATTACTTCTGAACATATAATGATAATTTTTTTCAATTAAATTTTTATTTCCCAAGAAACTACAAAGTTTATAGAAGGGAAAATATTAACTCTAAGAATATTATACATTAAAGGAAAAAAAGGCAGTAAAATCAGACTGTTTTATTGTAGAAAATGAAAAAAATGGTATAAAAAATAAATGAAAAGTTGCCAATTATCTATTTCATTAAATGTTTTTTCGAGTTGGTTTCGAAACGGAGTTTTCCATATTATGTCTTCATTGCATCTGGTATTATAAAAAATGATTCCTGTGTGATAAATTCACTGCCGTCCTATGTTAGATTTGAATTTCATCGTTGATAAATTTCTGGAAGATCTGGTTGAATGACTGTGCTGATCATTATTAATTTTGAAGATAATATTTGAATGTTTTAGTTTGTTTTCAACCAAATGTATGAAGGTACAAAGTTTGAGTGTATATAATGATGATATATCCAAAAGATTATTAGGTTTATATAAATTTTATGTTGGTTCCCGATAATCAAGTTTATATATACATTTAATCAATTTATTTTGTAGGGTTTTCACAGGTTTTACTAGGGTTTTTGTTGCCGCTCCCCAAACTGAAATTAAATACTGGAGTTTGGAATATACCAGAGAAAAATAAATGATATCACCTTTATTAATTTATATAGATTGAATGATGGCATATATAACCAGACCATGAGAGGAATATGGGCGGGAAAGCAGTTGATTGTTTTTGCCATTTTAGTAATAATTCTGAATGTAACAGTCTGTTACTTTTTAAATGAAGATGATACCTTTTTATATATATTAATGTTCCGAGGATTGATTTGAACTGGCTGATACTTGATGATTATCCATATTCAACAAAAAATATCACAGGATAAATCCTGCTTGAGGAAGCTATTGTAAAGCGGAACACGTGTCGCGGTTTTGTAAACCCATTGTCAGTAAGAATCATACATGAAACTGAGATATGTTTCGCTAGGTGCTCTTATATCAGTACATCGTGTGTTGTGTGCTTGAAACTGTGAATTACTCGGTAGTGCATGCTTGTTTTTGTGTAGTTCCATCAAAGATTGAAAAATATGTCTAGTAACTGTTATAAAGACAAACTCAAAGGAAACTGGCCAGCATGAGTCTTCAGAACAAGCTCTCTAAATTTTTCTAATAGCTCATTTTGGAGAATCAAAATTTCAACAGCATTCGGGAAATTTCCCCAAAGTATTGTTCCATAGCTTAGGTGAAAATGAAATAATGTATGTTATGCTGACAGAAGCGTGACCAACCTAACATTTCGGTATCACTACTTTGGTTCGGGTTTGGAGGTCGTCGTTTTTTGGAATTGAAGTGGCTAGCTTCTTCAGAGGCTCATACATCTTGAGTTAGACTCCGATGATGTATAATTACTTATACTTATCACTCGAGGCTACCGGAATCTATATAAATACGCTTTACGGAGTCGTAATACCCAGACATCGGAGTCTTACTCAAGATGTATGAGCCTCTGAAGAAGCTAGCCACTCGCGCCAGCAAAACGTCAGGAAGAAATTCCCAAAAACGACGGTCTTCAAACCCGAACCAAAATAGTGATACTGAAAACATCGACAGCCAAAGCCTTAACCATTGTGTCAATCTGGATTTTTCTTTCATCTTTCATCATTTTTTTTCATCTTCAGGGAAAAGCTACAAATTATTATTTTAAGTTATCACTTCAAATAGTGAAGATGGTAAAAAACATCGAAATATTGGAAAAACTGGTGTTATAAGAGTACACTTCCGTTCTGCTGTTCACCCAAAAAAACTACAGTTTTGTATATATATATATATATATATATATATATATATATATATATATATATATATATATATATATATATATATATATATATATATATAACAAGTATCAATTTTTTTTTCCTGAAGATGCTAACCTTGTTAGAGAAACGCGCGTCGAGTGCGAAAATATCAGTTTGGTGTTAGGGTAATTGATCTCTAGGAAAACTTTCAACAATATTGTTGTTTGATGGGAAAATGATGGTCTGCGTTTTATGTGTTTAATTTTGCGGGGTTAGCATTGAACCATGTTTGGGCCTGAGAAACAAGTCTTATAGTAGCAAGCAACATCTCACAGTTCTTGTCAAAAAACCATAAGCCATGAGTATCAACCACCCCTACAAGACAGTTGACACAGAGTAGACAGTATGCAGAGTACCAAGGTTTAAAATGATTCATCACTGTCACAAAAATAGTTGAAACAATGTTGAATATGCGATTTTAGGTAATGTTTGAATGTCATTAGTTTGTGGTCGATGAATTCTCTCTTCGTATTTTTTATGGGTTTTTAATTTCAGATTTAGGTGGCCCATATCTACCTTCCCTGCATTTACACTTGTATGTTGACAGTACTAAGGTGTATAATGACTCATATTGGAGAATAGAGAAGATGCCAAAACCTGGAAATATACCTATTCACAAACTTTGAGTGACCTATATTTCTTTTTCCTACAAGGTATCCTTGTAATAAGTGGTATTGGTTTAAACTTTCATTGCCTGTTTGATTTATTCCGTTGAAACCTATCAACAACAGGATCAAAAAACAAAATAACATTATGATTTTAGAAACAAGAAAACTGGGAAGCACAGTTATTTGAATGATTCAAGTGAAAGTTTAAAAAAAAATGCATTTGAAAGAGTAGAAATTAAATGAAAATAATATTATGGGTTCCAATGTTTTTTGGGTAGGTAAAAATGTCTTGAAATCTATTTTTTGAGTTTTCTCTCCTCTGTTAATGAAGAAGAAAAGGCATAAAACAGATATTGTATAAATTTTAAGCTTTTTATTCATTATTTACAGGGGAGCGAAAACATCAAATATGGACTTTATGAAGAAATTAAAATAAGGCAGAATAAGAGTTGAGCATACTTTTTGGTTACTGATATCATCTCCACTTGAAACCTGGTCCCAACATTTTTTTCATTTTCTGAGTTTCATTTTCAATTGAATTTTATTGCTCGGAGTTCAGTGCCTTTTATTATAATTTGATTTTTGGATCAATGACTCTGTTGACAGGTGTTTATTCTCATCATCGCTTTTCACCGGATTTCTGCTCGTCTGAATCCATATTTCTGATTTTCAATTTCTTTGTATTTCAATTATTCGAAGGATTGTGCAATGCCGCTATCGTGTTCAGATTTCATTAGATTAGCTTACCTAAAATATTGTAAACCGCATTCAAGCAAATGTAACTGTTGTATATTCAAAATTTCGTATTGTCATAACGAATTACAGTATTAGCCCTTAGGGCTAGTTGCTGGGCATAAGCGAATAAAGTCGTTTTTTGCTTGACAACACTTGAACCACAGTTAACTGGAGTATCTACAACTGGCCCTGATAGTAGAGGAGCCCACGATGCTAAATCGGGGTTTCCTCGAGCGTCATAGAGACCTATTGGGCCGTTATTAGAATGTGAAAAAAAATCGCCATTTTTAAATACACAAGCGCGTCAGATTAAGATATATATGGTTCATCTTTACGCCCTAGACGTTGCAGTCTCATAATCTGTTGATTATCTGGAAGGATTTCCCTATTCTGTTAATTTGATTTGTTTTTAAAATTTTGCATGCAAATAAAAAAGTGTATGTTTTTTAGAAGAATGCTTGTATTTACAAGGAAATAATTATAAGCAATTAAATTTTTGAAAATTTAAAACGTTGGGTATTCGTTGAAAAAAATATCAAGCCACGAGCGAGTCTGTGTGATCAACTGTCATGGCAACAGAAACCATAGTGGGGACGGAGTGACAGAGCAATAGGTAGAGAAAGAGTGAGAGAAAAATAGATACATGGAGAGGGGAATATAGGCATCACGTAGATGCACGCATTAAACTTCATCGATGAATTTTTATTATTTCGGCTTGTGGAAATCTTCAGATTATATATTTTTTGCAGTTATTATTATTATTATTATTACAGTTCTTGAATCGTTCCCTTCAAAATGAAAATAAAATTAATTAATATGTCGAGATGACGGTTTTTTTAAAAACTTTGTAGCCCTCCTCCTTCTTTTGGTCACTCTCGAATTGTCAGATTAGTGGAATATACACGTTTCAGGATGTAACTAACTCAGCCCTACCTTAATCTGATGCGCTCGAGAATTGCAGATGATCAGTTTTTTTACTAATCTGTTCCTTTATTTTTGAAGGGGGGCCGTATATATATATATATATATATATATATATATATATATGATGGAAGTACTCAACCGGGTACAAGGTATCCCCCTGTATATTAATCTGCCGCGCTTAAGCGAATCCCGAAATCCCCGCTTGGGCTCCTCTATTACGAGATCTTCAACTAAGGTTAACAAAAATGCATAAAAAAATTGCTTCATATTCTATGTGAATACCGAATAATAGTTATTTGCGGTTATAATCGCACGAGTGCCTATATATATATATATATATATATATGATGGAAGTACTCAACCGGGTACAAGGTATCCCCCTGTATATTAATCTGCCGCGCTTAAGCGAATCCCGAAATCCCCGCTTGGGCTCCTCTATTACGAGATCTTCAACTAAGGTTAACAAAAATGCATAAAAAAATTGCTTCATATTCTATGTGAATACCGAATAATAGTTATTTGCGGTTATAATCGCACGAGTGCCTAAAAATTACCGATAATTTTGCAAGAAAGCGTGATATCTAAAAATTGCAAGTTTATTTTCATATTTTGGCGAAAGTGTCCGAGTCCGAAGGACGAGGGCTCTTTTACAAAATATGAAAATGACCGAATGCAATTTGTATAAGATATCACGCTTGAATGCAAAATTATCTGGTCATTTTTATGCACGAATGTAATTCATTGGGATATTTCACGAATAAAGAAATTCTCAAGGAAATGTAATTTTTTGTTCATTTATACTTTCCTCTATAGATTGTATGGAGTACTCACCTAAACGCGAAATGTTTTTCTATTTTTGAAGTCTATCTGACATTTATTTGTGTTGTTTTTGACGTCTAGCGATACGGTTTTAAATGTGTTGTTATAGTGACTTGATACAATGCAATTACCTCTGTAAGTTTTCGATAATTGCATTGCTCTTATGGGACATTTTATATATGAGGGAAATATTCCGTGAAATTGGACATATGAATTACCAAAAAACCCATTGTATACATTCAATAATGATTCAATTAGTATTTTAACTCTTTGAGAATAATAACCCTAGAATGACGTGGCGCCTGGCAGACATTAACTACGGCTACCCCGTACAAAACAACCCTATTGTTCTCCACGATCGACAAGCTAGTTTCGTTTGATGTGTAACACGAAGAACCATTAACTATAATTTGGCCTCCTTATTGGGAGATACGACCTGTTAGAGCCTCGGCCTTTTATTAAACAGTAGTAACGAGATACCGGATGATTAGCAAGTCGTTATCGATACCGAGTGAGTTTTGAGGTTGGTGGGCCGGTGGGTAATGATGCAGAAGGACGTTACCGACCGAGTTACCGGTTCAGTAGTCCAGTCATTGTTTAAAGATAGAATACTTGGCCGATGCCTGTGTAAAAAACGAGCAAACCTTCTAATTATTTCACTGGAATATTTTCAAACTTTTCGAAAATCTCCACAATCGCTATAAAAGCTCCAACTCATACAAAAATCATAAAAATCTAATATTATTGAAGAGTCAACCATTATAAACATGCATACTATAGTATGGCGATCTAACCATTGAGTGTTCCCGCAGAAGTCGGTAGGAGGCGTATCGCTTATTTTCTGAAGAGAGAGATCTGTGTGTCAGTGTGACTGAAATGTTGAAAGGAAGCTAATGAAGCCGCAAAATAGGATTGACAATAGAATTGAATATAGGAAATCTACGATAATTGAAAAAATTCTACTTCTCTTTCTGCATTGGTTGCTATCGTTTGGTATTATGTATAAGTGATCAATCTCCTCTTATTAGTTTGTCTCTTTTGGTATCATCGTACTGGCGCTATCTACTAATGGACCCCATCGTCATCCAGTAATATGTTCATAAGGTTGACTGACTATACTTCTTTGGGCAATGGCCCAGTCGAGTTGTATTTTGATGCGAATACCTTGCTGGTTTATGAAATTTTCTTCTTGGAGACGCTCAAAAATATCATAGCAAATGCTATGCTCGATGCTGTGCTAACTCAACTACATTTACTAGATTTTCACTTATAATTTAAATACTGACATATTCTGTATCAGGTAATTTGATCAAACAGAATGAATAAATAATCAATTGATGAGTATTGGAATGAAAAAGTATATGAGGAAAATTTAGGTAAATTCGTCCTATCCAAATAAGGTTATATTCATCAATATACATCTCAATCAACAATTGCAATCATGCAGCCAAAAAAAAGTTCGAAGAATATGAGTAAATTTACTTTACACCAAACGTTATTGTCTGAAGTCCCTTAGCAAGTAGGTTTTGTTGAAAAATACCTACCTCATGTGGTGATCGATTCCAGGATTTCGGTCATGGGCCAGGCACACAACCACTTTTGACCGGTTTTGTCTATCAATTTTAATGAAGTGTGCGAAAGCTTAGCTAATCTTAATTTTTTTTTGGTTTTTCAATATGAATTTAATTTTTTGAATTTTAAACTATGGATTTTTTCGCGAAATATATGCCCAACAACTTCGTTTCTATGTGTTTTCACCGTAATACTGATGGTTCGCGAGTAAAATAAAAAAAATCATCAAAAAAATGTAAATTTTCGTATTTTTCGCCCAATAACATTCGATTTTGCAACTCATGGAAAAGAAGTGAAGACCATGGGTATGTACAACATTCCCTATCAAATTTTTCAGCGATTCCAACAAAAATCGCCATAGTCGACCGAGGTATCCGTCAACACTTTCTGAGCAAGTTCGACTGGCCTATAACCGGCCTAGCTCCAAGCTCGTCTGTAACAAGAACTCCCGCTCTCGAATTACACCCGTTCCACTAATTATACGGGTCTTTACACAAGTTTTAGACATTTTTGTGATCCGAAAGATTGATTTCGTTTGAAGATCCAGGTGGCCTTCTGTCGAGACCGGTTCGAGATTATGTTTGCCGATCTAGCGCTGCAGCAGAATTAATTCGCCAAATATGAAATTCGATAGTTTCGGTGTCAGCTCCAATTATCGACTGTGTGATGACTATTCAATTAAATCCTACGAAATATACACGGTGTTTCACGGGGTTACTTTGTTGGGCATTATAAATGATGACAAGTTGAATTGGTCACAACATGCCAACGTATTGAGCGCAAATTATCGAACGCAATTTTCTTGTTACGTAGAATGAAACTCATTAGAGAGTTATTGCAAACTTGCAGAATGTATACCTTAGCGCTATATATCGATGTACGTGCGACGTTATAACTGAACACATTTTGTTTACTATTGCGCATGCGTACATGTCATTTAAGGCATACCGTATACTCCAGATGATGTGCGATAACTCTCTATTGTCGGCTTGGATTTCCTTGAGTCCATTTATTTCAGCTTATTTTATAGTCATTTGCCGTATGAAATCCGTCAATCAAATGTCGTATCCTACAGAAAAGAGCTATCAATATAATGGCTTGAGCTACATATGGATAACATTGTCGTCCACTTTTTAATTGAGCGAAATATATGCCTTTTGCCACAATTTTCATTTATTCATCTCTTCTACATATCCATGAATAGAAAGATCAACGCCATACTCAGGCATACTATACGAGTATCCCACTAGATCAGGTGACTCACTAAATATACCTAGACATAGATTGGTTATATCAGACAAGAATTCGATGAATTTGAAACTATAATTGCGAATTATTCAATCTTTCATATAACCTGGGGATTTTTCCTAAGACCTAGAGGACAGCAAGAATTCAGCCAGTTCCTGAAAAGGGAAAGAAAACTTTACCTTGTAATTATAGACCAATTGCATTGCTTTCTATCATTTCCAAAGTCATGGAAAAAGCAATCAATATGAAGCACGTCAAATATCTAGAGAAATCAGGAACAACTAATGATCGACAATACGGATTTCGCCATCAAAGATCAACCAGTGACTTATTGGCTTATTTTTTTCATATTTGGCAGCAATCAATCGAGAAATTCGGAGAACCGATAGCCGTTGCACTCGATATTTCAAAAGCGTTTGATCGAGTTTGGCATCAGGGTCTCCTTTCTAAGCTGCCGTCTTATGGTTTGCCTCCTCAGTTGTGTGCTTTGTTGAAGAGTTTCTTGTCTGATAGGTCTCGGTATGTGGTTGTTGATGGAGTATCATCTGATATTCTCCCAATGAATGCAGATGTTCCACAGGGTTCAGTTCTGGCACCTACTTTGTTTCTGCTCCATATCAATGATTTGCTCGAGAAAACATCTTGTTCAATACATAGTTTTGCGGACAACAGTTCTGTTCATACCAGTTTCTCTTCCAGAGTCCCCATACCAGCTCGAGAAACAAAAATTCAAAGAAACATTCACGTCAATAAAATCAACAACGACTTGGCAAAAATAATAGAATGGGGTGACATGAACTCGGTGGAATTTAATGCTACGAAAACCCAGGCATGTCTCTTCTCAAGAAAAGCCGATCTATCATCATCAAATATTCAGATGTCAGGAGTAACTATTCCTACAAAATCAAGTATCTCGATGCTAGGAATCACGATCAGTGATAATCATGGGAAAACCATGTGAGATCGATCGCTAAATGTGCTTCCCACAAACTTGGATTTCTATTTCGTGCGAAGAAATACTTCACTTCTCGTCAGCTCCTAATGATCTACAAGGCTCAGATACGACCTGTCATGGAATACAGTTCTCATGTGTGGAGCTCGGCACCAAAACATTCATTGAAGCTTCTCGATTCTATTCAGGGAAAAGCAATTCGCCTTGTTGGTGATGCTTCGCTCACAGACTCGCTTACTTCATTGGAACATCGAAGAAGGGTCGGAGACTTGCCTCTCTTCTAAGAATATTTTCACGGTCGATGATGCTCTTCCGAATTGTTATCAATCGTTCCCCGCTTGGCAATATCTACACGGATGACTTGACGAGTACAGAATTCCCACCCCTTTGTTGTGAATTGGAAACCTGTCGAACCTCTTTTGCTCAGGGATCATTTTTCAATAGAACAGCTGAGGTTTGGAACTCCTTGACAAGAGAGGTTTTTCCTGAGGCTTACAAACTTCAGAATTTCAAAGTAAATGTTGATACGTATCTCCTGTCCCTTGATTCACACGGTGTTCTTTGAACATCACAGGGCTTCCCTTTCGTGTGAATCTCACACGAGTGAGAAACTTGAGTACTCGTATTTTCAAGTCGAAAATAAAATCAGTCATGTATGAGCATTGTTTTCACTCAATTGACGCATTTTTGAATATGTGCACGTCACATTTCACATTGACTTAGATTTTACAATTTTTTTTATATTTGTATATTTTGTCAGTGTGCGTTATTTAATCGATAGGCTCAAATCAGAAGAGATAAATGGACGTTTTCTGACATAGGCGAAGTAAAACAACAACAATCCCAAAATGCGATCTTTCTCAAAGAAAAATTGGATTGAAAACGAGACAACGAATTCACTAGAGTAGCTTACCCAGAAAACGATGATGTCCGTAGAATCCAGCGGTGCAGCGGTGACTAGAGCAGGAAGTTCTGGGGCGCCCCGTATATAACCAGACGCAGCTCAATGGTGTTAATATAGGTCGTCGATCAATCAGGATGACGGATCAAATCACTTATCAAAATGAACGAAAAATCACTGTAACTTCTATGCGTAATGTTAAATAAAATAGCGTAAATTGCGTACAACAGCACACCCAATTCTGATGAATGATAAAACGGTACTCATGGCCTGTTCAGTTATTCCTTATCAGCCAAAGTTCCAAAGCAAAAAAAAACCTTTGTTTTCAGTCCGAAGAATTCGAGCTGTCTAGTGAAATATCATAGTACAGAGTGAACGCGCAAAACAGATCGCATTCTAAGACTGAGTTAAAATGAATTATTTCATGAAAACTTAACAGCCAGCATGTGATGTTTGTATATTTATACAGCTATAGTTATTTTCAGGATTTCATTCCTTAAATTCACTTTTATTACTGTATTTACTAACTTGACTTGCTACTAATGTATTATTGTTTGTAACGTGGTGAATAAAATATCTATCTTTATACCTATCCATCTATAAAGCTTTAGACGTATATTGAAAATGGTTGAGAGTATCTCAGGAAATAATTTTTTCAATTTATTTTTTATTGATAAATGCAATTTGGACAGCAAAAAATTATGACACGAATATACAAATGTCACATTTGACTTTTCAGTAATGAGGTGAAAATTAATTAACTTGAATCAAGAGAAAGAAAAGCTGAGATTGTGAAAAAAAATGTGCTCATATTCAATCCCCAGGAAAAATCAACTGACAATCCACCCTTCAGCTAACATCCGCCAAGAAGGAAACCCATCCAGCCCGCGGAAAAGTGAAAATCCAGGAAACAATCGACAGTTGACTCGCCGCTAAACAAGTGAAGCGCAAACCAAACAGACCACCGGACAAACAAACAAACGAAGTGGACGCTGCCACAAGCCGGCGTGAAAAACAAAAGGCGGCGGCCGAATAGATGTGCCAGAAACAAAAGCTCCGGACACGGCAGTTATGTCGCATCTAGTAGGCATGGAGAGCGCTTTTGTTACGGCTCGTTACCGGTGCACGTCACGTCGCTTGTCACATTAACGCGCTACAAATGTTTATCGCGACATTGTTCCTGCGAGTTATTAAAGAGGGTGACGATTTTTCTTTCTTTGTGCCGGTCCCGGCGGGGAAGGCAAGCGCCAAGACTGTGGAAATATTTGAACAACTGCTAACGAAGTTTCCTGAGTGGTTGTGGAGGACGTCACGCTTCTGGATTTTTCCATATCTTTTGTCGAGTATCGTATATTTCCTTTGATCAACTTGGCTTTTTTTTTTAGAAGGTCCACTTTTCAAACCTTTCTGCATCAATGATTCTATAGTTTATAAAAATGTACACAAGATGTACACAAGATGCCGTAATCCAACTCGCTAATCAAATTTATAGAGCTCTTGATAACAGTAAACCAGGTTTAGGAATATTTATAGATCTATCAAAGGCGTTCGATACAGTGAGCCATTCGATCCTTCTCTCTACTTTAGAAAACAACGGTATAAGAGGAACCGCTATGGAATTATTGGCCTCATATTTGACAAACAGAACACAAATGGTTAAAATAAATGGTAAGATAAGCAGTCCACAACGAATCGAATGCGGTGTCCCACAGGACACTGTTTTACGACCTATTTTATTTCGCTTATATGTAAATGGACTGTTTTCAATACAGAATTCGGGAAGAATAACTAGTTTTGCGGATATTCTACTCGGGAGATAATTGGGTCACTATAAAGAAAGAAGCAGAAAAGGGTCTAGAATTGATAAAAGACTGTTTTGATTACAAAAAACTATCTATGAATATCGAAAAAACTTACATTCTACAATTTTGTAATTACGAATCTTCATCACTAGAATTCTCAAACTTGACTATTCATAGCAAACTGAAAATACAATCACTGAGCCATATTAAATATTTAAGTGTTGTGATCGATACCCACCTCAGATGGAAATACCATATGGACTTCATATCAAAAAAACTGAGGTGTGTATTATATAGATTTCGGCAACTTCAAAATATGATGAAAGAAAAACATATGAGAATTCTCTATCACAGCCTCGTACAAAGTCATTCGACCTACTGTCTAGTAGGATGGGGGAAACATATCTGAAACCACTAGAAGTCTTTCAGAGGAGATTTTTGAAACTGATTTCACACAAAAACTCAAGATATGCTACAGTAAAATTATAAAAAGGATCTAATATATTTAATATCCTCGCCGGGCCACCGTGCTGGGTAATCGCACGTTAAAAGGTAAGGCCTCGTTGATCCATTGCTCGCACAAGTTTCGACTTCTGAGGGTTGACTTTCGTCAGCTGGTTAACGGAAACGAACAATTTTAGAACAATTTTAGAACAATATGAGACAACTTCACTATAGAGTTCTAGCAATTAAGCAATATAAAGAAAAAAATGAACTCTCCGAATTGATTCATTCATATGAAACGATAAATAAAGACAAATATATCGTACCATTTGCCACAAAAAAAGTAGGGCAAAGATCTTCCGAATTTCTAGGGCCGACAGTGTTCAATAGTTTACCGCTACGTATACGAAATTGCAATGAAGTATCAGAACTCGAAAAATTGTTGACTCAATATATATTGGAATCATCTAGATTGATGACACAAAATATTATTGATAGAAACTGAGGATACCTCAATATTGCCATTCTCGAGAATATCGGATATTTTGAAAATTAGATAGTATAAGTATCATCAACTTTGATGTATATACAAATAATATTCCTTGAAAACATATATACCTAATTGTATATCCATTTTGAAATTTTATTCACTTCACGTATCTACACTCTCATACTTGTTATTCTACTGATTTACTACCTTGTATTTATCATTTTAACAATTCATTTTCATTTATTTTCTAACTATCGTCAAACATACTAACATATTTGAATCACTAGCAGGATATTAAGATGAAATTTCTTCAATTAATCGATTATTCCCACGCACAAGGGCTCGTCCCTTCTGTGAATTTGTATTTATTCATTGATGTGATTGTTCTTGTATATTTGTATTGTATTTCACTCGAAAATGAATAAATTATACTTATAAAGATATTGGGAAGGGTGACAACTGAGATGTCTAGAAACCCTGGTGGATCCACTGATTAGATTTTGTTAAGATTTTTGTGGCGGCAAAAACAATCGATGCTTTTGGACGTTTTCCCTATTTTTTTTGACTGTAGGGGTCGTTATCTTCCCATTTTTCAAATTTGAAGTCGTGAAGTCAATTGTCAAATTTTCATGTCTCTTTGAAATTTTGATGTGTATGATGTTTTTTCGTTTTCATTTATTGATTTCGTCGTTTTTGAACATTGAAACGTTTCAACCGGTTTTCTACTGGTATTTGATTGGCCACCCATTATCGTTCATGTTGCAATCTATTCTCACTAGCCAATCGAATGAAAAATGGAAAAACCCAAATTTTCACTTTGTGCAAGTTCAGACAAGACTGACTAGATTGTGTGGGCGACATCTGTACGTATTGTACTAAAACCTCCGAAAGCATAATCATCCACCAAAAATCAAGCAGTCCAGATTCCGCCACTTTTATCCCAAACTTTCACAGGTTTGAGTGAACACACTAGGGTTCCTAGGCATCTTAGTGACAACCATATGGATATATCATTTGGATAGACGGAATCATGTCTTTTTTTATATTTTTCTTACGGAGGTCATAGCTTGACATGCACGTTTTCTTGACCACTCATACATAATACCAAGAGATGGCAAACAATTCAGAAACAGAACTGAAAATTTTTATTGATGACGTAGATTTTTCATATTCCTATGATCATTTTGAAGCTCGAACTTCCATTTTCTCTATAAACTTCTATTGTCAACATTATTTTTAATCTTGATTAGCATTTTTCCCACACTTTAGTAAAACTTACAAACAAAAATCGGCACCTACTTTATCCTCCAGAGAAAGAAATTCTGTCGTACATCGTCGAGTGAACGGAAATATCAACCAGACCGTTACAAAAAGCTCCAAATGCTTTTTACACATGCATTGGCTGAATATCATATTTCTGTATAAACAATGACGATAGTTAAGTACTGCGCAAGGCAGATTGAAAAATAACATAAAAGATTCATAAAAGGATATTATCGATTGGAATATTCTATTGAGCACTACATAGCGCATTATTGTCATAACTTAAATTATATCAGTTAACAATCTGAAAGAAACTTGTTTTTATATTCGAATTCCGCGAGGTTTGAAACCCCTTTTAATAAAATTTCACTGGTGAATCTAAAGAAACAATTGGACGACAAAAAGTTATTTTTGAATTAACTAAAGATTTGAACTGCTGATTTTCTCTAAAGTCTATTCTTCATTTTTGTTTTCGAATCATCTGTTCTGACTGAAGGGTTGATGGGATTCGGAATGCTCTATTCAGAGATTCGTTTATCATTGCTATTGAAACTGGTACTTTATATTCACAGAACCATACATACACTCCTGAAATAAATTCACGTACACCCAAATCAAACTGGAGCTAACAACAATATCTATCCTAGACTTTTGATCTGGCGTCAAAGGGAACTATTTGCATAGATATAAAGGCTCACAAAAAGTTTTCAGAAAACAATAGAAATGAGACCACATTATCATGCTTCCGAATGAAACAATAGTGAACTAATGTATTTTTTCATGTATTTGTGATTGTGCATTTGAATCAGAACTTCTTCAAACCAATTGTCTATTGTGATTGACATGTTCTATATTCAATAGAGTCTCTGGTGAAATATCTTATTTTGACATTGAAGCCGAAACGTCGAACACTTCAAAATCCAGAAGGACTATTTTTGTGAAAACATCAATTTCTGCAAAAAGAATTACGAAATGGTATTATAGAATTGAAAAAATATTCTGAGATGTGAACAAACGGCCCAATGACAAGCATGTTACAGAAACTAGTGTCAAGATAGATCACCAGAGGGCATGTCGCTCCTCATGAAATCCTGATCCTTGTTTTCCAACCTTACTCGTCCTTCAATTTCCTATCGATTCAGCAGCAATTTTCTCGCTCTCGGAGTTCGGTGTCTCTATACAGTTTCCACAGGCTTAGAGTAATCCACCGCCAAGTCTGCTGCTTGTTAGTGGAATACCCCACCCATTAGGGTACGATAACAGTTCGCAAAATTCTGCGCCGAGCGCACGGAAACTCGTATTTATTCGAGAAGATTTTCCGGGTTTGTTTCCCGGCTAGCCGAGTATAGTAGCGCCTCTAATCAGATTTGGGAGGATTTCGGACGAGTTTGCTGTCAATCTTGATCTCTGGTCTTAATCTGGGGAAAATAACAAGGGATTGTTGTTTTTCCTATGGTATCCGCTCTGGTGCGGGCGCATGTAAAATAGGAGTCGTACATCCAAAGAAAATATTTATTTTTCAGCTCTGCTAGCTTTGGAGATGAAAAGTCCGGTTGGAATTTTCATTCGTCAGAAGTTGAGACCTGAAAGATAGATGGGGTTCGTCGAGATCCTACGCATTTCGAAAATAATAAAGATGGACCATTTGATAGAATTTCAGAAACCGAAAATCTATTTCAATATTTTGTGATGAATGACATTGGGTCCTGTAGTATAGGTGCTAATTTTTACAAAACTGAAATCATTGTAATCATCTACTGTAGCCTTACCTATAGTCGGGCCGTTCAAAAGATAGAATTCAAGGACGCGTGAACAGTGAATGCTTGCATCTATATATAGCCTGCGCGGCGTAGCCACGCCTTCTAAACTGAAATAAATGAAGAACTGTTCACACTGTACTGTACTCATTTGTGCTTTGTATTTACGTGTATTACGTCTTTGTGTGTGTGTTTTTGTTGAGTGGTGTAAATCGGACTTGTAACATTGGGGAGAGGAACATTCAAAGAGTGCGTGCCGTTCACGTGATCATTCTATATTTTCAGCGGCTACACTATAGAAACTGAATTCACTTGAGACTTAGAGCATTTGGAAATCCAATGAATTTTTATCGAATTTTGATATCAGTCTCCTCTGTGGTATCTCCAATTCTCTCGTTGTATATATGATTTGCCTATATTTGTTTTGGATTTTGGCTGCTCGTTCATCTGTTTGTAGAGGCGGAAAACTGCACTATTCACGTACAAGACCCTCCTAGATATACCAATTTCCACTACACAACTACCAGTATCGTTACTAATTCAGTAGATTAAGGACCCACTAAAAGCAGAAATAACACGTTATTCATTGCCCAAATGGTTGTTAACAATAAAACGTATGAACGTCAGTAATACAAAGAAAGAATGAAAGTAAACGTTTGGAAAAATCACTCGAATTTCGATCTCGGCCGCTTCTTTCGTAGATATTATCAGGGGTAATATAATAAGTGGTATGATTATTATCGATAATTTTTTGGAATATTAATGAATTGCAATCCCAAAGCTGAAAATACAACGAGTCCGCAGGACGAGTTTTATTTTCTTGCATTGGGATTGCCAATGAATTGATATTCCAAAAAATTATAGGTTATTAATCATACCACGAATTATATTTAGGACGACAATATAACCCCTGTTTGAGCAAAAATTGTTGAATTGCCTGGTAATTGATTCTTTATTTCTGGCCGTATTCAAGGGAATACTCTTTTCCACTGCTTCATCTATGATACCAATCGCCATTTGTCCCCAACGATCGCTCATATTGATTAAGAAATATAACTAATCAAAACACATAGATTTGACGTTTATAATTTAAATCCTTATTTTCACTTGACAGCTAGTAAAACAAAAACTAAGCAGGTTTATCACCGTGAAAATACAGCGACAAGCTATATTTTCACTGTAATTCGGATTATTGGCTGAATTTCAAAATTTGAAATAGACTGATTGGTTGTCAAGCAAGGAGATATATTGTCATTTGCATCAATATACCTTAGTTCCGAGTTTGAGAATTTTGGGATCTAATTCTGCTAGTGCAGTTGTTTGTAGAGGCTGTAGCTCTCCAGCAGTTTGTACTGAACTGGGGTTCATCAGATTGTTCTCAATTTATAATTTATTAACAGGTTATCTTGCTACATGACTTCCTTCTTGAAAAAATTCGAGAAAAACATGAAATATTAGTATAATTTGCCTCTTTCCTCTATTCAGAAGCTCAACGCGAAATTATATACTGGAATGAACAAGATGGGAAGATGATGATGAACTAATACTGACCTAAATCCAGAGAGGAAATCATTAGCTCATGAGTTGTAATAGTTTTTCTTCCTTCTTTATTCATTCGCACAGAATAAAAATTGTAGTCGGCATTATACCCTTCCACCCAGATATCAATCTTATGGCATTCCTCACGTTTATTCAACCTGTTATTTCTCCTGCCGTTGTTATAGTATAAAGAAAGAACCCCTTTTCTTCGGAAAACTTCAATTATTCCTGGGAAACACCCGCCTCGTAAAACCAATTTTCACTATACAACTACCAGTATCGACACTGCTTTCCGTAGATTAAAGACCCAATAAAACCCTAATTGATCTCGCAGAGCGCAGCATGGAAAGAAACACGTTATTCATTACCCGCCGCCGAAATGACTGCACAAAATGTAGCGCATTAACGCCAGTTATTCAAATTCGGAGTCGTTTCGCCTTTGACATCAAGTCCAGATGCTCCTTTCTTGAAGCTCGCGTTCGCAGCATTATAGGCGTGCGATACCGGGAGTTGATCAAAGAGGCGAGAATTGAAATCCGTAGGGGTGGCACGACGCGTAGGCGGTGATCGTACAGGGTGGTTCGAGATTCGAGTTGACTCTGTAGAGAGGAAACTCGCAAATTCAGTTATCTACAGTGTGGGAACTCCAGTGTTCCTTCCCTTCTGGATTGTTTTCAGGTTCATTTTAGACATATTGCTCGGTCTAGGATATTAGGCCAAGTCCATAAGCTTGTTGACTACCAACACGTACACCTTAACCCATAAGTCATAACGATGACTATGGCCCATATATCTTCAGGCCTTCAGCTCAATAACTAAGTAGACAAAACTCACTGATGCGATTTCGTCTACAAGTACCATGAATATAAACTGATTTAGAAGAATATATCTCATTATTCATAGCGAACTTCCTTCCATCTATATATCCTTGACTATATGAAGGGGGGGAATCCCACAAAAAAAAGAAGGATCTTTCATATGAAGAAACTTCATTGGAGAACCCCTTGTAAAGAAACAGCCCCTGAAAGGGGGGAAAAAAAATTTTAAAAAAAATTTTTTTTCTATTAAATCAAATTCCAAAAACCCAAAAAAAAAACAAAAAAACAAAATAAAATTTTACACCCCCCAAAACGAACCCAAAAAAAAAAAAATTTTCCCAATTTCCCACTTATAGCCGGATATCTCCGGAGTTTTTCCAAAAAAAATTTTTTGCTGCAAACTGGTTTATTTTGGGGAAAAACCCAAAAAAAAAATTTTTTCCAAAAAAAAAAAAGAAAAAAAAAAAAAAAAATAAAAAAGAAAAAAAATTGGGGGGTGGTTTTCCCCCCCCTTCCAACCCGGGGGAAAACAAAAAAAATGGGGGAGGGGTTTTTTTTTTGTAAAAAAACTAAAATTGATTTTAAACCCGAAACTTTTCCATTTTAAAAAAAATTTTAAAAAAAATTTTTTAACCCCCTTTCCGGGGGTTTATCTTAAAAAGAAAGCCTCAAAGAAGTTTTTTTTTAGAAAAAACCTATCTTTTTTTCGATGAGGAATCACCTCCTTGAATGTTTTACACTTATTCAGTTACACCCTGTATAGCAAGCAGAAATCACCTATTGTAGCACCTTAAATGAAAAATACGTGTCAGACAGTAGTTCGATGAAGAATACAAAGCACATACTTTACGAGGTGCTTTGCTAGATGAGACCCGCGGAAAAAGACTTCAAATAGGCTGCAAGTTTTCAGTACAGACTTGTTGCGATAGGAGTTTGGATCGATATCAATCAATCAAATATGCTCTTTCGTTCAAGATCATAAAATCTCACTGTCGAAATTATTGCTGAATCATATCTGACCATGCTATAGGTGAATCATTCAAATTAGTAAACAATATAATTCAAGAGAAATGACATATTTTCGTTTTATCAATACACGGCAAAACCTCATCATCATACAGTACAGCATATAAAAGGCAAAACATATACAACATACTAAATTTAAAGTACTGAAGCTGAAATTGGTTAACCAATAAGCAATAGGACTGAATCTAAAAACACAGAATTTTTTACGACCGGAAGAAATTCAGTAAAGATGAAAATCTACAACTACTGTTGAGTTGGGTACATACTACCCAATCCATCTTGGCACAAACTCAGATACTTTTCCAGCTGCACACTGGTAGTGTAAACCATAACAAAAGAAAAAACACCTAATTTTCAACACACTGAACCAATATCATAGGTGTATTTTTATCATAGTATACTTTATAGAGATTCTTAGGCATATAAGTTATTAGTTCAGTGCAAACATGGATTGGATAAGCTGTACAATCATCCCATTCAAGAGGTCGAATATTATTGTTAGATCATTAGGTGTAAGACCAGATAATAGATATTCTAGTTTCGACCTGACTATGGAAACAAATATGGTTTTTATGGAACCTAGTGATGTGTCTGGCAATTACGGAGCATAAATCCCAATATTTTCGATACTGATACTAATACTGAGTTAATATGATTTATGGAAGTCAGTGTTCATCAGATGTTATGCCCAAATCTTTGACATAAGTGATATTATCCAGATCCTCATTGTTACGTATATGTTGTATCCACCTCTCTATTCTTCTTAAAAGAACTGATCATTTGAATTGCACAATTCATTTATTTTCTTTATGTCATATTGTAGTAGCATATCGTCACTTGAAGATTGTATAGTCTTATAGAGCTTTAAATCGTCTGCAAACAGCAGATAATCCTTATATGAAATAAAATTTCCAATGTCATTAACAAATAGGTGAAAAAGTAAGGGTGCACAGTGAGAACCCTTAGGAACTCCCGAACATACATCAATTTCATAATAACAATTATTGCTTATCTTCTCCGCCTGTTTACGACCTACCAAGAAGTAATAAAAGGTTGAATATTGCTAGAAGCTCCAAGAAACATAACCCACACTTGAAAATAAATCCTAGCTTTAATTATTACTTTCTAGAAATCATTACTGTTCTAATTTCTTGGAATCATATGGAATGATTCTCAATATTAATAGAATTGTCTTCTAGAATATATCGAGAAATCTGGCTAACCAATTAGTAAATATATTAACCGTGGAACAGTCCAATATTGAAGTACCTTGAAGGTAGCTTTTAACAGTCATACCAAGTGTGTCATTCGGTCTTGAACTATTCATCTTGTAAGAATAATACTGTATTTAGGAGCATGAATATTTTTGTGGAGAAAGGGAAGTTTTGGAGAAGTGATTTTTGGGTTTCTCTTCTTCGAGCAAATGCAGAGAAACACAAAACTTCCATGAAAGAAGTAACATCATTCTTTTTGTGAATGAATTAGCCGTCTGTGAATGTTATACACATATCAATATGGAGTGATTGTAACATGGAAGTTTTGTATTCCTTTTGTAATGACTTGGAGAAAACAAGGCCAAAAAATCATTCTTTCATCATCACCATTTTGTAGAACTGATATTGTACAATATAACCAATAAGATGAAAGAAAGGATTCTACACTTTTGATTTTAGAAGGAATTAAAGGTTTTACGAGGCTGAACGAGTTGACAAAAATATTCGGAGAATTTGGGTTTTTATCGAAGTTGTAGAATTAACATGCTCAGTCAAGTCTAGACTGAGTCATTATAAAAGTAGGCCATTTTTCCCTTAGAGAAATGAACCGTTCAAAGAGTTCGATCCTGCGAATTTTCAGCCATTGTCCGCCCCACGTCGTTTATATCACTTTTTTCGTAATTCAATCTTGTTCGATTTGTAAATTTCACCCCCATTTCTGACGATTTCGCTTTCACTCTGCTACAAAATAAACTGATACCGAAGTTCAGTCGAACTGAATAAATATACTACGCTCATAACCTTCCCCTCGATATTCACGCTCTCGATCTTTATCTCTGTGTGAGCCAGAGGACCCAAAAAGCTTTACTTGGCGATGTTCGATGATTGATGTTGCTGTTTTTCCTTTAGTAAATGAGTTGAACATACAAGAATATTAAGGCTGCCTTCGATATTTCAACCAGATAGTAGTTCTTGCCTAAATACAATCACTAGTCTGACTACGGATTCGAATTTTTTCCCCCTCTTTGAGATTGCTTTCTCCCATACTTCGATGAAGGATAATTTTGGCCTTGCGAATTGAACACTGCTTTAATAAACACCGAACATACCAACAAAGAGACAAATCGATTTTATCTTATATATCCCCATAGTATCCGACAGTTTCAACTCGAAAAGTTCTTATTTGTGGAAAACATATTCTGTGGTTGGATTGAGGGAGTTAGGCATTCACATCCTTTTTTAAACCAAAGAGTGTTTTTGGTTATAATTCTGGACCCTGGCCCTATCTACCGACATTATCTCGATATCGCCGAAACGAAAGACTCCCTCTTTTTCCCCAACTATCTCATCAGGCTTGCTCTTTTAAGATCTCATACTGATAGTATAGAAAATTGCAATGATGCAGTGAAAATTGTCACACAGATAAAACGAGTAACATTGGTGAATCATGGGAAATGAGAGAGCTGATTTGTTAGCTAAGAGGGCGATTACTGAGGGCGAAATCACAATTTTTCAGCTGTAATAACATCAGACATGAAGGTTTTCCTAAAACACCTCCTGAACAAATCAAGACAATTCGAATGGGACACCTCCAACTCTAAACTACATGAAGTGAAGAAGAGTATTTGCCCCTTCAAATCCACCCCGAAAAACAGAAAATATCGAGTTGTCCTCACCCGACTACGGTTAGGCCATACTATTTAAAACCATATATTATACCAAATATCAATATCATGTTCAATGTGTACTGATCCTTCGCTTGTATCCCTAGTGGTTGATGCGAAATGAGAAATAAAAAAAAAGTAACATTGGTATGGGCACTAGGTCAAAAGAGGAGTAAGAGGTGATGAAGAAGCTGCTTATTCTCCTTTTCTAGTGAGAAACCTCCAACGGGCAAAAATCCGCTTATAGGACGATTTCTTCTCCGACGCTAAAGCTGAAGCTGTTCAGAGAAACTGAGCATTTCCTTGGGGTAGAAATGTTTGTTGCTTCAGAATACTTATTTTCCATCTAATAATTGCCGTCTTTCTCAGAATTCCACAGTTGCGATTCTTAAATTTTATATTGCTTAAAAGACACTGAAGTTCGACCTCAGTTAAGTAGCAAAATCAGACAGTTACTGTTGCTGTTACTGGTGCCACTGGAACTGTCCAACATCTACAATGCGGATCTTTGTTTTGCAAAGTTGAAGATATCTACAAACTAGTTTTGTCGGTATCTGATAGTCATATACAGTAGATCTTACAGGTTGTGGCATGGTAAGGGTAAGGTATTTGTTCGTTCCAATGCAATTTAAAGCTTCCACTCGAAACTGAAATCCAAGTTTTAACTTGAACGATTTATAAGTGATGAGAGAGAGATTGACAATGTGTATGTTTTTCAATAATGATATGAAACACTCCCCTGCGGCAGACATCGACAGGAATGGAAATGACGAATAATGAAATGAAGATCGTTTCAATAAAAAAGAGACCTTGATGAGAACATGGACTGTTTTTACTTGAACTCCTTTGATAAAACGAAAAATTCGAGTCTAGAAAGTTGAAATTGAGATTTGGAATTATGTAACCTGGGTTTGAGTACCAGAATTCGTAAACTTTGTTTGTCGCAATGTATACATCCCTTGAATTTGGATGAAATGGAATATAATAGTCATCTGTACGTGAATTCAAATATCGAAATGATAATTGAATAGATGAAAATGAGAGACGTACAACAAAGTCATCTCCAAAATAAATCATCTCTCAATCAGCCGATAAACGAAAAATTAAGACTCCATGAGGCGTTCTGATCAAATGGAAAGTAGTTTTCTGAACGAGTGTACAAAACCGTCTTCATTGTACAGAGTTCCACTTTTTTATCTCATTCATCTGATGACAGCGAACGGTGTGGGTTAATCACTGTCAGATTGTCAGGTAAGGTGAAGGCAATTGAAATCGAATGATTCTCTCCCAACATTTTTGGAGCCACTGGCATGTAATCTGGCGGCTGCTTTTAGTACAAGTTTCGACTCTCGCCAATACCTACTCGGCGTTAAGCTCTCCACCTTTACACCAGCTTTATCGAGTCGATATTCTGTGATAATATTGTGCTTGTAAATGCAGAAGCCAACACGTTTACTGGCTTTTTTCCAATTTGTTCGACGCTTTTTGAGTTATCCTGTTTCCTGGTGATTCTTGTCGGGCGGACGAGAAAGAAGTTGAACAAACGGTAGCGGAAATATATGAAACGATTAAAAGGAAATGGAAGTAACATATTTGGTATTCCGGAGATACGAATGAAATGCGAAATGTTTTTCATTCCAGTCTCTAATCATTTAATGAGTGATATAGGAAATACTTTACGTGGATGTGGGTTTCAACACCGTTTCCATTGATAACTTGAACCTTTCAACATTGAGCGAGCGGTATTTTTCATACTACTCCAATTCTAAATTTTGTTCGAAGAAAAATGTTGCAAACGATTTTACCTATTTCCTTTCATTCCAAAGTATTTATAATGCTGTTTCGAGTCATTTAAAAGATTTTCTTAGAAGAAACAGTTCTGTGGATCAACTGCTTCATTTAGGGTTTTGTAAAACTGGAATCTTGAGCTTGGATTGGTCAAGATTTGAAATAAAATAATATGTTTATTATATAATTATATAAGTTATGTATTTTGTTGATTAGAAATGAAAAAAATGAGATCAAGGTATGGGGTGTGTTGTTTTTTTTTGTTTTTGGTGTGGGTTTTATGTTATTAATTTTTGTTTATTATATTATATTATTTTTGATTTTGTGTATATTTAATTGAGTTGTTGTGATTGGATGGGGTTTTTGATTATTTGGTGGAAAAAAACTGTATAAAGAAATAAATGAGAAAATAAAATAAAATAATGGTGTATGGAAAATTTTTTTCTGGATTTTATGCTTTTTATATAATTTTATGTATTGTAGTATGGTTGGATGGATATATTTTTTATTCTGTTTTTATGGAAACGAATTAATGTTTTTATTTTATTGGTGAGAATTAAATATTTTGAGCTAAAAAATTATACTTTCTGTCTATTGTTTTGTACTTGGCTATTCGATTTTTGTTGTGTTTGTTTGATATGGATGATTTATTTGTTGTTTGTTTCTGTCTCTGAAATGCTGAACCATGATGGTTTGGCAATATAATTGTCTAATATCAAATATTGGTGGATTTTCATTTACCGATAAAACGTTGAGGACAACAAAGAAACAAATCTCTTCTCAGTTGAAGCATTTTCCTTCAAATGAACGATGGAACCTTTGGTGTAAACGTTGACATTTTTTGTAGAGATCAAGTATCCTAACACCAAACTCATATTTTTGCATTCGACGGGCGTCTCGCTAAAAAGGTTAGCATCTTCAAGAGAAGTGATATTGCCAATTTTACTTTCTTTTATCAAAAAAGACATAAACCCATAAAATTATCGTTATACGATTCTGAAAGTGCTCGACTGAAAAATCATATACCTAGATAATATGTCTGTACCATCTAATTTACATTTTGATGAAATCGGTGGGTTTAGTTCACCATTATAATACTAAGGTTATTCCTACAGTATGGAGTCTCAGTAGAAGTATTGAAAAACGGTTGATAGAAAGTTTTTTTTATTAATTGTAACAAGATTTTCATTTACATTGTTCGGGCAGATGAACTTTCCCGAATAGTTCAGAAAGTCTTATGGATACTTTCTAATTATTATGACGAGTTAATGACGATATACTACTGAGATTATACAATTGCCAAGCAAAGCCCAGATGATAATTTCCATCGATGAGTTTGCGTATAATGTATATCGATAATAAATAAAATATTTTTTAACGCTTCGAACTATTTCTCTTTCTCCACCAATACCAAAAAACATACTTTTTGAAAGATACAGATTTATAGGGTATATTATCGTGTTTTCGTGAATAGTTCCGTGGTTCTGACTGTGATAAATTGAATTAACAATCGAGTTGCGAACTGGAATCACAAATATCAATTAAATTATCCTAAATATTCCCTTTTCAATTCGTTCTGCCAATTCTGATATATACATAATCTCAGGCAAAAATTATCGATGATGCGTTTATACTTCTTTTTACTTCTAGAGTAATTATTTCTGGTCTTGCAATTTTAACCTTCGGAATACTTCACTGTCCCACGTTGGGCGCCATGGCTACCAAACATTTTCTCAGGGTATTCTATTTCGTGGCACAATCTTGGTAGAAGTTATAAATAACAGCCGATAGACGTGGTGGTTTTAATTTAGAATTTGTATCAACCATCCTTAACCGTTACGTCATACGTTGTGCAGGAACGAACTATAATTTTCCAGTGATAAGTTTCGAGATTCCGCTTGATACAAAAAGGAAAGTAATGGGTCTTCAACTGAAATGAAACAACTCATTCATGAAATGGATGAGACGGATTAAATTATGATGTCATTAGACGTCATATCTGCTAAGTGAGCCCTATAATGAATATAGGAAGGAAACCTGTTCCTTTGTTTTTCGAGCGGATGAAGCTGTCGATACCGAGCAAACCCAGTGGATGAAATGATCTTATCATTCGAACTTAGCCCGATATTAATAGAAATATCGGTTGTCAACAATACCTTGCCGGGGGTAAACCCTGGGCAGTCCGGTGTCATTTTTGGCAGTTCGGTGGAGTCCCTGGCATTCCGGTGGCGTCCGGGCAGTCCGGTGGCATTCCGGTGGCAGTCCGGGCAGTCTCTGGCATTCCGGTGGCAGTCTGTCGCCGTTTTAATCTTATTTTCGATTTTAAGTATGTTGCTTTTTTATCAAGGTCAACAGCGTTTTTATCTTTTGATTGATGAGAGAAAAATTATAATGTTATGGTGGAACATGTGCTAGCCAGTAGTGGTATATAGTGAAGGTAATAGATGAGCATCGACCATCAAAATATGTATAGAACAGATAGAGATTGCCCACTTTTCTGCGATGCTCTAGTAATGTCAGTGGGTTCGTTGGTGCAGGAACATTAACCAGAAGAACTTCTTTCTCCTGATGATTCCAGGAGCCTCAGCATATGTTTGGGAGCTGAACTCCAAACATGTGAACGATACTCCATAAAAGGTCGAATCTTTTCTTTGGAGATTATGAAAAGCCCTCATGGTGTGAAGTAGCTCTTGTGACCGAAGAGAAAACTGAGTTTTTGTTGGACAGTTTAGTAATGAACCTCACAGTTTGATTTGCCCAGTAATTTTGGTTATTTTCGGCTTTCATTCAATAAATTTTCATTCTCCAGCCTTCCTCCGGTCATAATGAGAAAAAGATTCTCAAGAGCTTAATTTTGAAGTTTGATTGACTACTTTTCAAGAGAAAGAGATGCTGGAGTGGACCGCTTTTACCGTTAAATACAGTGATCTGAAACAACGTATGTATCTACCTATGTGGGTATGCAAAATGTAAGTTTGGGGTTGATTTGTTTAATTTTATAGCGTGTTTGGCTGGGGATGCTTCTAGAAATATCTATTAGAACTGTTCAAGAAACTAGCTACGTAGTGGAATCCCTGTTGAAATCCAGAAATCCGTCCGAAATACCGATTAGGTGTACAAATTTCATGTCGGAAATGTTTCTGCTCGCGGATTGGCATCGATTTATACCTTCATGCATCAACATGCAATAAGAAGTCACGAGTGTCCAGCTGCACGATGTATTTCTCGGCAGGTAGATAGGTACAAATTTAATAATTTTGAGGTTGAGTGTAAAATAACAGGGTTTGGCAACTAATATTTCCAAGATGGTGGACTTTTTGGATTTTTATTGCATTTTCAAACGTAAAATAGCAGAATACGTCACCGATTGTGACATTGTAACAAGTGTGATGTCGATGTAATACCTCTCCAGGGAAAGGCTAGAAGTGCTTGAATCAGTTAAAAGAAGAATGTTCAATTTGAATGAAAGTTACTGAGAAATCGATAGCGAGTTTTTGCTGTTAAACAATTTCTAGTTTGAATTAGAATAGGCAAAGGATGGTTGAAAAGTGCATAGTCGTAACAGCCGATAATATAGATGATGGACAACGACATCTTGTGTGAAAATGAGCGTGGCTGAAGTATTTCAGAACATTTACCGAAATAACTGTGTAAATTGCAACTATGTTAACTACCTATTTAATTATGTTTTGCAGGAACGAAACTGTTATAATTTTTCCGAAGTGATAAGTTGTGGGGCTCGAGATTACCGCTTATTATAGACACCAAAAGGAAACGTAATGGTTCTTCAACTGAACTTTTTTTTTCTGTTGTGGTTGGGTTTTGGTTTTTGGTCGGTTTGTCGGTCTGTTTGGCTGTTTGTGGGTTTGTTTATGATTAACAACTCATTCACTGGAAGATATGATCGTTGGAATTTTTCATCGTTTAATCAAGGATTCATATACAACGTATTAGTTACTTGTATAATACTAGCTGGAAAATGAAGAAGATGCACTTTTGAATGAATATAGGAAGAGAAACCGTGTTCCTTTGTTAAGTGGACAAGTTCGAGGGATCTCGTAAGCTGTGGAGAAAGTTGGTTTTTGTGTGAATAAATGACGTCTCAACATGGAGAAATAAAGATAATTTCGGATAAAATTGAAAAAAATCGAAATTTCATCAAATTTTTTGAGTTTTTTATTTATAATTATTTGGAGAGATAATTCCAGCGAATGTCAGTAATATTGCCACTTTACCATAATACGTCTTTGGCTTTTTGGATTTTGGTTTGGTCTTCTTTGTGCTCTGTTAATGATGTGTAATAACTCGGTAATTATCATTGAACTTTTTATAATATGAACATATTGAGTGAACGATACCGAGCAAACCCAGTGGATGAAATGATCTTATCAATCGAACTTAGCCCGATATTAATAGAAATATCTGCGGTTGTCGAACATCATTTTTGCGGTTATCGGACACCAAGGGAACCAAATCCAAAATAAAACAGAGTCATATTTGAAAAAATATATTTGATGATGGTGGACCCACTCGTGGGCCCAATACGAAAAGTCAGACTTCAAAAAATATGACAACGTCATCTTGTAGCAAGAAAAGAAGCAGACTCGTATTTATTATTTACCATGAGAGATTCCGAGCGGACCTGACCTTTTCTGGACCTGCAGAAAAACATCTGCAATAAGATTTTTTTTATCAAACTACGAAATTGCTGGGTTGGGAAGTCGGTCCGTGGCGTCGGTGGGTCGGGCGTCCGGTGGTCCGGGTCCGGTGGAGTCCGTGGCAGTCCGGTGGCAGTCCGGGCAGTCCGGTGGCAGTCCAGGCAGTCCGGTGGCAGTCCGTGGCATTCCGGTGGCATTCCGGGCAGTCCGAGTATAAATGGCAGTCCGGTGTACACGAATTTGCTCAGTGATTTACCCCTCGACCTTCGCCAACTCTTCTGAATGGGCAGAATTGCCCTCACTCCCATTTTGACACTTTTTTGCCAGCTACATTCTGGATACTGACCATTTTCTGTATTCAACTCAAGTATTGATTGTTTTACCTTTTTAGAGAATGGGTGTATTTACTGAACTCATTATGGGCGTTGAATGGCGCACAGGGAAATGAATTTCCGTCGCCCTTCCCGCGTTCATTCACAAAGGCGACCAGATCTTCCATCGAAAAACGCGGTCGATGCGGTGAAATAAATGTCCAATATAAACGTCAGAGGCGATTACACGTCTGTAAAGTTTGCAGTTATTGTGGTCGCCCTCGAACGCGTCACGCGCTGAAAGGTGGATATGTCAAAACCAACATATCCGCCTAACCGCCTATAAATGGACGAAAATTTAATCCTCCGCTACGAATTCATGAAAATTACTGTTCCACTCCTCTATAATTTTCAGCGCGGGTTTTCATTTTGTTCGCAGGACGTTTGAGTGATCGATTTTGTGTGAATGATGATTGCGTATTAGTCGATTCGGAATGGGTGACCACCAGGAAAAATCGACTCCGAATCGAGTTTGAATGCGTATCGAGATGAGGTATTTGATTATGTGGCCAGAGTTGCCTTTTCAATACACAAAATGAAAAAATTTGCATCAATAATCTTCTCCTGAAGATGCTAACCTTGTTAGCGAAATCCGCGTCGAGTATGGTGTAAGGGTAATTATCTCTGTCAAAAGTTTCGGTATGAATGATGACAAAGGTGTAATTGATTAGAACAGTTGATGAATAACATACGAAATTCATAACGGACCAAGAAAAACCTAAGCAGGTAGTTCTTGCACCACATTAGATTGTTAAGTATATAAATAATTGAGATTAGAAAACTGAATATGAAGGTATATGCCTACGAAATTGATATTTTGAAAAAGAAAAAAACATATATTTCATTCTGTTCAAGCAGAAGGGGATTCGAAACAATATTCATCAATGGTTTCTTGAATTGCTTGTGGTGATGGATCATTTTTTATTATTTTTATATTTGATTTTTCAATTCTAGTTCTTTGCTCATTCCTACATATTCCAATTCCTTCATTTTGTCAATTTTTCTACTGCAATGGGTGATATACATATAGTCTAGTTCCTAAATTCTAGATAGTGACTCATGGTACATTTTAAGTTTTTTGAGGTATTTGAAAGAGAGGAGAGGTTGTAGCAAATTCGCAAACTGAAACGTGATTTGAAAACTCAATAACCTCGTTAATTTATGTTCTGCTCCATATAAATTATGAACCGTACAACCTATGAGTCACTATTTATAATTCAGGAACTAGACTATAAACAAGGGCAATTTTTTTCATGACTCTTTTGGGAACCTTGATGAAGGTAGGAAAACGAGATGAAGCGTAAGCAAGAATTATTTCATGTCATACCAGTTCATTGTTGTGTTTTTATTGCTTAGTTACCAACTACATAACAGTATAATTTATGCCCATGCGAGCTTAAAATTCAGTTTACGGCAATACAACCTCTCAGGTACAATCATATTCATTTAGAATCAGAATCGTCGGAATATTTCATCGAAAAATGATTTGATATTTTGCTTTGTTAGCGGTTGTTATCTCCCCAAAATTACATTAAAAAATATCGGAATCTGTTGAACAATTGCTTTCAATACTCGATTTTTTATCGACGCCATTTGTAAAATTTGTGAAAATGCAAGAATATAATTATGTTCCTGATATAATCCTTGAGGAAGCTGAAGAAGCAATATGCCGTTTATGCCTGCCAAGTCCAGGAAACAACAAACAATGAAAAAGTATTTCCCGACTATAATGAATGGATAGTAAAAATAAATGAGAAAGTCCTGCTATCGTAATTAATAAATCGAAGTATGCAGTTTCATCCATGTGGTCGACCTTCATTATTCCACTAGTAGATTGAAGCAATTTTTGTTCCACTGAAGAGTGGATAAAGCTTCAACTATAGGTTGATTGTGGATGAAAACATCTGTTCACGTTTACGCATATCATCATTACGTTAATGATTTTAATTTCATCTAATAACCTTATTTAATTCAACTGGTTTCAGTAGTACTAAATAATATAGACGTAAATTTGAATCAATACCAACCAGCAAGTAATATGTCGAATATCCCAGAAAAAACCTCGGAATTATCAGAAAAACGGAAAAGAAACATTTGGGTTCTGTTGAACTATGCATGCTGAGGTTTGATCTCGAGTGTTCTTCTTAATTCGAGTTCGGAGGTCGAAACTCTAGACATCACCTAGAAGATGGCAAATGAGACTTTGCCGAAACGTTTCGCAAAACCACAGAACACGGAATGAAACCCGAAAAAACAACTCATCATACTTTGCCCGTGAGAATCTTTATGCTAACATATATATATATATATATATATATATATATATATATATATATATATATATATATATATATATATATATATATATATATATAAAATTCAGGAGTATCTTGACTGAACTTGGTAAGAAATGATATACTTCTTGGGGATGCAGTCAGGATCAGATGGCCACAATTAAAAGTGTTCTCTTTGGTAGGTCTGAGCTTTCAGAATACTTTATTCCATTATCAAAGACATCTAAAAAGTGTTCATGGTGAAACATAAAAATATTTGGTAGAAATTATTTGTGTTAATGCAAGTCTTACTCTGCTATCTCACGATGTAAGTTAAATATGGAAATATTTTTCTACCAAATATTTTTATGTTTCACCATGAACACTTTTTAGATGTCTTTGATAATGGAATAAAGTATTCTGAAAGCTCAGACCTACCAAAGAGAACACTTTTAATTGTGGCCATCTGATCCTGACTGCATCCCCAAGAAGTATATCATATATATATATACACACATCGCCAAAATTATTGGACCCCCCTATGTTTGTCGAAATGAGACGCTATTATTACAAGTTAAGAAGTGTATGTCAAAATGCATTTGATTTGGTTAAGCAACCAATGCAAATTGGCTGAATTTAATTTCAACTGAAGCAAAAAAGAAATACAAACGAAATATAGTGCATAAGAAAATGATTACAATAATCTGAAATCTAGAAAAAAATCACTTCAGAGGGAAATAAAAAACGCTTTAATAGTCGGTGTGTCCTCCCCTATTCTGTAGTAAAGTGTTAACTCGCCTGTGCATGGAAACAATAAGGGCATTAATGGTATCCATTGGTATGTTGTTCCATTCTTCTTGGGCCGCGAGGGTAAGTTCCTGGAGGGTGCTAGGGGGATTAATTCTGTTTGATATTGCTCGTTTGACGAAATCCCACATGTGCTCGATGGGATTCATGTCTGGCGAATTTGCTGGCCACGGTAATCTTTGAATATTCTCAATCTCAAGTGCATTTTGTACTCTTCTCGTGCGATGGGGCCTAGCATTGTCATCCATAAAAATAAAATTGGCTCCAATTTCATGTCGGAGAGGATGAATAATGGGTTCAATAATGTTTCGAAGATATCTATCCCCTGTCATAGTGTCTGGAATGGGAATAAGCTGTGTACGACGACCATGCATTATGCCTCCCCAAAACATTACTGATCCTCCTTGGTATGGAACGACTTCTCTGGCAAGGATAGTCTTTCTTGTCGCCCTGGCCCTCTCCAAACTCTGTGTCGCCGACTATCACTAACCAAACCAATTCTGGTTTCGTCCGAAAAAAGGACATTTTGCCACTGAGCTAAAAGCCAGTCTCTGTGTTCTTGTGCCCACTGTAGACGAGCGGCTATGTGTCTGGGAAGTAACCTGGGTACTCTTAATGGCCTCCTGGATCGCAAATTGGCTCTAGCAAGCCTCCGCCGAATGGTGGTATTGGAAATTAATCGATCGAACGTTCTTCGCAAATGAGTTCGGACAGCTGAGACTGTGGTTCGATTCCGACGTACATATCCTGCTAGATACCGATCTTCTCTGGCATTAGTTACCCTATGGCTACTTGCACACACACCGATTTTGGACGGCCGGTATAAAATCGGCCGATATTTTATCGGTAGCGGGTGCTTGCAGACTCACCGGATTTTTACCGGTCGAACAATCAGTTGCTTTGTTGTCGTGACACGAAGTTATTGAAAAATAATGTATAATGGTCGGTAAACAATCGGTGAGTGTGCAAGCGTGTATTTAGTTACGTACGCCACTACTTCCTGGTAATAACGGCCCATGCAGTGGCAGTGGACGGCTGCTAACCGATATTTTACCGGCACCGATCAGCGGTCGGCGTGTGTGCCAGGTCCCGTTCCCACATGTGGTTCACTATTGGAATTTGGACGACCGGTATAAAATCGGCCGTCCAAGATCGGTGTGTGTGCAAGTAGCCTATGACGTCCAGTTCCACGTCTATAGTCAACGCTGTTGGTTTCCTGGTACAAATGCACTATTCGGATAACTGAAGCGCGTGGAATCGATAGTCTATCCGCGATGTGATGATTCGAGACACCCTCGTCATGCAAAGCCACTATTCTTGCTCTATTGAATACTGAAATTCTATTTCCAGGCATAATTGCAAAGAACTCAACAATCACTTGACAACGTTAACTCGCTTTGAATCACTTTTTGAACATTGGTAGGTATCTAAAATTGTTTTTGTAAACATTTTTGGATGCCTAGCAACGGTGAAAGAAATAACGATTGCATGTACAAAAAACCAACCATGATAAATATTTCGTTGTAAAATTTACGAGGGGGTCCAAGAAGTTTGGCGATGTGTGTATATATATATACACTTGCTCCATTTTCATGATCCAAGAATGCTTTATGAGAAGACCACTTTGAAAGAAGGCCGTGGATTTGCAAAGGAATCGTTCGTATGAAATCTAACATTATGTTACAGATGAATGAAATGAAGTAAATGCATTTGTTCACAAAACTCATTCTCTCAAGCGTTGTTTTAACGCTTCGTGACCACACTACACATTTCCACAACACAAGTCAAGTTGCTGTTTCAAGATGGCACAGATAATGCCCTAATTCATACGGAGAGCCGTCTGTTTCCACACGATGGGTAGATAAACATTGTCTTGATTCCATATTAGGTGCGAGTCGACGACATATTACTGTTTGTTTTGCCACTACAGAAGATTGCTTCCTGCTTCCTGAGACAAATAGGTTCGAGAACAATAGCCGAGGCAGGGGAAGTGATAAGGCCGCTTCGAGAGAACGATTGTTGGCAAGAATATTCCCTTCGAGTCGATGAATGAAAGACACATTGCACTAAAAATAATTCATCAATTCCATCGATAATATTTCCAATTCCTGAATGTGGGGTCCTGATTGTTTGTTAGCATTAAGGTCTGGAAATTTATTATCGTAACTGGCTGATAGCTCCTAAACGAATGTATGGTGTTGTACATTAGTTACACCAATCGACTGGATAATGCTCTACGTTTTACGGGCCTTGCTACCGTTCAAAAAGCAAAAGTACTTCCGAAGAAATCAGTATGTATGACCGCTTTTTGTGTCACTCATGTGGGTATTTGACAGGAATATTCAAAAGAAATCGAATATGTTTCTTTCCATTCTCCCCGGATTTTTTCTGGATATATTCCAACACAAATTATTGGGCACGAAAGGATGCAGGTCACAACCAAAGAAGTATCTACTAGCTTCAAATATCCCTGTGACTCTGTCGTTTTCCTCGAAATAAATCTTTCCAAGAATGAATTTTGCTTACCAAGAACATAGCTTTTTTTATTTCTGAACACATATTCTTTGAATATTCCCAAAGTTTCTCAACAAAGAATTTCCCAACATGTTCAGTCTGAAAAGTGAGGAGTAATGCAATGTGCGATATATTTCGTGGAATTTTAATTGATACTTATGTATTACCGAAACTTTCACTTAGTTTTTGGAGATCTTTGTTGAAAAAGAAACGCTCCAAGATAGCAATGTCATTGATATAAACCGCTCCAGTGGTGGAATATGTGAATTAATTCAAAATATTACTTACAATATATCTGAACTGAAATGTATCATTTCTTTATTTAACCCGGAAATCAAGATAAGTGATAATTGATATGAAGTGAATTACTTGAAAGAATAAATGTAATGGGTTTAAAATGGGTTTTCTGTTAACGAGGTCTTACCTCCTAACGTGTGAATCCCAATACACTGATTCTGTGGCAGAAAATCTCACCCTGGGTTCCTTCATGAGAGGCGGACATGCTTACCATTTCACTAAGGAGAAAATCTCTTCTTTGAAAAAAGAGTATTTGTGTTATATCAGATGGATGCGTATACTACCCCATGATAGAATGAATATGTGAAATTTTCTTGAAAAAACCTGTACATCGAGTTTTCAATACTTCTATAACTCATAATGATTCTTGTAATTGGATTGAATTCACTAGTGACGCTCTGTATCTCTATGTGGGTGGGGGACCTAAACCTCATCAGACCCTTTGTGAGCCATTCAATTCCAGGGAGGTTGAGTTTCCCTCTATAATGAGGTGGGATGCATGGTTACAGTTTGTTCTTCCATTTTGAAAACTAGTTCTATGTTCTTTTATCCGTGTGTTGAATGCTCTTTCCGTTTGACTCATATAAAACATCGTACATGATCCGCATTTCAATTCATGAACTCCTGACCTCTACGACTCTTCATTTTTGTCTCTTTCATTTTTTATATATGTTCTCAACTTCGTTCTGAGTGCCGTGTCTCTTTATTGTTCAAGAATCTTGGGATATTTATGCTCTGTTGGTCTAATTACGTCAAAGATCTGTAACTTTTCGGCTAGGTATTCGATACAGGATACACTTCTATCTTGAGGGCTTGACTGTAGGATATTTTCTCTAATAATGAATCTATCAACTGACCATAATAGCCATAGTTAGTAACATTCTGTTTATTTCATTTATATGAATCACCTCAGATGAAGGACATTCAACATTCTATGTATCGTACTATTGAATTCAGCCAGATTATGCTGATATAGCTGACAGGAAAAATTCGAATAACAACGACTGTATGGGCCGGTTTGCTATAGTCCACAAAATGGTGTTTGTTATTTATCCCTGTTATAGTCAAACCCAAATAGGTAATTGCACTATCTTCCTCCATTTTCATAGCTACTGAGAGGGAAGAGTGGAGCCCCTTTGTGATTTCTTCCTCTATTTGTTATAACTTGTAGTCAACTGTTTAGACCAATTATAAAATATTTCTCATCAACACAGCTCTGAGCATCAAGAGATTCGCCAACAGTCATCCGTTCAGTCAGCGCTATTTCTAAATTAGTTAACAGCCGTTCCTCCAGAGGGCGGATGATCTTTGTTAAAGCAATCATCACGAATGTGGTGACTTTTTACTGCTACGATTTGTCAGTTACTCGCTGTCCATCACGCCGATTCGTATTATTCCACTTCTGAAAACGTTATTCCCAACACACCGGATACCGAATGCAGCAAATGACCCCAACCGGCGCTGTTGTCAACTGTAACTTTCGCACGCACACACTCAACTCTTTCATCCATCAGAGGCGGCTTTGCATGGGGCCCGATCGCCCTTATCGCGAGCACTCCTGCAATAATGAAGGATACTCTACACGAGTGCCCCTCTCAGTTTCGGCGTGACTAGCAAATTTCGCAGCCTTTTGTTTTTAGAGTGGGCAAGGAAACAACTGAATTCTTTCGGACTCGAGTGCGCCTCGATACAACTGTTAAAAATGTCGAGTCAAAACTTGGAGTGGTACGTGGTAAATGAGTGAGTCGAGTGGTTTCCATTCTACCTGTGGATTGTTGGGGGAATTAGTTGGTATTGACTTCCAGCGAATACCATGAGAAACTGTCCGATCGTTGTTTTTTTCTCAAGACTCCACTGTGAGAAGGAATATTTCCATTCGGTCGCTACTAGAGGTTTAATTCTTTAACAATCCAAGTGCTTCCACGACTATTTTGGCCCTACTCGTTATATGACAGTCAAGGGAATGTCGATATGTACCTTGAATATTTCGGAACGTTGATATTAATTGGACAGATACAAAAAAAAAATAGTTATTGCAGACTACACCCAAAATCAAAATGAATGATATGTGATCATTTCAGAATATAACAAAATTCAAACCCAATGACTATTTCTGTTAAAAAAAAACGCTGTAAATTATATGATCGTTTCGTGAATCTTCAAGTCATACCAGACGTGATAGAAGATTTCCCAACAATTTTTCGGGGGTATATATAAGAGGTATTTGTATTTAGATAAAACTTTATTCAAGTAGGAATCCTAATACACATATGCAAGATATAGTAATATTGAAGTAAGGTAAAATAGGTATATGAATTATATGCAATATAAACATAAAAATAAAAAAATAATATAAAATGAGACATAGTATAACATATATCAAAGCACATAAGCAGTACGTTTTATAAAGCACTCATCAAAGCTGAAATATTAAAAATAGCCTGAATCAACTTGCATGACAAATTTGCACTAGATATATATCTTACCAGGAAAAACACTCAAATATATTTCTATATATATAGTATACAATAAAAAACATTTTCATTCATAACTCCTGAACGTATTTTTTTCAATTTATCTTTGAACTGATTAAGTGGAGAGGATGTTTTGATGGCATCCGGTAATTTATTGAATTCTAGAAAGCCTTTGAAAAATAATGAATTCATAGTATTATGGTAAGACGTCTCTGGTACATAGATATCATATTTCTTACGAGTGTTATACTCATTTATATCTTTGTTATAAGATATGGAACTCTGCAGATATTCGGGCGCCATGTTGTTAATTATTTTGAATATCAAACTCATAGTGAAATAATAAAGTCTATTCTCAACCGAATACCAGCTGATGCTCATTAACATCGATTTAATTGTAGTGAGCCGACTTGTTTTCAAAATAAGTCTCATTCCACGATTTTGCATCTTTTGGAGTGAATTTATTTTATTGAGATTGAATAGGTATACGATCGATGCGCAATAATCGAAATGCGGCTGAATTATAGAATAATTATTTACCGTAATTTTGGACTCTGTTGACAGATGTTGAGGTATTCTGGTAAAAAAGAAGAGTTTTTCGGTTATTTTCTTTTGCGTATAATCGAAATGATCTTCGAAACTCAAACAATTATCAAGAAGAAAACCCAAGTATTTAACTTTCGGGACAATTTGAACTCTTTCATTGTTGATGCACAAGTGGACATTATTGATATCAATCGCGTTATATTTATATTTGGTTGTTAATATCATCGCCTGTGTTTTAACTACATTCAGTTTCAGCTTATTTGTACCCAAGTATTTATTTATTGATATTAATATGGTGTTCATTTTTTGAATGGCACTTTCGATGTTGACATCACTGCAAGCGATCAAAGTGTCATCAGCAAACAGGTTGATGATATTCAACAGTGACAGCAACAGTGATGACTTCGAATTCGTCACTGGTAAAGGAATTGGTACTTCTCCGATGAATTGAGATTTCATTTCAGCAAGTAATAAATTGAGACCTCTGGTTCATTCAGAAATTTCAAGAATTATTTATTTGGCCATAATTTACGTTCAGACACTAAGAATATGAGATCCAGCCAGAAATTTCCAGCATTCCTAATACATAGGCGCATTTCCATTATGACATTGAAGAGAGCATCAAAATATTGAGCAACCCATATTAATTCACGAATTTTTGTTCACCTCTTACTACTAACATGCTCCTGAGCATATTTTTTTTTTGGAATGAAAACATTTTTTTCCACTCTCGCCCGTAAATATGCTGATTTCTTCATAGTTTACTAAACAGATAAGTAGGCGATTCCAGTCAACTGCATTTCTGCATTTTAAACAACTATGGAAGTATCATTATCGTGAATAGTTACCGCTGTTGCCTTATCCAGCCCATTAATATCCTATATCTATACAAAACAGAAGTACTTGAACTTTATTCTATCTCAAAAACCAACATTGCATATCTGCAAATTTGGAAATATTCTACTGGATGCGGAAAGTAATAAATAAATGTACTTGTTGCTGCCAGCAATGGAAACCAACAGGCAGATGTGTGTTCAACCAATTCATAAATAATATATAGAGGCGTTAACGATACCGCAAAGGTGTTACTCCAGATTTGACATAGTAATACATAATTATATACGGGTCATTAATATAATATGTCCTTCGAGTCACCTATATCACATCTAATATGGTTCGGGACCTTATTATTTAATGTTAGTTACATATTAATGTCGACATTTATGTTGGTACAATGAGGTATATTAAAGTTTCTACGCTGTCACGATTATAAATGGAATTAAATATATTATAGGATATTTAGAGAATACTCCATCAGTATTATGCCAGTTTGTCAGGTCATCATTACTGAAATTATTACCTGCATATATTCATAAACCAAGTTTTATCTTGTCAGTAATCGCAATCTCAATATTCGGCTCGTACAACTCTCGAGTTCGAATGATCATGTCGCTGAAGAGGTGTAATGAGTAAGTAACGAGGTTCAAACCCCAAGTCTCACAATTCGTACGCAGATAACTTATGAGAAAATTTTCTGGTCGCGAAAAAAATTATAAAATAGACTCAAAAGCTTCAAGGCAAAACCCAGGATTACTTCAATCGGTAATATTATTCTAATGCATTTTTTGTTTACTCTGGAGCCACCTAACGTTTGTGTCCATACTGAAGGAAATGATAGCTTGGAAACTGTTGTTTTCTGGTCCATTTCGAATATCAATATTATGTAAGCAGCGTATCTCCCAACATTTTATTATTTACGCCAAATAGACAACTTCCAGATCGGCGGATATAGGATCTGTCAGATCCGCTCAAAGTTCCTCAAGGATCAGTATTGGGGCCATTGGTTTTCACGGTTTATACTAATATTTGTAACCGAATGAACCCATAATTTGCCAATTATACTATTTCCATTCATTGAAATGAACTCAATTATTCGAATCTTAGGAAGATTCACCCATTAATGGAAAGTATATCGTTGGACAAGTAAACCTCAAGAAACAATTAATTGTTATTTTGTGTAGTATAAAAGTAGTACTCAACAATATTCATATGGAATAATCTCTTTTCAGAGTGTATTTTCATTCTAGCGATGTAAAAGTGCAACTTGGCTCTTCTCAACACTGATTGTTTTGTAGTGAAGCACTTGTCCTAAATGTCTAGGTTCGAGAAGTAATTCATCTAATTCCCCCTAGTAGGCCTTACTGCAAGTTGACTCAACATGACACAGACGATATACATAATTTAGTTCACATATACTTTCGTCCGAATCAGTAAGGCTCCTTTTGCAAACGAGGCGTCCTCTAAATATATAACATCTCATTTAAACTACCCTAAAGAACGGATATTTACAAAAGCAATCAGCCGTCCGAACAAAAATCCGGAGTGAATCCTCCGTAAGAGGCACAAAGCATTTCGAGTATCAAAGAGTGCGGGGGAATAAATTTTTAATTCGATTTGACGCCAGTCTACAAACGCAAACAAGTGAAGTTTCATTGTGTCTGCCGATGGTTTGTATTTTGTATCGCTGGCAATTGGTTTAAGTTGTCGGATCTCGTGCATGTCGCTTTTTTAATGAATGCTCTTTTGAGGATGAGAGGCTCGCTATCAAAATAATCAAGACTAATTTCGAGGATGAATTTTTCAGCGAGATACACCTGGGCTAAAGCTGGCGGATCAAAGGATTTGGCCACTGTAGACGAGTGAATTCAAAAAGATTGCTGTGCTAGGTATTCGTCGTTATAGAAATTGAATGAATCCCAATGATAATATTTCACATCAATAATTGCGAATTGTGAAACTTCAACAATTCATAAGGTGGAGGACAAAATCTTTTGTTAGAATCTAGTTGCCTTGATTTGGAATAGGATGTAATTTGATAGACCTCTAAATCAGTTCAAAATAAACTTGAATGTGCTCACTCGGAATGTGCTCAATCGGTCAAATTGGCTCACTTGTGGTACTTTTTACACAAATCTAAATGCAAGAATCAAGAAAACAATCGAATGCGCCTTTTTGGCCATCCAAGTAAATTACATTTTTTCCCAATTGAACACTGGGTATGTTATATTTCTTCTGGTAGAAAATGGTATTTCAATAATAAACTTCCATGACCATTTTTTTCTCGAAGTAGATAATAAGGGTAATGAGATAGATATTTTCAATCGTCATCAAAGCACGGTTAGTTTTTTCTGAGTAGGTGATGAAACCCCTCTCTTCGATACATATTCGTGCTCGTTTTGGAACTGCACAAATTCATTTTACAGGGTTCTGTGGTCAATATCGCACAACTTTTCGGCTATTGCTCCTTGCAATGTCGTGATAACAGCATACGGCTGAATATAGATTTCGCTTTCTCAAATAGCTCCACAGAAAAAAGTCGAGGGTACGAGTTCTGGAGACCTAAGAGGCCATTGAACAAGGCCATCAGTTCAAATCCATTGATTATCGAATATTGCCATCAGGGTTGCTACGTCCCTCCATAGTTAGGAGCAGGTACCTCATCCTGCTGAAAATACAAATAATGCCACTTCTAAAAGTTCACCAAAAAAAAAAATATTGGGAATGTCAGTCATGAATTTTTCGTATCTTGCACCATTTATGCAGCAATTATAAAAAAACGGATCAGCAATTCTTGATCCAATTATTCCGCATCAAACATTGATACTGAAACGAGCCTGGGGACCTTTTGAATGTATAAAGGAAATATTGTCTCTCGAACGGTAATATTGTTTTTTCTGTTATACCTACATGCCATTAAATATTACGGAAATTCACATATTTTCGACAGTGTTTGATATACCAACACAACACAACACAAGTCTTCTTTCTGGATCTCCTGAAGTGGTCGATACAAATTTCTGTTTTTTGTTAATTGTACTGTACCATAAGCCTCCAGAACATCACATGTTTCTGCGTGAAAGAATGGCATGTTATTGACATTGAAAAAACGCGAGTTGAATCATTATATATTGAAATTTTCCAGTGGTTTTACCATTTTCAAATTAAGGTTGATTTCCACCCAATCTGCTCAGAGCAGTGCCGTAGTCAACCGTCGAATAGGACCAAGAGAGATTGATATCATTTGTCCCTCAACTGTGACTTGCGAGTTGTCATAGAAAAATAATTGAAATATCACTCCGACCAGAAAACATATTACATACAGGGTGTTCCGATATTAAATAAGGTATTTCACTCGGAAAGTCAAAAAGACGATATCAATCCCATTTTTGGTTCTTGCATCTCAATGTGTGTTAGAAGTACTACTAGTTTGCCAATTTGACAGATTTTATTCATTCAAAAAGTTAGCAAAAGTATGCAGTGGATGTTTATGCTCATATAGCGGTTTGCAATTGAATTTCATTGACCAGGATAACTTTCCATTCTAAAACCCAGACAAGATCGTCTCGCTCAGGAATAATCATATCTTGTGTTCCCCATTAGGCATATGCTAATTATGCTGTTCACATCAAAATGAGAGATTTCATTCGTGCACAGTTCAGAGATGAGTGAATGAAGACTAATTCCTTCAAGTTTTGAATTATCTCGCGAAAGCTTTCAAACAACCAAACTCCTTCACGTTCCTTTAACTTCCGAACAAACGGCGTCCACCGAACCGTGAGATGAGTCGATCCAACGTGGCTGTTCGAAAAAAGTGAGCATCAATTGGAGCTCATTTGTTCCGAAAATTACCTGAAAAGTACTTCCAACCGCGATATAATTACAAAGCGTTCAAAACGCTCCGTATATTCATTTCGAGCTTGTAATTTGAGCTTTCTAGTGGGGCTCATTTATCCGGTAGATTTGATCAGCTTTTCTTCAATTTCCAGCACGGCCCTTCTCGTATTACGGCTCCCTTTTGAACAGACATGCGATACGATACCGTGTGTATGGGTAGCGCGAGGTATTTTGCTCCGAAATGTTGGCTTTTTTATTTTTTGCGACCATTATTTACGGGATAATGGATGGACATGGGTGGTTGAGTTTGGGTTGTTTAACACAATAAAACGAAAGGATTGAAAGTTGACCTGTAATATCTATACGATGCGGTACAAAATAGTGTCTATCTCCTCGCCGTGCAAGTTTTCTATAGAAAAGACATTATATTCTGCCTATTATATTGATTTCACAAATCAATGAGAAAGCTTTGTCGATTGGTTGGTTGACTATACACTTCCAATTTCCGTACTGAATATTAAGGTGGCTATAAACTGGTGTTTTCACTCCATATAACAGATTGTCAGCAAATCAGACGACCGATCTGGCCTACTTGATCAAGAATTGATTACGTAGACCGTAATAATAACTCAAAAAATTCGCCAGGTATCGTCACTATCGCAGTTGAGATGACAGTCATGTGCACGTCCTGTGTTGCCAAGTGGCTATGTCGTTGCGAATTCTGGTCTATGTGCTGAAAAAATTAATTGATTGTTGATATTCTCATTTGAGCAATATTATATTGTGATCTCAATTCAAAAGCTCGGTTTAGAAGTAGTATCACAATTCAGCCGAATATTATTCACGTTAATGCATTTGAGCAAATAGGAGTGAGAATTGTAAACTTTAGAATGTTGTTGCCAGCAAACTTCTCTTGGGTTTTTTATGATCACTACGAAATTTTTGAATGGTTAGTGAATATACTAGTACGTAAGATTATTCTTGGAGGTAGGTCATTGAAGATGAAGTTTGTTTTCATCTGCCTCAGATTGATCTCATGTTCTATTCTCTGTTCTAACCAAAAGTGATCTGTATTGGCAACAACGTGTTCCATGGATCGAGTGATCTCGAAAATTTTCAGGAATTTCAACCACAAGCGCACCCCTAAGGCATTATTTTGAACAACGCCACCCTGTCCACAGGTTTGTCTGAAACAATATCGCAACACTGAAAGCACCAGTATATAGCCATCTTACTGAATATCAAGGAATTTCATAATGATTTTCATGTGAGATCGAAATATTTATGGAGGAAAAGTTCGAAGTAGAAGGTAGAAGGTGTACAAGTTGATGAGTAACGTATTCTTCACTCGTTTTATAATGCAGAAAAGGTGAAATATGCCAGTCTTCCGTAATTTGAAAGGCGATAACTTCTGAACTACTTGAAAGCGCCGCGTTTTGCTGTCCTATTTGTATTCTGCCAATCGGAATACAAGTTTCGTGAAATTATTTTTTTAACATGACGATGTATGAAAACAAAACTACACCTCCAATTAGAATGAAAAATGGTGAATTTTTTAAAAGCAACAAATTTCACAATCGTTTTCATACATAATTCCATTATGCTTCGAAATAATTAGATGGATGATAAATATGTATATTTATTAAAATAGATCCCTTATACTCTCCTTCGGTACTACGGCCTCAGACTTTTGCTGAGTACCTACTAAAAGCAGGATTATCGTAACTTCATCACAAGTTTTGGATCCAAAACTATGAGCACCTCTGAATGAAGAAACAAGTGAACTGTAAATAACGAAACAATTCAAAACTACGATGAACAATAAACTCACTCAATTTTAGCTAGAAGTGGTGTCCATCTTTCAGAAAAAAATGATCATCTAATGATTTGACGTTTGATGCTTCACAGTTGGCGTCATCTAGCAATGAAATCGAGAAACACACTATGATTCATTGAAGTGTTGCCATTCAATTCTAAACAATATCGCATCAGTTGCAACACCAGGATTTTTAGGCATCTCATTAGGGCACCTTCTGGAAATTTCACGAAAAACTGCGAATTCATACCAGAAACCTCGACAAAAAAGCATTCATTGTTCCAATTATTCTGGTGGAATAATTCGAATATTGGGCTGAAATGCTGTAACTACCTTCAAATTGCTCTCTGAAATGAAAAGATTGTATTTATTGCATTGGACAATGTTGATATACCGTGAGAGATTGTAACATTTCTGTTATTCTTGTTAATTTTTTATTGAATTTTTTATATGTAATTGTGTTTCATATGAACCTGTTATGTGAATATTTGTTTTATCAATAAAGTTTTCATTTAAAAAAATGTGGAGAAGATGCAGGTATCCCAAGAATGAATCTTACCTATTGTAATGATGTTTATTATTTCTGATTGAATGATTTATATTATAATTGATTCCATATTCTCTTATTATTCCCGACCATTTTTCTTGAACCCTGAAATAGTATCAGCCTATAAATCAAAGTAACTCATACCAAATTAATCGACTCTGACCCAAAATACTCTTCGAAATAATGTATCCCCATAATATTTCATGACCGAGTTCATTTTGTCAGTTTTATGCCCAATGAGGATTATAATCACTATAATTTGCCACGTTGGAGGATCAAACGTAAGAAGATATTGATAATAACTTCACCTTATAATGCCTTTGATATAGAAGCACCATTATTATTGACAATAATGATAATATCCCTAATGAGTTTTCATTTTCAAAAATATATGATTTCTGATATAGAATACCAACCCTACCTCAGAATTATAATTTTTGAACAAGATATTGAACAACAGATCTGGAACACTCGGCGTATTGAGTATTCTTGTAAACTTTGAACGTGATGTAAGTCGTTCTTATTCAAGTATTCCCACTGTTCCAATATATTTTATTATCAAGTTCACCTTGTCACATTCATACCTAATGAAAGATATAATCAGCATCATTTGCCACATAGGAGAATGGAAAGTAAAATAAGATTCATAATAACATCACCTCATACGTTTATGAAGCCTTTCATATGAAAGCACCGTTATAACTGATAATAATAGTAATAATATTATGATGGGTTTCAAACAGTCTTGAGAAAAATGTAGATCTATAGCTATAAAATACCAACATAGTTATAATATTATTGTTTACTGGATATTGAATGACACATCCTAAATACTCGGTATATTACTGCCCCTGTGGACATGATGAATCACTTATTATGAACATATAAATGAGAGTCCAACGATGTGTGAGTGAATTTTCAGAACATGTACACCAGTAATTACATGAAAACATCATTCTACCGTCTCACTTTAGTCCCTGCAATTACCACATCAAGCTCACCAGAGGAAATTCTTTAAAAGGTCTCGGGATCAGTTTCACTGAATACCCAACTTGTGCTTTCAGTACTCTTTTCAACATCGCTATTTACCCACAAGGAATTTTATAGCAGCGTACGTTGAGATCTTGAAGTGGTACAACTCTCAAGAGGTACGCAGCTATAGTAATCTAGACTGTAACTCGAGTAGGATAGGTTTCAATGCCGTTGTTATATGGTAGATGGTGAAGATATCGAGTCTCATAGAACGTGATTTTCGTAGGATTTACTCAGAAACAGGATGACTGGATTGGGATATGTTTGATTTTTTATTCTCCCGCATGTGTTCATTGTTTGGATGGGGTATATTGTAAGTGGAAATAGGATATTGTTGGTTTTCTAATTGTCTGTACAGTGATAAACATTCTTTTTTATAGATATCGATTCATTCAATTCAGAAAAATGTTCCGTCGGGTTGAAAATGTTGAAAGTTAGACAGGTTTTGTTGCATATTACCGACAAAGTGTATCATTTTTTCTTTCGATAGAAAAATGTGGCTCAACAAGATTGAGAGCAGAGCTGAGCTGATAGAGAAATTTCACCTTTGCCGTGGTTTGTTGTTTCTTCATAATCATTCGAATTAAAGTAATGAAGTAATGAATATTTTCAAGATTAATTTCAATATACTGTTTGAGAGTCATTATATTGTGGTTGATAAATCTTCCCTTCGTAGTTTTCTGGGTTTCTTACCTACCAATTTCAATAATCTAAAAAAATCGATATTGATATTGGAATCTATACAAGTGTAGACAGGTTGCTGCCCAAATTGAATAACAGTTCCTTTTATATAGAACAAGTCCAATTAGTCAGTAACCAACAAAAACTAAATCCGTTCCGTTTTCAAACCTGATGTGCAACTTCCTTCCCTAATCGAATATTTCTTATTGATAATTTTCGTCATTGACATTTGTCGAAAATTTGAGATCTTGACATAACATTCTATCCATATCAAGCGAACTCATAGAGATGCAATCTTCCCCAGGCAGCATGATAAAAGCAGATTCCTTTAATTTTCGTTTCCTGCTGTTACTCTCTTTAGCCAGCACTTATGTACCATTCCATTCTACTGTGTGATCTTCATCGGCAGTAAGGATGTGCCCTGATAGTTTAGAACCACCTATCTGTCTTCCTGATGCACATTTTGTGTTCACGCTTTCGCACTTCCAAAGGTCGTGACGTTTCACCGATATATTTTTGACCCCACGAACAAAGAATTTGATACATTTTTTATGTTTTCTGTTGTGTTATTTGTTTTAGTATGTGTCAGTATTGAACGTTGAGTATTTTTCGTTTTGAATGTTGTTGTGACATTGTTACCTGTTGCCGATCCGTTTTATCTTCTCAGACAATACAGGTTGTTTATTTTGTGTAGGTTGAAGGTCTTCATTATGGGGTGTGTTTGGATTTTCAATTTCTGTCAATGTTTTTTCTATAGATTTTTCTGGACGTCCACTTTGCTTCCGATAGTGATTTTATGAAGATATTTTCATCGTTTTTTTCCGATGAGTTGAATACAATTTTTGTTCTATCATAAAGGCATTCCACTATACCTCTACCTACACCAAGGAAGAACACCGAAGAACGGGGTTCAAGAACAAACGAACAGCCACAAGACAACAGGCCGACCGACCACAAAGAAATCAGCACATTTTCAAATTATTGTTAATCAAATCATTGCTAGGAGACCAGAGTGGAGAAAAAAATAAAAACTTAATTGAATGAAATGAAACGCTACCATTTTTCTCTTGTTGGTGAAAATGCAAGATGATCTGAAGAATTGAAAAAATACAAGTTTCTTCAGAAGAATCAGTTTTGTCAGATATTGTTCTGGAGTTTAGGCAAAACTCCTTTCGCGTAAGGAAATGTAAATTAAATGATCTCTCAGAAGAGCAACATTACAAATACCATGTCCATAGAAAGTTATGTCTTATTTGATCTCGTGAACACTCCCAAAATCTTCACATACATTACAGTTTTGTAATACCCTGTATAGTAAGGTCATTGATATCGGGTAAAAAACAACGTATCACTTCGAATTAATTTGTCGATCTGGTTTATATAAATGATATCATTCTCGACTTAGCGTCTTCAAAAAAAACAAGCTGTTTACCCATTCCGACTCCAGTCGAACCAAAAAAAAGGGCGCTAATTGCTTTTTGATATAATACCGTCCTAGACTAGTCTCACCGTCATTAAATCTGTTTACCTATTAGGTAACGTCAGTAGCGGTACTCATATTAAATCAATAATTAATAAACCCCTAAAAAAACACTGATAAGTTCCTATAAACTATAATTACAGTATGGTAATCGCAATTTCTAGATTCAACCGGGAATAAGTGAAATGCTCATTGAGCGTTTTTGTTTGACTGATTAAAATATCGTGTAGCAAACGATCTAATTAAAGCTCGAGCAGAGTAGTCTTTCAGTCCGTTTCCCATATGAATAATCCTTAAAAACGTGTGATCTTCTGTTGACAGGAAAGAACGCCGTTGCTCGAATCGATACGAAGTCTTTCTCTCGGAAAACTAATTCAGTAGGTTCACCTTTGGGGCAATCAGAGCTGGCCAGCTACCACTCTACTCGAATGAAAATTGGCAGGTTAATAACCGGGCATAAAACTACTAATTCATCATGATTCCTGAATACATCTCATCTTCATAACAAGGGAAAACATGAATTTTAAAATCCATTTCTTGTTTCTCTTGTAAAAAACCGCATTGTTTTAACAGAAGAAAATCATTCGTACATCGTCATTCGTACAAATATGTAAATTCGGATTATGCTGTAAATTCGATCAATATCGACCTGGAAGAATTATATAAAGCATCTTCAGATCATTTACTTCAGATCAATGCAAACAAATCGTATGCAATTTTATTTTGTAATAACTCAGTTCGACCCACTCTTCTAGAAAATTTAAATTTGAAAATAGAAGAAGATAATATTCCTTTCATAAATAATGCAAAAAGTCTTGGTCCTATTATTGACAATAAAATCAGATTCAGAATCAAGTACTTAGCTTATTCAACTCTCAAATTAATTTATGCGCAGAGACATTGTTTGGATTTAGGCATCAAAAAGATGCTATGTAATCATCTTGTACTATCCCATTTTGATTATTGCCATAATGTTTTTGGTCCCTGTTTAGATAATATTGATAAAAATCGTATACAAAAAGTTCAAAACTCATGTTTACGTTTGATGTACGGCATTCGTCGAACTCAACGTGTTTCACATGAACTCAAAGAATGCAAATGGCTCAACATGCACAATCGTCTGCAATTACATATGTCATGTTTATTTTTTTAAATTATAAAGTATAAGACACCACTTTACTTACAAAATAAACTGAAATATCGTACTGACGTTCATAACCTGAATACTCTGCGAAAAAAATTACTGACACTTCCAACCCATCGGAAAGAAATTTTCAAAAGATCTTTTTCCTACAACATCGTTGCTAATCTCAACAATTTGATGAAACTAAGTTTCTTTGACGTCAATATGAGCTCACATGCATTTAAGATGAAATATAAGCAGTATCTGTTGAATAGCTGAATTTTTTTCTCTCCTCTCCCCCACGTTTCTCCTTCTTCTCTCTTTTGCTCTATCTTCTTCTCTCCTAGCCATTTATACCAATCTTTCAAATTCTCGTGGCACTGGTGGAAGAACAGAATCGGAGACTCACCCTCTCGATATCTGAACCAATAAGCCATTTGTTCATCAGAATCCATATGTTTTTTATATTATGTAATCCATCCTATATCATGTGTGTATATGGCAAATGTATGTATCGGATGAACAATAAAAGATGTTATCATTATTATTATTATATTTTAGTCAACACGTAACCAACAGATATATCCTTAGAGTTTTTGATCGAAAGTAGTATTTTGAATGCTGTTTTTAGCGCTTTCTGAAGTTTTCACGTCTCAGAATCACCATGAGAGAATGAAAACCATTGATATGCAGCCAAATAAGGGAGGAAAATTATGCTTTTGCTCTTGCTAATAGCTTATTAATATTCACGGGAGAAAACCATTTTTTGCCTGAGGTTTTTTCTACTACTTTTCTACCATTTTTGAAGTCGTCATTTTTATAATATGAATACTTATACATAAGTGCAGAATGTTGTGAAACTATATTGGGCTTTCAATCAATCAATATTTGTGCGATATATTCGCAGTCTAATGAAAACAGCTATTTCTCATGATATTTTTTATTATCAACAGCTAACATGTGAAATCTTCAAATGAACTACTTTATTTTGGCATAACGTTTTCACCTGAGACAAAATGTCATTTATTCTTGTAGGATATTTGTTTATTTGTTATGTACTAGTTAATAATGACGAACATCATAACATACTGTCCTCAACAATGATTTTATATACAGTACAGATTATTTTTTCTCAAATTGGTTTAAGGTGAAACGCCTTTATTTTTTGATTTCTTGAACTTCCAGAAATTTCCACAATCATCACAAAGTTGTGAGAATTTGGAAAATTCTACTTGAGTGAAGTGGTAACAGCTATAATTAGGCAATACAGCAACAGATATCAAGACAGTCAACTGATATACCAAAAATGACCTGGCGGCAGTGACAGAGGATTTGGACTAATTTTTGACCGTCGGCCTCTGGGAGAGGAGATACTTGAAGCTAAACCAAATCATAATCTGCAAAAAGTTCACGCGCTGTATGTTACTGTATGTCAAACCTAGAATTTGAGTTTTTTGGAACACCCTGAATACTTCCAACGAGTATACCCCTTGATAGTCAAGTTGTAGTAACTGTGGAAAGTTGATTTTCATTAAATTTTGGGGCAAGTTGTGAAGTCGCCCTGTATCATTTGAAACTGTATACGTTCATGATTTTTGTACTTCGATTAATGTTATCACGTGTAAACGATGAGATTAGAATCTTTGGTGTAAAAGATGAAACTTTTTCGACGTTTGCATTTTCCTACATGAATTGAGTAGTTTTCCACAACTCTGGTAATCACTTTCAGATATAAATATATATAAATAAGAAATATATAAATTCTACGTATTTGATTTCAGATTATGAGTAAAATTTATGTAATCCAAATGAAATATGGACGAGAGAGGACCCAAAGACTACCCATTGCCGATTTTTGTAATTTGTGTCTTTTTGAACTAGAAAACTATTTTGATATATCAAATTGAAAAATCAGAAGTCAATTGTATGGAAATTACTCAACAAGGGGAAGAGAAATATTCAAAATTTATATTCGAATACGTTGTTATGTGAAAATTGAGGTTTTCCTCTTTCTATTACCCCAGTTCCACTAACTACTCTGTTCGCGATTTTGTAGGTAACTGATAGTCGTGATCCAGATGAAGACCAAACCGTTTCAGCACAATAGTAACCTGGATTATCACGGGTAATCCAGATTAATTTTAAACTGGTCATTTTTTATCAGTTACCGGTATAATCTCACGCACATTACCAAACTATACATAGTCAGGTCATGACTTTTGAGATAAAAGATAGACTTGCCCGACGGTAAAATTTTCTAATGGCAGCTCTACGACGGTTGTAAAATCTTGCTCTCCAAGATGAAAGCAGTGATGAGGGCAAATGAATTCATGGTCCGGCGTGAATATAGCAAACAAACTAGGAATAAAAATCAATTTATTTGGACGAATTATCTGTGATATCTCGTACTGGGCAAAATTATTGATATAAAAACTATGAATCATCACCATTTCAATTATTATTGTTCCTTTATTTTTACTTAATGAGACACAAATTTTCAACAAAATAATGTTTTTCACAAGCAATATATAGAAATCTTCCAAAAGAAACGAAACAGTGAAAATATGAATATTTTCAAAATAGATTGTTACTTTTATGTCCTCAAGCATATTTCTATTTGAAAAATGATATGTGTTTTTTAGGTGAATTATGTATTCACTTAATGTGATGTAATTTAGCATGTTTGGTAATAATAAAGAATTATTATTATCACTTCCTTCCTCAAACAAATATTGCAGGTTTGGTCCACTGTCTGATGTCAAATCGATGAAATTCCACGATAGCAGGTCATCGCAACAGCAAGGTCCACTTGAAACGATGTCATTGTACACTGTTGCCTCAAAAATTCATCGAACTAATCGCGTTCAACTAACCGGGCCATGGGTCATCGTGAAAATGAAACGATGAAGCAGCTTTGTTTGATGACAATGGAGATTAAAATCTTAGGTGATTTCAACGTGGATTACGTAAACTTGGATTTTTTTACTTTTGGCGAAACCCGGCCTAAGGCTAACTCGAAACAAACACCGCTTCATCCAATCAAATCTAGCCTCTATTTCAAATTTCAATATCGCTCATCACAGAAATCAATTCGATTGGACAGGGAAACGCTTGATCATGTAACAGGAATTATGAGGTTGATTAGAGACTTCGGATATTATAGTAGATTATTTGTTGCGATAATGGATTTCTGATAAACCACCATGTGAATCCAGATTGTTAATGAATATCTCATGTGATTAATGTATGGGCTAATGGGTGTGTACCGGGGTGTATAATAAATGTAGGCATAGTACCAATTTCCGGGATTCTATTAGTAATCATATGCTAATTTGATCAATAATGATGGTTGTTTTACTGATTATACATAATCTGATGGTGAGTAAAATGTTTAAGGTGCCTTAGAAGAATGAGAAATAAATATCTACATTTGTCGAGTCGAGTTTTGTAGCTATATTTTAATGGTTGGTGGATTATTAAAATTTGGAATTTGGCTCTAGATTGAATAAACAATGCAAGCAATGAAAATCACCAATTCACTATCAGATAAAACAATTTATGTCAAGGATAATATAACAAAACTAAATAATTTCATCGATTACAAATTTATATTATTATTTGAAAATATTTTTGTGTGGTGGATAGTTTGTTCCTCTTAGTTTTAGAAATTTCAGAACATTTAATTGAAAGTACGATTATTGTAGGCCAGGTAACTAGCCTACTTAAATTTTCTAGTGGAAGATTAGTTTTCTATCTAACGACTAACTTCAAATATTACGTTATTCCTAATGATTAACGAACCTTAAAACATCTTTCAAATATCAATTCTTTACAATATTCATGAATAACCAATTTTTAGAATTTATTGAAAGTGATAAAAGAAGTATATTTGATCAGTGCAGTTATTCTGTGTTTTGGCTGCCTTATACTATACAGATTATTGTCATCCAGCAAGCTGTTAAACTCTTTTGCTGCTTGTCAGTCCTGAGGAACTTGACTTCCTGTAAATAGATTAGGAGATGAGAGGTTTGTAGTGAAACAATCCTACATCATGTCTTCCATTCGAAACGTGTTTACAAATTCATACCAAGGCACCAAAGAACCAAACATTTTTTGGTGACACAACATAGAATCCGAACATGTGTCGAAGCCTGATCAATAAACAGTTGAAGCTGTTGCTATTTGTAGGCTATTGGATATACAGGGCGTTCCAATGGTCTACGCTACTCCCTTAACGGCTAACAAGAATTTGAAATCGTAATTTTTTCCGATAATTTTATTAATTTCTTCGATACCGTCATCTGCCACCTACTGCAAGCACCAAGTAGAGAAGCGAATAATACATTTGAAATATACGTGACTGATATCTCTTTACAAGTATACGAGATCATTACGGTACAAAAAATGTAATTCATCAAATTGCACCACCTGTCCTATTTTCCATTTCTATTATACCAGCCGATTTCTATCCGTATTAGTTACACTCGAGCATAATGAAATACAAGGCCTGTCATTCTTTAATTAGGCTCGAAACGGAATATAAGAAACTAAGATCATTAGTAGATACACGCAGAGGTTACCTATCTAATTTCCTGAGAAATCCGCCAGATTCCGTAATGATCTTTATTAATCTCTCGCGCGATTCGATATTGTTCTCGGCCACGCGTTATTCGGCTGTCACTGACCACATTGTTCTTGACGGATAGAGCTATCAACAACTGACGATCGCATTTATTCGAGTTATGGCGGCAATACAGGCCGCTTCATTAGCTCGGTTCGATTTCCTGCTGAGGAGGTCACTCACTCATTTGTCATGTCCACGCCACCTTGACGTCGCGCGCCGCGGGAACTTTTGTTTTTTCCACCGCACCCTCCGATTTGTTGCGGTTTGCGATCCTGCGGAGGTTAATTAAGGAGATCTCGAGGATAAAGATTTTTGGCCATATTGTATGCCATTTCCAATGTGAGGCTGTTCAAGTATTGGGCATATCTTCAATTTTGTGTGAATTTTTCAAACTAGGTGCAACTAAGTTCGAATTGAGTCACTGCCCCGAACCATACCGGGTTTTACGTAAAAAAATATAGTGTGATGCTTTTCATGATGATATCATCTCGTTCTCTGTGAAAGCCACAATAATAGAACGTGTTCTATTCAGAAGCAACTGTTTCTTAATTAACGCAGCAACTTATCGGGATAGATTGAAAAATCTACCCTTCCACAATTGCATAGATTCCAATATTAATTCCTATTCTTTCAGATTGTCGTAGGTTGAGGACCGAAAAAGCTACGAAAACATTTTTGTAGAAATATGAGCGAGAGTCACGCAAGCCTTGTTTATGTGGTTTCATTGCATTCGATATTTCGAAAGCCTTTGATTGAGTTTGGCATCGGGGTCTTCTTTCTGAACTGCCGTCTTATGGTTTGCCTCCTCAGTCGTGTGCTTTGTTGAAGAGTTTCTTGTCTGATAGGTCTCTGTATGTGGTTGTTGATGAAGTATGGATATGGATTCAGGTCTGGCGTCCACTTTCTTTCTGCTTCATATCAATGATTTGCTCGAGAAAACATCTTGTTCAGTACATTTTTTGCGGACGACAGTACTCTTCATATAAGTTTCTCTTCCAGAGTCCCCATACCAGCTCGAAAAACAAGAATTCAAAGATACATTCACGTCAATAAAACCAACGATGACTTGGTGAAAATAATAGAATGAAGTAACATGAACTTGGTGGAATTCAATGCTACGAAAACCCAAGCATGTCTCTTCTCAAAAAAAGCCGATCTATCATCATCTAATATTCAGATGTCAGGAGTAATATTCCTACAAAGTCAAGTATCTCGATGCTAGGAATTACGATCAGTGATAATCTCTCATGGGGAAACCATGTGAGATCGATCGCTGGAGGTGCTTCCCAGAAATTTGGATTTCTATTTCGTGCGAAGAATTACTTCACTTCTCGTCAGATTGTAATGATCTACAAGGCTCAGATACGACCTATCTTGGAATATAGTTCTAATGTATGGAGTTCGGCACCAAAACATCCACTGAAGCTTCTCGACTCTATTCAGAGAAAGGCAATCCATCTTGTTGGTGATTCATTCTTCGCACACAGTCTCGCTCACTTCATTGGAACATCGTAGAAGGGTCGGAGACTTGTCTCTCTTCTATAGATATTTTCACGGTCGGTGCTCTTCTGAATTGTTATCAATCGTTTCACCCTTGGCAATATCTACACGGATGAATCGACGAGTACAAAATTCCCACCCCTTTGTTGGGATATTGTCGACCTGTCGAAACTTTCTCGCTCTATTTTAAATAGAACAGCTGAGCTTTGGAAGGCCGAGGGAGGTTTTTCCAGAGGCTTACAAACTTCAAAAATTCAAAATGAATGTTAATTCGTATCTCCTGTCCCTTGATTCACGCGGTGTTCTTCGAACATTACGGGGCTTCCCTGTCGTGTGAATTTGCATGTAAAAAAAAGTGAAATAAGTTCTAGCTACCAACTATGCTAGTACTCTCTTTTTTTCATGAATACCATAAAGAATTTACTGATCACATTCAAGGAGGACTGCTTGGGTTTGTCCCTATCGAAATTGATTGTGCTCCATTCTGAAAATTACTTAGTTTCGAAAAGATCCGTAAGTATCCATTTTGTATTCTCAACTGTGGTGGAGTTGAGAAAAAGGAACTACTGACACACCGCCTTTTCTAGTAAATAAGGTCGATCATAATTATTATTATTGTTATTATATTACTATCATTGATCAGAGATTGGTATATTCATTCTCGAACCATCGAAAATTCATTTAGAAACGTCATCCACTGATATATTTTCTCTATATCTACCTTGTTAATGATGGACTCGTGAACAATGAACACTATATTATAATTACTTTCATCCACGACTGTTGTATAATGTACCCATTATACGTCTGTTTGCTCGTCTTTTGATACCTTTATTCATTAGTGAATAATGAGTTATTATTCACTGCTGTCAAATACTTCCTTGATTTAGCTTTAATATTATATTGTTTTGCTAAAAACAATCGGTTTTTGAAATATTATCGTGTGAACCATCAAATATTTTCAATTCAGTTTTTACCTACATATAAAAAAAGGCGAGGAGCTATCTGCGACTATGAATGTGGGTGTCATATCGAAATAGCTTTTGAATCCAAACAAATTTGATTCAAACCTGTCAACAGTATTGCAAGAAATATTTGTTAGAATAAAATAATAGGGTTTCTAAAAATATGTAAGTAATGTTACAAAATTTTCCACCAAAAAAATTCAACAAATGTTTTTATAAGTCGTGGATAAAGTATAGTATTCTACTCGTATAGTGGCTATTACTCTCTCGGTGAATAATAAGCATCACTATACGCTCGCTGGATAATATACTATTAATTGAAATTATAAAAATCAATGAGTTGAATTTTGAATTGCTTCCTTACGCACCCCTTCTGCCATATTGAACCCCGTGGATAATTTGATGCTTCTGAACTTGGGGAAATTATTTGGTGGTGAAAGAATTGCCGATAATGATGAGATGAAATCTGCATCTGATGACTATTTTGAGGATATCGTAGATTCTCGCTTTGAAGAAGGTATCGAAGCTATTTAAAACTCTTGTAGTGTATCGATCTTAAGGGGGTCAATGCAGAAATTAAAGAAAACTTGTTTCATTAATCCATGACAATAACGAAGAGAAGGTTAACTAATAAATTGAAAACCAAAATAGGTGAAAACGATATTTTGTCTGGAATCTGAAAATAACATGGAATGAAGAAACTAACCTTACCAAATCATTAATCAGAAATCTCGAGTTGAGAATTGTCCTTTGTTGTTCATTTTCTTCCAGTAAATATCAATTTGATTATTCGCCGAAGATGAATTATTTTAAATTTTCCAAACGTACTAACTCAAAAATCTTCTAGAATTATAAGATATTCGCACATATTTTTTTGATCCATGATTGACGGTATCAATTTCTGAAAAAATGAAGGTGAACTGGTTTTTGTAACTTGGATCAAATTTCAAGGATGGTGATATTTTCCCTACTGATTACTTATGAAAACGAGCTGATTTAAATAGTTTTTCTGCCTTTTACGCACGCAAAATTAGTTTTTTTCATTAGATACGTTACATAGTAGTTTTCGACATATGATACGCCAGATATCATGTTAATTAGTTAATTTTTTATATTTTGAATTGAACTTCGAGAAGCTTCTTTCTTCAATTTGAAGTTTCTTTTCATAATGAATTTCAACATTTAACTGGTCAATCTCGAGTATTGGTTCTACTCTGAAGTATATTAATGAGATATCATTAGAATGTTAAGTGTGAAGATAATGTTATCAAAAAATCAGGAAAAGGAGAATAATCAGGTATTTACAGAGTACAGAATTCCCACCCCTTGTTCTGAGCTTGAAGACCTTTCGAACCTCTCGTGTTCAGGGGTCCTTTTTCCATAGAACAGCTGAATTTTGGAACTCCTTGCCAAAAGGGGTTTTTACGAAAGCTTGCAAACTTCAAACATAATATGTTAATTCGTTGGAGTACGAGTTCATATGTGACAACATGGGGTATTTTTATTGATACTTTTGCATGTATATTCCAACTATTTTACGAGGCGGTTGTTATTGTATTCACGAAGTGAACTCTTCACTTCTTTTGGTCCGTCTCACAATTCTGAAAAATAAGAAAAATGAAACTGCAACAGCCTTGCTTCAAAAAGGTATTTCTGGAGATGTGTTTGTCTCGTGTTTTGTTCTGGGCAACATATGAAAGATTATACAATTTTAAACCTAGCAGTTTTTTTTCTGTGGTTTCACGAGAATTTCCAGGAAGAGTTGTTCATTTAAAGAATTTTAAATGCGACAACTAGATTGAGTCCCATTTCAACCAATTTCTCGAGCAAAAACCAACTGAGAAGTCAAAAATCAATTATATTTGCGAATTTTGATGGTGCCACTCTAAATCGATGTCGATTCTCCAAACAACACGCCAATGTAAAAATTTAGAAGCCTTCTGAAAAACTTGCAGAAAAAATTTATTTCAAAGCATGCCATGATATTAAATAACTTCCATAAAAAATAAGTCATCCGTCTGCTGCCTTCGAAATGCATCGTAACCCTGACTGTCAAGACCCCACTAAAAAGGACTTCGAATATGGCCTTCATTGTTATTTCATATAAACCGGATTATAAGAGTAGATGTTATCATTCTCTTATAAACTGACAAGATGACAATGCAGTCTGCGGTGAGCCCGGGGTTGAGAAAAACAAACGAGGATCGCTGGCGCCAAACTTCCGCCAGTGCTGCCAACATATGTGAAATGTCACCGCAGCACCGGAGTAGGTAAAATAAAACTACCCCTCATTGAATTACTAAACACACAAAAATATGTTCTTTTCTATTATTTAAATAAACACACTCTCGAAGCGTTCTCAAATAGGTTTGAGAAAGTTCAAGGGGTTTGCTTCGTGCAAATATTTTAGTAGAATGTTGAAACTTTGTAATGCAATACTTGACCTGTACACGTCAAAACATCGGTTTGTGTGTACAGATGCTGTTTCGGAGATATGACATTTCATATTTTGCCTTCTTTCTAACAAGAATGACACACAGGATTGTTTGGTTTTTCAGGGTTAATCTTCGGACATATAGAGATACTCGGGCTAACAAAAATTTGACGGAGTATTTAACTTTATTGACATTTTTTCGTTAACTCCGCTAGCTGATCTGTAAGACATAGTTGCAACCTTTTTTTTTCATAAGCAGTTGACAACAAATATTCCATAGAGCACTTGATGACTTCATTGACATATTTTTTTACCTGTGCTAGCAACATCTTTTCGAAAACGCCATGACCAATTTTCTCGAAATAGTCGACTCGTATATAATGGTGGTCAACATGGTGGTGGCCATGGATGGTCAACATTAATTTATTTCTTTGCACTTGTACATTCCGCAGGGTTTGAGATGGGTTTGGAATGGGTTTTCTCGTTAACCAGCTGACATCCCCCTACGAACACCAACCCTACAGATTCGAACGACATTCAAAACATGTGCGAGCTGTGGATTGACGAGGTCTTATCTTTTAATGAGTGATTCCTCGCACAGAAATTATAATGGGTAGGAGCGGAACGTGATGGATGTAAAATTTTTGAAGGAACTCTACTGAACCCACAATAAATTTCCGTAACTGTACAGTTTCTACTTGAGAAAATCTCATCATGAGTAACAAAGAGAAAACTCAGTGTTAATCAGATCTGGAAGGATTATACTTCTTTTCTAAATATAAAATATTCAAACTGATATATTGTAAAATTTGTCATTGATAAGTTTTATGAATCTCAATACCTACTTAAATATCACATGAGCTGTATGATTCACTCTTTTTGATCACGTGGTGCTCTGCTGAATTGTTATCAGTCATTCCACCCTTGGCAATATCTACACGGATGACTCGATGAATACAGAATTCCCACCCCTTTGTTGTGAATTCGGAGACCTGTCGAACCTCTTTTGCTCAGGGACCTTTTTTTTAATAGAACAGCTGAGCTTTGGAACTCCTTGCCCAAAGAGGTCTTTCCTGAGGCGTACAAACTTCAAAAATTCAATGTGAATGTTAGTTCATATCTCCTGTCCCTTGATACACGCGATGTTCTTTGAATATTACAGGGCTTCCCTTTCGTGTGAATCTGCATATAAAAAAAAAGCAAACATTTTTTCGGCGGGTCATGACCCAACATGAGTCATGTTCACAATGATGCTGCTAAATGAAACCATATTTTCTTGTACTATGCCGTCAGCTTTCTGTAAAATTCCCTAAACGGCTTTCTTCGATATTATAGATCCAGAAAAACTATTCACGAAAAACCTAGCCGGTATATAAATGATGGTACCAGAAGCTATGTCAATCTTTTGATTTTCCATTTTTTCCATTTTTGGGTAAAAAATTCAGTTTGTTTCTGTTGAAGTCACTGTACCACTAAAAACTCACGGCCTAATGCTGGAAGTTATCGTTCATATAGCAGCATTGTTCTGAACATGAATCATGCTAGGTCCCCCTAAATAGTGATATGGGATTTGGGTCTGAATTTTTTCAGATGAATAATTCTGGTCCACTCTTACTATTCACTCTCAATGAAATTCAATGGCTCAGACTGATGCTATCATCATCCACAATTATCAAATGTATTCATGGAATCGAATACATAATGGAACATGCATTCTATGAACATCCACCATCAGGAAGAAACCTAACCTAACTTTTTTCATCAACCAGCTGACTTCCCTCTATCAACTCTCAGAAAGTCAACACTTTTCAGTGTTAAGTATCAAGGATGGCTCAACTTTTGAGGGCTGATTCCTGTCACGGTGTAGGATACTAAGTGAAACTCTGTAATTTGTCATCCAAAATCATGACCGCGCAAACGTTGCCCGACCTCACCCGAAAACTCACTAGCTATCTTCTCCTCCGTTTATGTTGAATGCCATTTGTTTATTGTGTTGGTCCAAACACAATATTTTTCCATCAAATGTCTTCAAACTGGAATGAAATGATCAAAGACAAAATATCATTTGTTTTGATGCATTGTATATCCGGAGGCATACAATATATACAAGAAAATGATGGAATTGTCTGCACAGAAATGACAGAATTCTCCGAGTTCTGTGGTAACCCCCCAACTCCACGAGCGCCGCCTGGCGGATCGCTACCCTTCTGTTATAAAGGTTTAGCTGAATAAGCGGATATATACCACCTGTTATGGACGGTTTGACACTTTTCAGTATCGAGTTCTTTTTTATATGCAGATTCACACGGAAGGAAAGCCCTGTAATGTTCAAAGAACACCGCGTGAATTAATTAACAGGAGATACGAATTACCATTCACTTTGAATTTTTGAAGTCTGTAAGCCTCGGGAAAAACCTCTTTAGGCAATGAGTTCCGAAGCTCTGCTGTTCTATTGAAAAAAGATCCCTGAGCAAGGGAGGTTCGACAGGTCTCCAAATTCACAACAAAGGGGTGGGAATTCTGTACTCGTCGAGTCATCCGTGTAGATATTGCCAAGGGTGGAACGATTGAAAACAATTCAGAAGAGCACCGACCGTGAATATATCTATAGAAGAGAGACAAGTCCAATGAAGTGAGCGAGTCTGTGAGCGAAGAATCACCAACAAGATGGCCTTTTTAGATAGAATCGAGGAGCTTCAATGAATGTTTTGCTGCCGAACTCCACACATGGGAACTATATTCCAAGATAGGTCGTATCTGAGCCTTGTAGATCATTAGAAGCTGACGAGAAGTGAAGTATTTCTTCGCACGAAATAGTAATCCAAGTTTCTGGGGAGCACCTTTGGCGATTGATCTCACATGGTTTTCCCATGAAAAATTTTCACTGATCGTAATTCCTAGCATCGAGATACTTGACTTTGTAGGAATAGTTACTCCTGACATCTGAATATTTGATGATGATAGATCGGCTTTTCTTGAGAAGAGACATGCCTGGATTTTCGTAGCATTAAATTCCACTGAGTTCATGTCACCCCATTCTATTATTTTTGCCAAGTCGTTGTTGATTTTATTGACGTGAATGTTTCTTTGAATTTTTGTTTCTCGAGCTGGTATGGGGACTCTGGAAGAGAAACTAGTATGAAGCATACTGTCGTCCGCAAAACTATGTATTGAACAAGATGTTCTCTCGAGCAAATCATTGATATGAAGCAGAAACGAAGTGGGCGCCGGAACTGAACCCTGTGAAATACCTGCATTTATTGGGAGAATATCAGATGATACTCCATCAAGAACCACATACAGAGACCTATCAGACAAGAAACTCTTTAACAAAGCACACAACTGAGGCAAACCATAAGACGGCAGTTTAGAGGGGAGATTCCGATGCCAAACTCGATCAAACGCTTTTGAAATATCGAGTCCAACAGTCTGAACTGTTCAATTTATTTTGCTACAATTGTTAATCCGTATACATCGGAAAATGTTAATTCCTTATTGATCCGATGCTACTTGCTCTCTTACATAGCACGCTGAACTCAAAGATTTGTTTTTCATGGTTCACTGACCTTATATGCAAATCCGCGTTTTAATACATATTGAAGCAAACTGTGAATCGGGCAGATGATTATCTTGATAGAGTTGTAATGTCGTTAGAATATGCCACAGGGGTGGAATCTCGTATGTAAACTAGGCCTCAGTTTCGAGACAATTCAATTGCGTAGTAGCTCCACTAACGCTGTTATTCACGTACTTTATACGGATCGTTCGGGTGGCATTGTTATACAGGGTCTCATTTGGGGTACACTGTATTCAAAATAAATTTAGGAACATTGATCTTTTTGTGTCAGAGCGAAAAAAACTTCTATAAAAGGAGTAAGATACTTCATTGTACTAAAAGCTGTAAAGTCCTGAAACGAATTACGATAAGAATTACAGAACGTTGACCCATTTAGGTCAACCGAGTAAGGATTTCTAATCTCTTGAAACAGAAAGATTTGAAGGTTGCATACAATACAAAGAAAAAATTGAGCTCTGATATCTAAAACAACAAAGATAGAAGTTCAGTATCAGATAGATCAGGAGTTTATAGATAATTGTGTGGTTCATGTCCTGTTTTATGTCGGTCAAACGGGAAAAACATTTGATAGACGCGTAAGAGAACATAGAAGTAGTTCTCTTGGAGACTTCGGAAATTAATAAGTGTAAACATTCACAGCTCATGATGAATGATCAGTCGGAGTTGAATAATTCGCCTCTGTTGAATATGTTCTATACAGGAATTTGTACTAATAAGGATGTGACGTCGGACCATTAATCTTATTGATTAGTTGTTGGACTATATTCTTATTACACCGTCTGATATAATGTTGTATGAATTCGAAATGTAGCTGGGTTAAGATCAGTTTGAAGTTCCTGCTGGAGGACGCTATTTTATAGTGAAACACGTGTCGCGGTTTAGTAAACCCAATTATGTGAGAATATTACAGGCAACAGTATATCATTTGTTTGATCTGCTCCGAATAAATTCGAATATCCCATGAATGGTATCTGCTCAGTTCAAGATTCGAGTGCTTAGTGTACATATCGAGCAAAAAGAAGTAACTTACTTCTATGTTATTCAGCGCTTGTCGTGCTACATAGATAGATATACTTTATTGTACTTATATTACAATTTGTGTACACTGAAACAACACACATAATTTATTCACGTCACAATAAAATGGAGTCAAAAAATCTGACATCCTATATGAGTAACTGTTCACATAAACATCCAAATTATTACAATTTAAATTCGAACTTTTAATCAAACTAACCAAATTGCGTCGAGAACCTCATTTATAATGGCTAGTAAGAGCTTGCTTCATCATGAATTTCAATATTTTTTCATAGTTTTTCCATTCTGGAAGAGTATTATATATTTTTCCATATAATGCCTCAGTTTGTTTCTCAGTAGGTATTAACTAAATTCATTTTTGCTCCTCTGATAACATCTTTACTTTCGGTATTGTCTTCATGTATAAGTGCCCCTCTAGTGTGTTTACTTTTTATGAACACATAAGATCGCTGAGTAACTAAAGAAAGGATTTGCATGATTTCTGTAGTTCTGATTATTTTTTTCTGGGATATGAGAACATCATTTGCTGCTGATACCGAACCCCATAATAATATTCCTTTTTGCAGATGACATTGTATTAGACCAAAGGATGCAATTTCAGGAACATATTTGCTTACTACGCTTATTCTCCTCAGGGAAAAGCGACCTACAGACAGTTTTTTATTTATTTCTGTGATTTGCAACTTCTATCTTAGAATGATGAATATATGAAAACGTAATTCAGGCACATCATTTTCGTTTTTTGGGTGTTATTTCCTTCGTTAAATTCAACAATTTTGTTTCATCTTTATTCAAACACAATGCATTTGTATTGAACTATTGTTTATATTTTTCTTCGTGTCATTTGATAACTCTTCAGGTCAACCAATATTACTCGATTTAATCAAAAATGTTGCGTCATATGCGTAGAGAAACTCTTCAGCTATATCAACATATAATGTTGAATCATTTATGATTGAATAGAACGAACGAGGACCCAACACAGATTCTTGGGGAACACCGTATCTGATTGACTATATATCACATATAATGTTGTTGTGAACAATATATTGACTTGTACCGATTATGAATGACTCTAACAAGTTTATTGCTGGGCCCCTTACCCCATATTTTTCTAACTCATAAGCATATAGTGGCATACACTATCGAATGCTTTAGATAGGTCGCATAACAAAGCTCTGGTTGATATACCTATGTCTTTATTTTTTGCTACTGTATGAGTTATGTCGTTTAGATCTTGAGTGGTTGACTAGACCTTTCTGAAACCATATATTACATTATATATCCCACTCCTAGATAGTTTGTGAGCCTTTCTTTGAAAATTATTTCGATTATTTCAGACAGTATAGTAGTAATTATAGTAATAAACCTGTGATTATTGAGATCCTTTATATCGCCTTGTTTGTGTAAGGGTGTGGCTCTGCAAGGCTTCGAAGAATCTGGAAATTCCCCATTTGAGGAACACACAAATGAACTATGGGCTCACTTATCATGTCATAAACGATATCAATAATTGTTGAACTGATACCATACCTTCCGAGTTTTCAAGTGATAAAATCGCACTATTTACGTTTACTTCTGTCCAATTTGTTGGTCTTGAGAAAACTGAAGTTATATTCAGAAAATATCCACTTTCACATTATGGGGGTATATTAGCAATAATTAATTCATCAATTCTTCACTATTCTTGAATATTTTATCGTATTTTTTCAGCCAGGAAAGTACCTGTTTCAAATTCCCTTCTCCGTGGTGTGGAAAATTGAACGTTTATGAATAAAATACACATATCAACAGAAAGTATTCGCTCAAATTTGCTGTTACTTTTTTTTAAGAAGTTTTTTTTTCTGTATCGTCTTTAAGGAAAAGCAGCTGAAGAACTTTTCTTCTCGAAAATAATCAAGTTCTTCAATTCCACTTTTGATACCCTCACAAAAAAAGTGTTTTCAAACAATTGGTTTCAAACTCCTTTAAGTATATCATTCTTGGATTGACTATTATTTGATTGTTCTGTCTAACTATTTTGTTGTCATTTGATATGAATAAAATGGGTGAATAATAGAAAATGTCTTGATGAATTCTGCAAATGGCCTAGAATGGGGCCCAGCCATTAACCAAGAAAGCAATTAGAGATACCCAATTGGCTTGTCCGAAAAATGGATTCGGCAATAACAATTTGAATATTTCAGCACGCTCGGCCTAGCGAAATGGCATAATCAAGCAGTCAGCAATACATTAAGTCATACCGGTGGGCTAGCCCGTAGGTGCATTTAGTATTCAAATTAAGAGATGGTATCAGATGACTGCAGACCCGCCCTAATTGGTCTCTATCGATGCGATACCCTTTGTACAGCGGTATGGGATATGGAAACAAACGCAACACATCCATTACGGAGCATGGCAGCTTTTGTTCCCATTTTTCACGTACCACGCCCTCCTGCAATGATACCGGTCCCAGATAATAGTGCTGCGTACTACTTTATGTAATGATACGGAGCGAGGTGTATCTGGGACCCATATCGCGCAGTTGTAAAGAGGGCGCTGCGATCGTGATACCGAATTGAAATACATACCATCTGATTAGAGCGGGATTCAAAGCTTTGTCGTTAATTATTGTTATTTCTATTTGCTGGTGGGGCTATCGATAAGATTGTTATTTTGTGCAATGATTCATAAAAGAACGTTTGGATATTATTAGGGGAAACTTTTTCAGATTCATCTGGTTTTGTATACTCTAATGTTCAATAAAGATCGCATTGGTAAGAGTAGATATGCAAGAAAGTAATCGCAGACATACCACTATATATGGACATGCGTTATACCGTGTGTCACAGACTCATGGTACACCCCCGTTTTCTCCTTTGTTTTTCTAGCTATATTTTTGAGATTCGGAACATCGAATAAGCTCACCGAACAGCATTTCTCGACATATCTGAAAGAAAAAAACAACTTCCAATTTTTCCGGAAATGGCATCAACTTTCGATTCTTGAATGGGACACCCTGTATATTGTTACATGATCGGCTAGGGATGATCATGAGGAATCCAACGATACCAGGTTTGATGATGTTATCTCCAATGACTGCGGAGATATCGCCATTTATATTATCCATAAGCTCAATGAGTGGGAGAGAGAATTGGATTGACCCGCCAGTAAAGTTTCTCTCTCCTACTGACACACGGTATATTATTGTTCCAATGCATCTGAACTGAAAAAAAAAATAAGTGAATATACTAGCTTTTTGATCAGGTTGAATATAAGTGAAACGAGTCTGGATTGTAGTTTCTAACGATAGCTAAAACAAATACCAGAACGAACGAAGCCCATTTGGGGGCATATAGCTTTGATTGACCTTTTGCTCAATGATGTTTTTCTTGCCTGAACGCCTTGTTTATAATAATAGCTCGTATTCCTTCTTGATTTCCTTGATACAAGTGTTTAGCTTCTGGCCTTCCATTCATTTGGTTGATATTGCCTCCATGAACCGCTTTTTATATGAGTGCTTAGCTTCCTTTTCTTCCATTCATTTGGTTGATATTGCTTCCATGAACTTCTTCGTCTGCCTCATTCCCAGAAAGTTGTTCCAACTGATTCTATCGTATCTGGCCCAAAATGAAAGCACGAAGAGCTCCCAATAAGTCACGAACCGATTTGGTGGGAGTTGAGCACCGTCCAGTGTGGTTGAGTACCTAAAATAGATATGTGAGAGTTACCAAGTGGAAGACTGATATATGTAACTGCTATAGTGAAGTACTGATTGCTCTAAGATGATCAGCTATAAAGGAAGAGGCTCCATCTTGTACTGCAGAACACTTATAACCGAATGAGTTATGAATTGAAATGCATGTAGTAGTAGTTCATTCACAAATATTCGTTAAAAACAATACAATAATACAACTCAATTGCGATTGAACACTTGTTTCAAGTTCAAGGAAGACATTGACAGTAAGTTAATACGATAATAAAATAATTAAAAATTCAATTGTTGATAGGTAGGATGAAAATTAACTCTAATAATAAAACACAATTATGGTAGAAAAATAGGAGGAACAATAAACATATAAACGGTCCTCGGTACCTATGTGAAATTATATTAAAGGTAAATATTACTATTTGCGGGAGGGTGGGGGAACTTATTCACTTTCAAGTAAATTGCGGAAACTTGGTTTGAGATGATGTAATATTTCAACCCTCTTTTGAAAACATGAATGTTGATGATCCCTTTCAGACCCGTGGGTACATCATTATAGAGTTTTTGGGAAACAAATTCATAAGACTTCTGAGTAGGGCATGGCCCATCCCTTCAGGTTGATTGACAGTCATTCGATATCTGAAGTTAAGCGGTTAGTACTTGGATGGGTGACCATGCAGGGATATACCGTGTCGAAAGCCCGTACAGCTGCAGCAAAAGAGCATATCATAGCTCGCAGACAATATATCAATGAGCACAAGATATATTGAGGATATGCCGTCCTTCGGAGGGGACGTAAAGCCGTCGGTCCCGAGTCCATGGATGTTGGGCTCGTTAAAGATCCCTACCTCTGGTTGGAATAGCAGAGGGTTTGGCAAAATTTCCGGTTGGTGGAAGTGTGCTCACCGGTGTCGGTAATTGGCCTTGGTAGCGGAAATAGGCCGGGTTAAATGAAAAAAAAAAGACTTCTGAGTGATTTTTTCATGAACGGGACCACATAACCTGTCTTTTTGTCTTGTTTCGTATCTGTGAGATACATCTAGTTTTTTGTTCTGTCGATCGATGATAATGACAAATAATATTTTGTGCAAAGAGTTGTCTGTTGTGCCCAAAAGTTTCGAGTCCCTTGTCTGTTAGCATACATGAAGAACCATCTTGGAATGAACCATGGAGTCCAGTCTTGACTTACCCACACACTAGGTTGATGGACTAAAATCAGTCAGAGAGGAACTACTTCCCTGGCTAATACCACGACTGAGATTTCATCGAACTCAAATTCGCCGGGGTGAGCCTTAACGTCGTCCAACTCCTTTTCTACCGCATCTTTGTGCGAGCGCGTCTCCATCGAAACCCACACACCCGAATTGACTCGATTAGATATTGAAATGAACGCCGGCGGGTGTGAAACGAGACCAGGGCTAATGCTAATCGAGTTTGTTTACAGAATAGACTGTTAACATCGACTGCTGCACCATCAAAGACCGTCCGTTATACCGAAGGTATATTGCAATTATTCCGCTTCAGCTAGACAATGCTCTCGTTCCCGATAGACTCGCTCATTTCGGCCGCATTACGCAACACATGAGTTGTTTCTAATGGGCTCATTATTTTCTCCTTTTTGGATCGCATTGTCTTCGCAACTCGATATAGTCGCCGTTATTGTATAATGGGTCTGGTGGAATTGGTTTCGAATTCGATACGTGATCGATGTCAGAACAATTATTTTGAGGTTATGTCTAGTTTCCACGTTGCGAATTCAAATCGAGATACAGAACGACAGCAATGATTTGTCTTTCAATATCCGTCAGGACGTAGCCGAGAAAGTAGTTGTTCATTGCATCAATGGTTTAATCATTCAGCACTGAAAGATTCGTCTCAGATGACTAATTAACTGAAGTTTCTTTCGACATCCTTCATCAAACACTCTTTGGAGTGTGTATATGCATAGCCTTGAATGAGTGACGTTTTATGCTGTGACGCTGTGCAAGATTCCTGAAGACATTACAGAAAATTATTCATTCCAAACTCAGACATTATGAGTAATGGACTGGCCTTCATGACAGTTTTCCACATAACACGATGCGGAATACATTAGAGAGAGAAGGAATCCATATTTTAAAATGAATGGGAGAAGGATGACTTAGCTTAGAATTGAAGTATTCCATCCTTCACAAGCTATCCTTCTTCAAGCCACATACAGGAGGAAATTCTGAAACGCCGAATAGGGGTTTGTGATCAGTATTTATTTGTGTGAGAACTATTCATTCAAATCATATCTGAAAGTCTCTTTGCTATTACATTAATTATATCTTAATATTTGTATAAAGGCTGATTCTCTCAACGAAATTAGTTGTCTCAATTGTTTAGAGATATATTTTGGAATCTACTTTTGATTTTTCGAAGAAAGATTGTTGTTTCTTTCTCTTGTCGGAATGCTTATTGAATGATTCATTGGGTGTATGTACTTGTTTACTTGAATGAAATTGAAGTCAATAATATTATACAGCATGGAAATTTACATAGCGCAATTAAAATTTGGACATGAAAATCATGAATTTGCATATATTGTATACAAATCCAATATCAGTCATAAATCTCATCAGTTATACTCTCTCCATATCGAATATAAATCTGAATTCTAGTATGTCTATAGAAAACACAATACTCACGTAAAACACAGAAAAACAAAATCGGAAATGAAGAACCGGGAAAATCGATGGAACAGCATTATTTTTCAGAACTTCAGTTCCAAATCCAACAGGATCAACATAGTGGTCTTCTTCACTGTAATGTTCGCTACAAATCACTGCGGTTTTAGAAGGATTGTAATCACTTCTTTTGAGAGCTACAATACATTTCTCTTCCAACTGTTGGTCTTCTGGAAATCTATATGAGGAAATGGATTGTTATTCGTGAAAAATAATATGAGAAATAATATTCTAGCTATGGAATTTCAATTTAAGTTCTCTTTTATATCTGCTGAAGTAGTTAAATGCTGCACAGTTCAAAAGCTACTTAATTCGTACTAATTTGAAGAACAAACGATTCAAATTTCACAGAAATTCAAATGATGTTATGATGACAGGAAATATGTCAAGCATTACAAATTTCCTTCGGCTGCTCTCATTCCTTTTTCATTAGTGGAGTAAAAGAAATTCACCAACTCGAGTAACCAATCAGACACAGGAGAGTTGAAATTCTGGCAGCGAGAGATTTTCATGAAAAGGAACCATCAACTAGACCTGAAGTATTAAGGGCCAGTTGCACCGCTTCAACTCAGCAGAGATTCAACTAAGCTTGGCTCAATCGTTAAGGAACAAGGAAGCTGATTGGCAAATCCATAGCAACAAAGCCTGGCCCAGATAAAGCACAACTTAGAAAAGCGGTGCAACTGGCCGTGAATGTTGCTCATTCAGCAGTCCTCTCTCTCACAGGGCCAGTCCATTAGTTATAATGTCTATAAATCCAAACGTCAAAAATTCAGGACGTTTGACGTTTCGTGACGCACATTGAACTCCAGATTAAAATCATCAGTACCACCTGCCATCACAAAAAATATCCACCTTGGCAGTGAACGTGACAATTCACGAGATTGTTATTACTGTCACTAAAATTTCAATTTTAAATCATTCACTTTGAATTACAAATATAAGTTTTCTATTTCTCGAGAGGGAAATTTGATCTTTTGCCCAGTTTTGTATACTATTCCATTCATTTCATAAACAAAATGGTTAAGGCTTTCGCGGCCGAGGTTATTAGTATAACTACTTTTCTTCGGGCTTAAAGGCCTTCAAGCCCGAACAAGAAATAATATTTGCAAGATAAATATCAATACGTTTCAAGAAGGCTTTCCACAAAAATAAACTTCACAATATCACCACAGATGTCAACGTCGCTATTCTTTGTAAATGATTATTTGCTTTCATATAAGTTGAAATGTTCCATAATTTGGCGTCTTCGTTGTTTATAAATGCGTTCGGCATTCCAAACATATCTCATAAATTTCCGTTATGTTTCACGGGAATTGTTGCAAATATTAACATATTATTTGATGAAATATAAACGGCATTTTGGACAAAAAAATATATGACGTTCTTTCACTCACTTTTATATTATAGATGACACTCTTCAACTATTGAATTGAAGTCATCTTTACCACGGTTGTGCTCTACTTTCATTGCCACCTGTACCATAAGTGAAAACAATGATTTACTTCTGTTGAAACATAAAATATTATTTTTTTAACTAATAATGTAATTGAATTTTTTTCTTGAATTCTATCAAAATACTGTCTGTATCACTACTTTTGTTCGGGTTTGAAGGCCGTTGTTTCTTAAAATTTCTTCCTGACGTTTCGCTGGCGCGAGTGGCTAGCTTCAACCCGAACAAAAGTAATGATACAGAAAAACTCGGCCGCTAAAGCCTTGAACATTTTTTCAAAATAATATCATTCACAACTGTTTCATATGTGGAACACTTTCCTTTTTTTTGTAACCAGATTGATTAATATACAGTAAAAGCCGCGAAAACATCCTGTTGATCTGAATTTGTGGGAACACATTCTTTCAAAACCCAGGAAGTTGTTTCAAATACTGTTTCGAATATAATAACAGAAAGGAATTTCAGAAAAAACTTTTTAATTCGCAGAATTGATAAGCAACAAAATTGCGGGAATAGTTGAATTATATTATATTATGTCATACTAGTTAATTATTGTGTTTTCATTACTCGGTTATAAACCGCCTGTGCTGGCATAAAGTTCACTTTACGGCCCATGCTTGCATACAGTTGAATTTATAGCACGCATGGGCTTCACAGAAAATAGTATATGGTTTAACGAGCCAGGAACGGCTTAAGCCACAAATCATACAAGTGTGAAATCAGCATTCCATGCGAGCTATACACTATACCTTTTCTAAGGCTTTACTGATAATAATAATAAGATAATATGATATAATAAATATCATGAAATTCAAATTTGATGTCAAAGAAAATTTCCATTTAGGTACAATTGAGTAAATAGAGCTGTCTTGGTTGCTTGAAATTTGACATTTTATGGGAGACCTGCACGGGGACTCTGATAAATAGAAACGTATATTAGAATCGAAATGTGACGTCAAATTCGACATCTTGGTCCTATACTTACATTGCCGAGATGTCGAATTTGACGTCAATTTGACGTCACATTTTGATTCTAATATACGTTTCTATTTATCAGAGTCCCCGTGCAGATCAATTGTGTTATAATAACTACGACTTTAAATTGAAGTCGTCGTTTTATCAGTTAAGGAAATGAAATCGGAAACTTACAATAAACTTCATAGATCTATCAAGAACAGTTGAGATAAAACAGTTTTGTGTTGTAGCCTTATATGATGGATGAAACCTCATAATCAAATTTGTACATCATTACATTAGAGATGAAATTAGACACATTGAATATGACGGGTGGCTTAATGATTGGTTTATCTACCTCAATCTTGTGTTTATTGGTGTGACTCAGTCGAAATGAATCAGGTTTTTATTGTATTGCGTTCATGAGATGACAATGCAACATAATCAGTGTTGAAAAGCCGAACACGGTGTTTCCTGGGGCCTGTTCCATAAAATTACAAATCTTGTAGCTACGAGAGGAAGACAATGCAGGTATAGGTAAAAAACGAGTAAAAAACAATTATATATCATCGTCTTTTTTTGTGTTTCTCTTGTAGCTACAAGACTTGTACGTTCTTGAAACAGGCCCCTGCTGGTTCTTCGCAAGATTAGGCAATATATTTGTGAGCGCTCAATAGAAGATGTTTGTTTGTTCTATCGAGAACAGTTTAGATAGATCAGTCTTGTGTTAGAGACTTCTTATATTTTAACGTTTCAAGATTCACAGTGTTTGCATAGTAACTAGAATTCAATGAAAATCGAAAATAATATCTGGATTTTCTAAAATAGTTATATTATAGATGCAATAATGAACTAGTTCAGCATAAAATTTGAATGCTTTCAGCTTTATAAGATTACCGCCCTCGAAGAATGAACATCTACTTTATACCCTTCTACTATTTCACAATCAAGATAATTTTATAATTTCATGAAGATTTCAACAGTCCTAATAGTAGCATTCTGATACTAGTTGACCACAAATGAATCTGAAATCGAATCGGATCATTATTTGATAGAAACAAATCACCTTGCTTCGAGAAATTAAATTCTCTCACTGTGGATTCCATCATTTTCAGAATCTGTTAGCGGCAACCAAGTTATTCTGACATTTGCATCTCCATCAAGGGATTATGTTCGGCCAGGAGTTGATGTCTTAACCTTTACAATGGTATTTAGGGGTAATTTGCTGGCTGGCTAGGGAGCCCAAACAGACCACCCCTCCCAGCGGGATGCTTCCTAAACACTCCGATAATAAGCCGACTACTTTGGGTCGACGGGAATTCTCAAATACTAATGCCCTACAACAGTGTTTTAAAGTAACTCGGTGGCCGGCTTAAGTTCCCTTCCTCTCTTGTCAGCATGCTTGTCATGTCAGAGATGATGACTCGGGATTTAACGGTTCCAACAATAAATTTACAAATTCAGATTGAGTGTGACAGATGGAAGAGATACTTTCAAGAATGTGTTTGCAGGTCACAAGGATATTTTCTTTTCTCTCTCTCTTCTGACAAGAACTTGATCTGATTCGTAAAACCACTTTTTGAGAATGAAAGAAAGCAGCAACAATTGATGACTCTTGCTAATATTCATTCTTACAGAGAAGATTAAAAAATAATCAAAATTCAAAGTGTGACAATGTTATGCAACATATTTGGAAGAAAGCTTTGTTAATAAAGGAAATAAAGGGGTTGAAATCCCAAATTTAGTGTAATAATACGATCAAGAAAACTTTGCGTTGCGTTTTTGCTGCATTTCACACCTGAATATTTCCCTCATAAATAAAATGTCCCATAAGAGCAATGCAATTATCGAAAACTTACAGCGGTAATTGTATTGTATCAAGTCACTATAACAACACATTTGAAACCGTATCGCTAGACGTCAGTGAACAACACAAATAAATGTCAGATAGACTTCAAACATAGAAAAACATTTCGCGTTTAGGTGAGTACTCCATACAATCTATAGAGGAAAGTATAAATGAACAAAAAATAACATTTCCTTGAGAATTTCTTTATTCGTGAAATATTTCAATGAATTACATTAGTGCATAAGAATGACCAGATAATTTTGCATTCGAGCGTGATATCTTATACAAATTGCATTCGGTTATTTCCATAATTTGTAAAGAGCCCTCGCCCTTCGGACTCGGGCACTTTCGCCATAATATGAAAATAAACTCTTGCAATATTTAGATATCACGCTTTCTTGAAAATTATCGGTAATTTTTATGCACTCGTGCAATTATAACCGAAAATATATTTTGAAATTCAGTTCACTTGAGTGTGACTTTGTGTTTCTCTCTATTAGTAAGGAACTTGGTTATTTTCGTGAAGAGAATGAAGTTTGATGAATTAATTTTTGGCTTTCTTTTTCTCCGAATAAAAAAAAATAGTTATTACAACTTTTATGGAAGAAGTAAAATCAAAAGTAATCAAAGACTCTCTGTCGATAGGTACGTGTCAATATTTCTTGTTCAATTTGTTTACCAAGCACATGAAAAGTGAATCGAATAAATAGAATATAAAATATTCAAACAAACCAAAATAGAGAGCTACCTACTAAAAGAGAGTGTTTGTATTTTTTTATTTTGATCTCTTCATGAAAGTTGTAGTATGTGTTTCTTGATTAGGAGAAAAAAGCCAATAATTTATCAAATCTCTTTTGTTTCACTTGATGTTCCCTGAACCAAGAAGGGTTTCCGTTTTGTATATTCGTAAATAAACATCCTTTCATGATAAATCTCGTTCCTGGTCACTCATTTGTCTGCATTCCATCGAAAGTATAAACGGTGTTGCCCTCAATCATAGGGAAAATTGGGGATTATTTGCTGAAGATCCCTTCTGATGCTGCCATTTTTTAATGTTTCGAAATGCAGCTTACGGTTAGTAGAGCATTCATTACTTGAATTTGAAATTTTTTCAGAGCGAACAAGCAGCATGTTTCGTGTAAGTTTTTCACATTAATCTGTATGTTTTCGGATAGAAATTTGAACTTGGAAAAACCGTTTGCAGACAGTCCTGAACGTGAAATTTGAAAAGATACATATACAATCATATTTTATGCTGAAAGAAAAAAGTTGCATTTTATTGCTGAAAAGATATCAAAGCGATAAAGCAGCATGTTTCTTATGAATTTTTCAAATTAATCTGTATGTTATCGGTTATAATTGCACGTGTGCATGAAAATTAACGATAATTTTGCAAGAAAGCGTGATATCTAAAAATTGCAAGAGTTTATTTTTATATTTTGGCGAAAGTGTCCTAGTCCGAAGGACGAGGGCTCTTTTACAAAATATGAAAATAACCGCATGCAATTTGTATAGGATATCACGCTTGAATGCAAAATTATCTGGTCATTTTTATGCACTAATGTAATTCATTGGAATATTTCACGAATAAAGAAATTCTCAGGGAAATGTACTTTTTGGTTCATTTATACTTTCCTCTATAGATTGTATGGAGTACTCACCTAAACGCGAAATGTTTTTCTATTTTTGAAGTCTTTCTGACATTCATTTGTGTTGTTTACTGACGTCAAGCGATACGGTTTCAAATGTGTTATTATTGATAATTGATAATTGCATTGCTCTTATGGGACATCTTATATATGAGAGAAATATTCGGATAGACATTCTAACTTGGGAAGACCATTTGTAGACAGTTCTGAACGAGAAATTTTCAAAAATAGATATACAATGATATTTCATGCTGAACGAAAAAAGTTGACGCTAAAACCTACTTGTCTTAAAAAACAACGATAAGCTATTTGAACAAACGCTAGGCGCTATGATGACCCTTATCACACCACATCCTGATGAGGAAATCGTCTTGAAGTGTGATATGGTTCGATTCTCTGACTCTTTCAACTATACAGTGCATTCCAGTTAAAACGAGCCACTCTTGATTTTAGGTTTGTAGAAAATAATTGAAATGATTTCTTCTTGAAATAAGGCTGGCCTTTTGAAAGTTATATGCACTTGTAGCTCAACGATCAATGTCCGTTAGACTAAAAGAAAGCTAAGTGAACGTTTACCGAAATCCATTCGCATAATTGTTTAGATTCTAAACATATTCTAAACTTCAGAATTTTCTCCAATTACTTTTTCGAAATGAAGATCTATGCGAATTGTTGTTCATCATATGAGCATTATCTGGGGTAACAATACTGCAAATATTTCCTAGCTTTTCTACGAGTTTTTAGAGCGACTCCAGTTGTGAAATGTACGCATTAGATTCCACGTATCCTGTCCAAATATTCTTAGAGTATTGAATCAGGCGATTTGGTGCGATTGCAAGATATCACGAGTCTCTATTCACAGTTGGAATCATTCTCAGAAGTCACACTCAAACGAGTTTGTTCACTGTCTCGAAACGAAACATGGGTGATGACCATCCAAACAGGTGTATTAGAAGACTTGATCCAATAAAGTAACGCGCTAGATCACCTGATATGAAGACCGCAGACTTTTTTCCGAGAAAATAGAATAAAAAGTTTCTGTTACCCAATGAAAGTGTTTGTGATGATGAACTCGAGAATCATTCGAAACTAACAGAAATATGAGTGGTATTGTTTTGCACTTCGATTGACTATTGACTATATATATCCACTGTATTGAGAAATTATAAGATGTAAAAAAATTAAATTAAAACAATCGAATATGTAACTCTCAAACTGTGAAAATAAATGAGCAGAAAGGCAATAAAAGGATAAAAAAATCGAATAAGTCACTCGAATTCAATGAAAAAGTTTGGATGGATTTTGGTTGAAGAATGTGAATTAAAAATTAATTTGATCAAAAAACTAATATTGTGACAAAAAATTGACAAATTATATACAAAATAGTAAAATCAAATGAAAAGAAATATGAATTAATGTAGGAAAATAATGAAACCATATTTCAATTTAAGTGTACTCGACGATGACGACGTTTCGATCACTGACATCTGCAATCGCGCAATCGTCTTCCGGTGATGACTGACAACCTTTCGAGATATGATCGGTTCTAAAAACCCATAGTTTCTATGGGGGGAGATTCAGCGGGAAATTGATATATTGGTGCGGGGTTCTCGTTCGTAGAGCCAAAGTTGGTCCATTTTTTCAGATGAGTAATTTCCACATATTCTGGCCTTCTTTGCTGGGATGATTGAATGCATCGTTGTTGGTAATGTAGGCATCTTCTTTGAACTTTTTTCGAACCAGTGTTCCTCACTATATATGACTTCGGCTTCAGACCATTTAGTGATGCATTGGTTTCTCCAAATGTGCCCCTCCATTTCTGATTTCGTGGTTTCTCCTCGTGTGTTTTTCTTTTGTTCGCATATTCTCACTTCCAATTGAAGCAAACAGAAATGTTTTTATGCAGATTTTATGATTGCAAAGAAGTGGGAATGAATTTAGGTTAGCTAGCTGGAGTTATAAGGAAGTATTAGGATCAATATCATTTAACTGAAGTTAAATGTTTATCACTTTTGAAGGGACCGGCTAACTGTTGAAAATGAACTGGTTCTCGACAGAAAATTGAGAAACTTTTTGGAATAGGTAGCACTTGCCTATAAATTTCAATAAATTTTTGGCGTAACAAAGAGTTGATTTTTATTAAGACATGCGCCCCCTTTTGAACCAATGTTGGCGTGTGTCATGACTTTCTCATAGCCTCAATATCAAGTGACTTTTAAATGGTGACTTACTTCAACTGGAATTTTCTGTGTTCGACTATCAGAATTATTCTGTTAATTATTTGTTTTATATCTTGTGAATACAGAACCGTGCCTGACCGCAACTTTTGTTACAGGATGCAACAGCAGCAACTTGCAGCCCAGCTCGCCCATCATGGGGGCACGGGTCGACAGCCCCCCCTGAGCCCTACGCCCTCTGACAGCGACTCGGACATATCCCTCGGAGCCCATTCACCCCCCATCAGCTCCCCGGGTCCCCTCCACTTCGGCCGTTCTTCCCCCAACCCCATAACCTCCTTCCGCTTCGGAGCCCACTCTCCAGGCCCGATGCCAGCCCAGTTCCGCTTCGGGGGTAACCACACCCCTCCGAACTTCTCCCCCAACTTCCGGATCGACCGCCCGAAGGGCGGCCGCAACTCCGAGTCGCCCATCAACGTCGACGGGTCCACCTCCAACTACGCTGCTGTCAATCTCCGGCTGTCTGAGAGCCCCATAGACGTGGACTCAGCTGAGAAGAGCCCCCCGAAGATGGACTCACCGCCGCAGACGTCTCTGCAGCACTCGCCGCCCATGAACCTGAGAATAGCGGACAATCTGAGGATGGAGGCCAAGATCGAAACGCCGCTTCCGCTCAGGCTCGGCCATCAGTTGAACCCCGCGCAGATCAGCGGCCCTTTGAGAATCCAAGTCAGCGCCCCCGGTCGGGTGCCCCCCCACACGAATCTGCATGGGATGTACTCGCACGGGGGGATCGTAAGGATCGCGCCGTCCAGTCCCGGCGCCGCTGTGCTCCATCGGCCGTTTTCGCCGCCCAGGTTGACGTGATACTCGCCCCCCTTCGGGTGCAAGGATTCTTTGTGAATAGTTGAGTCGATGCAATGTTTTGTATATTTATTCGCTTTTACGTAAATTGTACATAGATATGAGTAAGCGCGGGCTGATGGACTAGCTGGAGGACAAAAGTTTGAAGAAACAAAAAACAACGGCGTTGAATGGATCCTCCTTCGTTGGAGTTTAATAAATATGAGCCATTGAAAGTATATAATAACGGTATATCACGTGGAGGAGGATAAGTAGCCTTCATACCACATTTTTTTTTTATTATCCCTCATTTCGTCAGTTATCACTGACACTGGATGACAATTAGGTAAAACAATTGCTTGCTACATAGATATAACTAGATACATTACCAATCCACGAACTGATAAACAATAAATTTCCAAATAATGCCATTTGCAATTCGATGTTACGGAGAATTTGAAACGGAAATTCATTGAATTCGGTTCTTGGGCCATTGAATGTAGGTATGAGATCAAATTTTCAGGTAAAATAATACATATTCCATTGTTTAGCCATCACCTAACAGCTGTCAAATACTTAATGAATGGTTTAAAATAGTGGGACTAGAAAAAATTATAGAAAAGAGTAGTAAAAGTAAAAATAATGTAACATACCAAAAAAGTAACAAACCAGTTCATAACCATGCTGCCTCTGAGGAATGACGGGAAAAGTTAGTAACAAGATCTACTTACTGAAGGATTTCGGTTAAAGTTAATGGATGAAGAGGAGAACTCTAAAAACCGTTGTTTTTTTATTGCTTGAAACTTTTGTCCTATGTACTGCGAATGTTCAATGGCAATGTTATTGTCGATGATGGTATTTGAGGAGGATTGATGTCGGATATGGAATTTTTTGGTTTGCTGATTCGATATTTGTGCTAGTCAAAGCGAAAATTGGTATCGGAAACATTGTGGGCCAATTGCACTGCTCCTACATGAAGATTCAACTAAGCTTGGTTTTGTCACAGAGGAACAAAAAATTTGATCACCAAATTCAAAGCCAAGCTCAGATGAACCACAATCGAAACAGAACAGTGCATTTGGCCCTATGAGGGTTGCTATCAAAGCAGCATACCTCTTGTTCGGAAGCATCACAAAAATATATCGAATTTTCTAGATATCCACCAAGGATGTTTTTAAGAATCAACAAATTGAGGAACCATATGTGTGTGTGAAAAAACATACAAACATTTTTCTTTCTATTTTTATTGCAATCTGTCATTTTTAATCATTGATGTGCTTGCAATGCTACGAAAATGAATGTTAATTTAATTTCATCTTCGATTTTATTAGTTGTATTATTATGCAGAAAAATTTCACTTCCGACTCATCAATCAAACTATCGACATAATCGAATAGAAAAGCATTTTAGTCAAATTTGAAAATGCACAAGATTTTCATTCAGCTGTAATTCAAATCGTATTATTTCTGACGAAATATCGGTTTATGCTTCGTAACCCGGTTGAAACTATAGTTGAAATACAGCATTATATTGAGTATATAGATGTTTGCGTATTTGGTTTGTAGATGAAATTCATAATACGTTATCGTTTTATTATAAATGAGTATATATATATATTTATATGGATTGTCGAATGTACATATGGAAAACATATTACACAATGATATTACGATGAATTGGTTTTATTTTTTGCATCCACTACTATCTAAGGACAGGGACATATAGACAGAATGCTATATTCAAAATCATTCAAAATGCCCATTTTGGAACAATTGAATGAGTGAATAGAGCTGTTATTGCCTGGAATTCGACATATCATATGAGACCTGATTTATTGTGTTACAATAACTACAACGTAACACTATGAAGTCATTGTTTTATCAGGTAAGGGAGTTCAAGTGAAGAAACAGTATAACTGTAACACAATTAAGTCATTTGTCATCAGGTGAAAAAGTGATATTGAAGACATACAATGTACTTTACTGTTGTGTCAAGAACAGTTGAGATAGAGCAGTAGGCTGACGGTCTGTAGTATAGTATCGAAGTTAAGTTTTTAACTAATTAATAAAACAAATATTCATGGGGATGCTTGAAGACTGGCTTTAAATCAAATATTCTAAAAATGAACAATTTGTTCAAGCCAGCCTCAACTCACCTAGACTGTAGGTTGACGGACTAACACCTATCAGAAAACAACTACTCCCCATTATTTGTGTTATTCGTATTTTCCTTGTACTAGGAATTGGGGCCATGCGGATATGCTCTTGGTTAGTACCTAGTCTACGGGCAGATGGCGCAGCAACGGCTATTTTGCTAGTTGTTTGTATCAGCCTAGGTCTAGGGAAGATGCTCTACTCGAGTATGATTTTTAATTATGGGAAGTCATCGACTTATGTTGATGATGGCACTGCCTTGCACTGATGAGAGGCCAAATAGCCCGAAACCGGTCTGCAAGTGTGTCCCGTCCCAATAATTGAAAATCAATTCTGGTGGTGTATCGCCAAGAGCATATGTGGAATTTCTTCTGTGAAGAATCCCACACTAACACCTGTTGGATGTAATCCAATGCCCTTCGTGGTATAAGCCAGGGGAGTAGTTGTTTTCTGATAGGTGTTAGTCCGTCAAACTACAGTCTAGGTGAGTTGAGGCTGGCTTGAACAAATTGTTAATTTTTAGAATATTTGATTTAACTAATTGACATAGGAGTCGATTTTAATATTATCAAGTTTTCATCAGGAAGTGTCGATAGTAATTTTTATTATTACTATATGACTATAGTCTATATAGTCAGACTATATATAGAAGAAGCTAGCCACTCGCGCTAGTGAAACGTCAGGAAGAAATTCCAAAGACTGACGGCCTTCAAACCCGAAGAAAAGTAATAATACTGAGAACCTCAGCCGCGAAAGCTTTAACCATTTTGTCAAAAATTTTTAGTGCTGAAAGTCGAGAAGTACAAATAACCGATTATTACATTCATTTAATTCAATACCGGTGTATTTGAGAGTTTGGGTTGAAATCCAGTGAAAGACTACTTATTTTCTGATCGGATATTTTAATATCAAACCTTATTAAAAAAAAAATTTAGTGTGCGATTCTCACTAAATGTTTACAAAACCACAACGCGTGTTTTTCTAGACAATTACTTCTCAAAGCATATTATCAATGTGTCCGATTTTGTGCTTCTATATAAATAAAGTTCCTATTTACCATTAACTTTTTGAAAAACTCGAATTGCCTGCTGAACTGATCCTTATTACACATATTTCGTCATATTCATAAGGATTCCAACAGATTCAGTTTCAGACCGTTCTTCACCGAATGTAAAAATATCATTGCCATGGATGCACTCATGTTTTTTCAGTCAGAAGGTGAAACTTCTATATTCCTTTATTCTCCCGGTGAAAGATATCTCCATCTTAGCAGTATAATGTTCATGAACCTCACATTTTCGACACTGAAGTCTGATTCGTTATTCTTCGAAAAAAAACGATCAATCTAATTGGTGGGGGTTTGCATACGTAGGCCTATATCTCATGGCATTTGCAACCAACTCTTATGACTAGATAGACAGAAATGAATCAACCACATCGTAATCGTTGTTGACCACAATCTGCTTAATAAATTTCAGTTCTTTCCCATAATTCTATAATTCATTCAATATACTGTGAAGCATACTATTGATGGCAGCTATTTTTTATGGATGTGCTGATGAATTATGTATAACTATGTCCGTATAAGATGGTTCATAGAAAATTCCGAAATCATTATCATTATTAAAGTGACGGTAACGTGTAGGAAATTTATAAAGTTATTCGACTCTATCTCAGTAGAGAAAATAAATGAATAGTGATATTGTAGTTGATGATACGTATAAACTCATTCAATTGTCTTTCTTTACCAGTATTTTGTATCGATGGGAAACCTTGATCATCTTCTGAACATAATATATCAAAGAGTTTATCATTTTTAACGCAAAAAATCTTAGTTTTTAATTATTGATTCATTTCCACCCTAAAATGCCTAACTTTCCAGTATTTTGTGTATGAAACACGAACCAGTAAGTTTCTCATTCATTGTAGCTAGATTACGAGGTTTAAACCTCTAAGAACTCCACTAATAGCTTCATTTTAGCCCTGCGAACGTCAGGCTGAGTAGAATCAATCATATTTCACAATTGCTAGTCATTTTATGTGTTTCTGCGGTTTGAAGTCATTTATACCAATCAATTGGTATAGAATGATGTGCTGCTGTCGAGTAACATTTCATGGCTAGTTCAAATTCAATGAAACTAAACATTTTCGTTGATCGTAGAAGTATCCATGTCGTGTTACTTCATTTGCAGTAATTCATGGCACACACGAAAAAATTTCCTGACTAAACTGTTATTTTTTTCATGAAAACACTCATTATTCTCTAATTCTAGCATGAGATTCAAAATGTTTCGCCTCTGGAAATTCAGTTCGATCTGCAAATTTGGTAGATTTGGGTGATGTTATTCAATCTTCTACCTATCAACATACCGATCATCAAACTATTGAAAAAGCTCATTGAAGGAGGAAAGCAAGGTGCTGAAAGACTAGTAGCAACGTCCACCTTTTCTTAATAAAACTGACTTCTCAGTCTGTCAAGCCCAGGAAACTTGACGCTGGAAAACCGGCTTAAGGCGGTCGTTTTCGAGAGAGTTATATCATATAATTGCATATAATCATCTGGAAAGGAAGTAACGTGCCGAAACGGTGTTTGTTTTTGCCCGGGTAATGGTGCAAACTTTGAGTCGCCTCACTATGTTTACATTTCGTGCTAAATCTCAGCAAATTGGCCTTGATTGCGTGCTGCACCAGTATGGTGTTTAGCCTAATAAGATAAACACACATTTGAGGACGTTTAGCGTTTTGCACCTCCGAATGAAAAACCTGCAAATTTTTTCGTATAGAACTGTAATCACCACGTGTCAACGATAGTCAACTCAACATAACATAATCGGCTTGAATTACTTGCACAGTTGCATTAATGCATCTGGATTCATAATTATTATAATTGAATAATCGTTCAGTTATCTCCACAAACAACTTCATTAGCAGTGGATATACTTGAACAAACACGAGATGTTTATACAGTGCGACTACTGATAATAGGAAGCATAAGTGATCATGGAACTTAATGTACTCTATAGAAACCCATATGGAATGACGTTATCACTGAGCTCAAATTGAAATTCGATCCAGAAAGGTGTTTCATTAAATCTTTCTCCATACGATATACAAGAGGAGAACGAATTGTTCAGAGGATGGTTTGATTTTATTAGAGGAGAGTTTATAGTTTTGCTACGAATAACACTCCTATCCAGTACTGCAGCATTTGTAAGCCTCTTGGTTTTACGCTTTCGGGGCGATTCAAGAGCTTTGGTATCTTTATTCTATATACTTAAAGTCAGCTGCTACACGCTAGAAGTGAATATTCAATAATAATAATAATAATGTTCTTTATTATTTCCTATAACAAGAAAATAAATTTATACACATTTTTCGCTATTTTCAACTAACAATTGAATATTCACTGATGACTTGCTCTCCTACTTAACCTTAAGCTGTCTTCGCTATCAGAGTTTGCAGTCCGTACCTAATTATATCTATCTTCAATTATGTCATTGTGCTGATTCTAATAGTAATGTCTTAAATGCTACTTAGAACCGAATTCGGCTCAATTTTTTCAAATCCGATCTGGTAACTGAATAAGCGCATAAACATTTGGGGTTTGAATAAAGGGAGAGTTAATGTTCCCTTGAACCTATTGTCAAGTTGTGGATATCCGTGCGGTATTTTATTTTATGATGAAGATATAAAGGTGTTTTATCAGTAAGTATTTTATGATACATACATGCACTATGGAGATGCGTCCTATTTTCCATGCTCAACCATCTTGTTTATTTTAATTTATGTGAAATCCTTTGGTGCCTCCTTATTTGTGGTTAGATTCGGGTGATATAAGATATCTGTGTAATTGAATAAGGAAAGAACCAAGGTCTCACACAAACTAATTTTTATTGAGGTAGGCAGAAAATGTCTGTTTCCATATATTATTTTTATAAAAGAATATGCACGTTGGATCAGTCTGTTTATGTGTTTCTCAAATTCGAATCGTTTCTCACTATTAATCGTGATGTTCATATTGTTTACAATACTTCAATCATTTCTTGGTGTAAAAACAATTATACTTGATTTACTCGGATTTATGAACAAACAATGGTCAGTAGCGGCTTTTACGAATGATTTCAAATCGGTATTTATTTTCGTACAAGCATCAGTTACATCAGACGGTGGAAAATCGTAATAAAGCTGGGTATCGTCCGCATACAAATGTGCAGAACAGTATTCAAGACATTTCAAAATATTCGCGGTGTTCATTGTAAACAGTAAAGGGCCCAGTATGGATCCCTGGGGAACTCCAGATTTCAAAGTGAGGTATTGAGAGTAGTTGCTATTGATGTTGACTTTCTGTTGCCTCCCACTGAGATATTCACGCAGTAGTTATATAGCTTCAACTGAAAGCCCCAAGTAATGGAGAATAGCTAGTGATAAGTCGTGTTTGTTGAAACAAAATGTGTTCCATACCTAGCTGTGTGATGGATGTATTTTCCGTAAACCTTTTCCACATTTCCATTTGAGCATTTGGGATCGAAATGTTGGGAAAGGAGTAACCAATATTAAATGATACAATAACAACAAAGCTCAGTATTATTTATCTTTATAATTCTGAAGAATTTGTCAGAACTACAGTAGTTTGTGCAATCGGAAGAGACCACTATTCAAACCCAAAGAAAGAAGATTCCCATGCGGAAAAAAAAGTGTATCGCTTTTTCACTCGTGCATTGAAAATATATATTTCGATTTGTGTGGAACGCAAAAATATATCACAATACCTCAGTGCTGATCAAGATATATTCTTTGCTGTTTGAGACCAATTCACTAGAGATATTTCATTCATCAGGATCATTGATTGAAGTTCAAACATGTACGTCCTATTGAGGTTATTCAGATATCACATCCTCGAATGTTAGAAACGTGTGCCAGCGATCATTTTATTTTCATTTCTTATACTCCTTGTTAAGTTATATTTGAATAATTGGTTGAATTCATACTTAGTGTCAGCTTGTTGGAATAAAGTTGTTCTTATAACGAAGCGGAAGTTTCCTTAGAAATACCTTGTTTCAGCCTTTGTTTAAGCAATGAAGTGTTTTCATGATATGACATGATATCCGAAACTTGGAACGACACGATATATTCATGCGAAACTGTAGTAGTATAATATTATGGTATTGGTCAATGGAGTTTGATTCACAAATAGTCGGTGACCACACTAAGATCTGCTATATATCAAATCATCTACACAGTGGGTTTATGGAATAACACATGTCAGAAGACATCTACTCTCCTGGCTGATACCATTGATCGTGATATTAGCCAAGCTGTTGTCTGACAACAGGTCTTAGTCCATTAACCTAATGTGTAGGTGAGTTAAGATTGGTCCGAGCGCATTGTTCCTTCTGATAATTCAACAGTGTTTGAGCAATCTTATTTGTGTTGTTGAGATGAGATAGTGTCATTCACTCCACAGATGGTTTTCAACGTTGAGAGTAATTAATTTTGTAGATCTCTCTCCACACGTAGAAGTGATTCAGAGGAGAAAATATATTCTGCTTGAAAGTCATTTCGTTCTGGATTCTGGAAACGAATACAAGTGTAGAAGTAGAAGTTGCTGCATAGAGGACATGTTTATTCAGAATGAGAAAAACCCGAAATTGCTCGACAGAGATGATAAGTAAATTTGGTAGAATTCAATTAGTTTTCTATTATTTGGTAGGAATATTTAAATAATGCGACAAATTGCTGATTCTGTGTTTTGATTATTCTCATACATTTTCTCAGAGACAGTAGCTTTTTGGAGTAAATTAGGAGCCGGTATTCCTACACCGTGAAAACTAATGAGAACTAATGAGTTATTGATTTTTTTCAGATTGTGGTGAGTTGAAATGCCTAAGGACCTAAGATGAAGCAAACTTTCTCTCATTCCCACGAAATTAAACGGTCCTATAAGATTTCGTATATGACTTAGTTGAAATAATTCTACTTTGAGTAGTGAAGTTGAATAACCCAGCTTTGAAACTTTGAAGAGAAACATAAACTGATGTGAAAAAACTTGATGAAAAACACGTTGAATGATTTGACAAAGTAATGAACTAGAATAACTTTGTAGATATTGCTTTTATTTTCAGGTTCATATAAAAGGTAACCCTCTTTACCAATACAGAAATTGAGAGATGATCAAATTCGTCACCATTTTATTTATAGACACAAATATTTTGCAATAAGAATAATGAAGATTCTTCTGATTAAGATGTTTCAACGCTAAAGTTTAACATCAAGTATTTTTCAAATAACAGCTCACATCTTAGCCTAACAGGTGAAAATAATATCAAACACATTTCAATTCAAAGTGATTCCACATTACTAACAATGGGATAGACCGCTTTGCCAAACTACCCAACAAACACCCTGTAAACTAAACTGAAATCTCGGAACCACCTTCTAACAGTAAAATCCCGAAGACGATTTGAATGTGCCAGCTGATACTGGTGTTAAATAAAGACCAGCATTATCGGCCATCCAGTTTATCGACATATCGAAGGCTTAGGTAAACACTGTTTGTGTGCGAGTAATGTACTGTGCCTAATCCTCCTAATACCATTGCTGGGAGGGATAAGGGCCACATTTCACACCTCGAAACTCACTGAATGAGTGTGAAAATAATGCCGGCGACGACAATGGGAACCGGAAGAGATTTCGAAGCGAAACGTTGCGAATAACTGTGTTTTTTTTTGTGATGAATATACTTCCGACAAATGTTGCAAAATATCACTAGAACTTTCAGAACATTATTTCATTGAACTGAACTTGTCGATACCACAAAAAATACTAGTTTCTCGTACAATTCTAACCGACAACGGGTTTACAAAACCACGACAGGTATTCCGCTATACAAGAACTTCCTCTAGAAAAAATTATTCCAACTTGAGGAAGCAAATATTTTGTGAAACATGTGTTTCTGCTTGAGGACAGTGCCGGATCCAGGATGAGTTCTAAGTGGAAGAATACTGAAGAGAAGAAAAAGGTTATCAGGAATACTCATGATATTCTCGGATGAAACCGCAAAAAAGTACAGTCATTTGATTGAAAACATATATTTTGGAGGAGGATTTTTCCTTCCAAATGTCGAAAAAAAATATACACCAATAGGTGCAAAAGGAATTAAAAGGCAATATGAATTAAAGTTCGCTTTTTCAGGTGATCTCACTATTGCTATATCAGAAACGGTATAGCCTGGGAGGTTGGTTATGTTTGACAAAAGTTGCTTATTCAGGAAAACTCAATGAATTTCATCTTAGATCGCGAATATCACAGTTTACGAGATATTCCCAGAATACTGAAATTTTTTGGGTCTATCGTTTATATTTTTTCAAATAAAATCAGAAAAACTTTTATGTTTCTTTGTATTGGGAAGTTTTCATTATTTCCATTGTCCGGAAAACATTAAACAGAAACAAGTTTTTATCCATCCATGAAACTTTGACTCTCTTACCATAAATTTCCACAAAATGTCTAAAGTTAATAAATGTCTTCGGGTTCATTTCCCTAATTTTTTGAGATAACTCTGACAGAAAATTTCATGACCAGAAATTGATGATTTTTTTTTTTCAGAGTGAAACGTCGAGAAGCACATGAATTGTGATGATAATGGCCACTGAGGTTGATGAAAAAAATCCAGGTGCCTGATGGATAGAAATCGTTTGATGAAATTTCGTATCGAGACTTGTTTCATATTGAATCATATAAAACATGGAATAATACAAAAAGTTCCTTCAACTCCTTTTCATGTTACTCAGAATGTAGACTGTAGAGCCAAAAATCGAAAACTGTATAGATATTGGAAATATCTTGAAAAAGGTCTGTGATAATGAAAAAATATATTTATTGTCACTTTCCTATTCGAATTGTTTTTGGGGTGTCAACCTACCACAATCTGAAAAAATGAGTGATAATATTGAAATCTATACAAGTGTAGAAGGGCAGATTTTTAATCAACCACGAAAAGTTGCTGCGTCTATTGAAAAAACAGTTCCTTATTCCGAATGGAACACGTTCTATTACTCAGCAATGTCTTGTATAACTCAATTTTTTTAATTAACACAGCAACTCATCAGGGCAGATAACAAATGTGCCTCCTTCTACAGTTGTATAGATTTCAAAGTATATTGTAATTTTTTTCAGGTTGTGTTAGGTTGAAAACTATGAAGAAATAATCTATCCACAACAAAAAATGACTTCCAAAACATTATTTTCGTCTAATTCGACTAACCTCGTGAGTCTTACCATGTATATAATGAAATAAAAATAAAAGAAGATCGAGAATGAATGATATCAAAAATTTACTAATAATAATTATTATCAAACAAGATCAAAAGCCATTAATCTCCCATTCACAAATCTATCGAAAGTGTTGCCCACTGTATCATCCTACCACACTATACTATAATTTCTTGACTATTGCATATTCTGAAGCAATTGTAAATATGATAAAATGAAAATATATCTCCGATTCTGTTCTGGAAACACATTTTTTCATGGAATCAGCTCCAGCAAGACTGATGAGTCAGTCGTTTGGGGGGAAGCGTGACCTACATGTCTTTCCTTGTATGCGCTACTGCTTGTATAGCGGAACGCTTGTTGCGGTTTTGTAAACCCGACGTTAATGAATATCGTACAGGAAACTGTACATTTTCAGTTCAACATGTATGCATTATAGGATGTCACTTAACGTGATAAAGTTAGTCCCATCTCACGATAATATTTCGATGTGTAACTGACAATAAGTGACATTCGCAATTTCGTGAATTTGAATTATGTGTGTCACATAAAACACCACTGAGACCACTTATTCTCTTTTCAGGTGATTCAATAATCTTTTACATTTTCCATATACTAATACGGTTGTTCTGTACACATATGATGCGAAATTAATGAATCCACATTTAAACTCACAGACATTGAAGTATATTGAGGAAGAGGATGTTGCTGATCACAGGTATGAAAATAAGCTTCTTGGTATACAGGAAAGATGCTGTTGAAATCTTGACGATCTTTTGCGAATTGGAAGAATAATGGGACAATGCAGTAACATCGCCATTGATTGCTGTTAGTAGTAAGTATTTCATGGCCAAAAAAAGAGGCAGAAAAAAAAGAGGAATGATTCAAACCCACTCGAATATTGTTTGAGTCGAAGTTTGCGTAGGAGAAACTCCACTTGAGGAAAAATATTTTTTTTTATTTTTTTTGAGGAGTCTTCAGATGTTCCGGAAATACTTTAGAATGGGTCGATGTTCATAATTTTCAAGTCACCATCACCATCAATATTTTTCTATCAGATATATGTTTTCATTGGTTTTCCATATCCTTGAGGAGTTCGATTATCAAATCCATTTTTTGATACAATTTGAATACTTCCCATACCATTTTTTTTGGCCCTTGAAAACAGATTAACCAGAATTCCTTTAACTGAGCTAGACACAAATAATATCAGACTGTTCAATTGTCTGATTGTGGGGCTCATTGTACTCCCAAACTGAAGCGGGTCCAATTGAAAGTATTATTACTGGGATTAATTGAACGATTAAATTCCACGAAAAATATTGATCATCTGATGTGAAAGGAATTCATCGCCAATTACAGCAGTCTGATAGGCGATAGGATTTCAACAAGTTCGTGAATGGATGATTGATGAATGATTTGAATATATAGACAAGGTAGCTTTCGAAACATCTTCTATTGAGCGCTCACAATTATATTGCCTAATCTCTTGAAAAACCAGCAGGGAACACCGTTACTAATGGTAATCAAGTTACTGTTCGGTTTTTCGACCCTGATTATGCTACATTCTCATCTTATGAATGCAATACAAAGAAAATATTATTTATTACGACTGAGTCACACTAATAAACATCGAATTGAGTAGACAAGCCAATCATTGAGCCATCCGTCATATCCAATGCGTCTAATGTCATATGTGATGAAATGCTGTACACATTTTTTGAGGTTTCAACCATCACAAACGGCTACAACACGAAACTGCTCTATCCCAACTGTTTTTTATAGATCTGTAAGGTACATGTTATGTCTCCAATTTGATTTCATCACCAGATGTCACAATGACCTCATTGTGTTACAGTTGTAGTTATTTCCACACAATAAATCAGGTCATGGAATATTGAATTTCAGTCAATGACAGCTCAATTCATTCATTTGATTGTACCTAAATGAATATTCTGAATGACATTTAATGTGAAGTTAATGCCATTTGTTAAATCATTGCGCTCTTATCTGTTATACCTACCCGTAGAAAAAGTATACTGTATATCTTGCATGGAATGCTAATTTTCTACTCGTATGATTTGCAGTATTCGCCTACGGCTCCTGCTGCAAAGTTCATACTTGTGGGAAATCATCATCATTCCTTGCTGTACTATTTTCTGTCATGAATATAAAAAAAGAGGTATTAGTTCTTTCCATTCTCCTTACAATTCAGTCACTAATGCCAGGAAAGGCATTGAGTCACATCCAACCTCTGCCAGTGCAGGTTTTTTTCCAAAAAAAAATTCGCATGTGTATTTAGCTGAAACAAAAGTGTCGTAATTGATTTCCGATTATAGGACGGGCAGACGCATACAAACTTCATCAAGTATAACATATAATAAATTCGCTGACACAACGTCAATATTTCAGATTTATTACCTCTACCTCATTCTTGAAATAGACTATAAAGCCGGGTTTCTGGTTCATTACGCAATTTCTTTCCGACCTCTCCTCTTCTGAGTGAACGATTGGTCATTTTTGAACCTAGAAAGGAGTTATAACTGAAAATAGTTTCGAACGATTATGAATAAGATATACTTTCCGATGTAAATTGTATAGTTTCTCATGACAAGTATTTTAGCTAGACGAGAGACAAAGTACAGGCTCTAACAATGGGTGACGTTGATATCAGTAGTTTGAACTTAAAATTTTCAACATTTTCGGGCTATTGTTCACACCAAATTGAGTTATTTCTGTACAGATATGTGGTAATATATAATCATCTACCAAAAGATATAACAGCAATTAATGAACTCAAACAATTTAGAAAATCAGTGAAGGACCTCATTATGGGAAAGTGTTTCTACAGTTTGGAGGAGTATTTTGCGTTCAAGTTCTAGTCTTTCGGTATACGATTTATATTAAGTAATTTCAAACTTGTGTTGTTTTGTTGATGACATATTTGTATATGTTTTCATTGTTTGATGTTTTTTTTTTGTGAAACCCATCTATTTATCTATCTATTTTGACGAAAGTGCCCGAGTCCGAAGAACGAGGGCTCTTTTACAAAATTACCGAATGCAATTTGTATAAGATTTCACGCTTGAATGCAAAATTATCTGGTCATTTTTATGCACGAATGTAATTCATTGGAATATTTCACGAATAAAGAAATTCTCAAGGACATGTATTTTTTTGTTCATTTATACTTTCCTCTATAGTTTGTATGGAGTACTCACCTAAACGCGAAATGTTTTTCTATTTTTGAAGTCTATCTGACATTATTTATTTGTGTTGTTTACTGACGTCACTTATTTGATTGTACCTACCTCATTCTTGAAATAGACTATGAAGCCGGGTTTCGGGCTCATTACTCAATTTATTTTCCGACCTCTCCTCTTCTGAGTGAACAATTGGCCATTTTTGAACCTGGAAAGGAGTAATGACTGAAAACAGTTTCGAATGATTAGGAATAAGATATGCTTTTCGATGTAAATTGTGTAGTTTCTCATGACGAGTATTTAAGCTAGACGAAAGACCAAGTACAGACTCTAACAATGGGTGACGTTGATATCAGTAGTTTGAACCTAAAATTTTCAACATTTTCGGGCTATTGTTCACACCAAATTAAGTAATTTCTGTACATCAGGGACATCTGAATTATCAGAACATATTTTTATTGCCGATGGAGATCACACAGTGGAAGGATACTAAAATTATAAAAGAGAGCAATGTCAGGAAACAAAAATTAAAGGAATCTGCTTTCATCATGCTGTCTGGTGAAGAATGCATATCTATGAGTTTGCTTGATATGGATCGCGGATTGCCCCCCTCCTGAAGGACAACATGTTATGTCAAGTTTAATATATTTGACAAATGTCAATTATGAATTTATATATATGTATATATACTATAAAATTATGAAAATCTGCCCTTTTACAATTGTATAGATTTCAATATTATTTCTTATATTTTCAGATTGTGGTAGGTCACAAACCCAGAAAATTACGGAACAATCATGATTTTCTTTGGAATATTCATTTTTTTATGAATTCATGCCCATCAAGATTTTGAAAGCATCCTTTCTATATATCAAGAAGCTTGTTTATCTTACCAGTGATCTGCAAAATCTTATTCTTTATAATTTAGTGTCTGTAAGTATGAATGTGAATTCATTAATGTAGCATCACCTGTATACAGAACAACAGTATTAGTAAAGGGAAAATGAAAAAGATAATCGATTCACCTGATAAGATAAGTAGTCCTAGTGGTGATTTCTGTGGCACATAAAATTCAAATCCATGAAATTTCGAATGACACTTATAGTCAGAAACACACGGAAAAATTCTAGTTAGATGGGACACACTCTTTTACTAAGTTGAAATAATCTAATGCAATCATGTTCAATAAAAAAATCTACAAACAACGCGACAAGTATTTCGTTCTACATGCACTGGCGCAGGCAAGGAAAGACATGGGGGTCATGCTTCCCCATGACGTGATGACAGATAATTATGCCTAAAGTTTCTGCCTTATTTGAGGAATGATACTTTCGAGGGAAAGTGATTTTCAATTACGGAAAAATACCGACTCCGAATGGATGGTGGGAACTACTTTGCACTGACGAGAGTCCAAATAGCCCTCAACCGGTCTACAAGTGTACCCATCCCAACAATTGAAAAAAATTAACTGCGATAGTTATAACGCCTGAAGCATATTTTTCCAATGAAGAATCCTGCTGTGGCCCTTGTCGGATATAATAACTATGAGGTATATATTTTTTAGTCTTAACCCTCTGTGATATATATTCAAATCTATGTATGTATATAACTTGTAAGTTTTAGACGTATGTGTATACGCTATTTTGTAATAACATGAATAAATATCTATCTATAATTCAGCGCCCTTCGTGGTATTAGCGAGGGAACTAGCTGATTTTCGACAGGTGCTAGTCCATCAACCTAATGTGTAGGTTAGTTCAGAAAGGATCGAAAGAATTGCTCTTCCAGATGATTTGATTTATAGCCAATATCAAGTGTGACTATGAAAAACCTGAAACAAACTATTATTATTATTTCAAACCACCCGTTGTGGGTGAGCGTGGGCCCGCGGAATCAAGACGTCATCGACACAATAACAATTGAGCGGAGACGCGAATGATGATATCAGGGGCGTGACATGTGCTCGGAGCGAGCCAATAACATCGCCGGTTCAGCGCCCAATGAAACTGATACCTCCGTTGGCCGACGCGACGTTCTTGTGTCGGAGACGGAGAGACACTCCTAGTGGAAGAATGGCTGGTCGAGTCTCCGGCAGAGGGCCAGGAGTTGCGGATGGGTACGGCGACGTGTGGGCAGATTGGCATTTCAATTCTTTTCTTATATACAAGCCAGGAGATAAAAATAAACATTAACTTTGATTTATGAAGTTTGTAAATCTAAGAACTCCTTTGGTAAGGGGTTCCAAAGCTCAGCTGTTCTACTGAAAACAGATCCATGAGCAAGAGAGGTTCGAAGGTCTTCAAATTCACAACAGAGGGGTGGGAACTCTCCAATCGTCGGGTCATCCGTGTAGATATTGCCAAGCGTGTAACAATTGAGGATAATTTAGGAATGCACCGATCCTGAAAATATCTATAGATTTGAGACAAGTCTTCGACCCATTTACGACGCTCCAATGAAGTGAGCGAAAAATCATCAACAAGAAGGATTGCTTTCCTCTAAATGGAATATAATAGTTCAAATGAATATTTTCGTGCCGTGTCCCACACATGAGAACTATATTTCAGGCCGTATCTATACCTGACGACATGTGAAGTATTTTTCGCACAAAATGGCAATCCGAGCTTCTGGGAAGCACTCTTGGCGATCGATCTCACATGGGTTCAACATGAGATTATTACTGATCGTAATTCCTAGCATCGAGATACTTGACTTAGTAAGAATAGTTACTCCTGGCATCTGAAAACTTGATAAAGATAGATCGGCTTTCTTTGAGAAGAGACATGCATGAACTTCCACCAAGTTGACAGGCGCGTATACAAGGGGGTGAAGGGGTCATAACCCTCCCTCCATGATCAGTCAGTCATATAACATATTATAATATATATTGAAAAATATAGGAAAATATCAAAAAATATAATAAATGAATGAAAAATCAATCACAATTTTATTTCACCTTCATTCCCTGTAACCCTGTAAGATCGCAGAATCGAGTAATTAAGTTCAAAATTATTATCAAAATCATAGAATATCTCAGAAGATTATATACCCTCTGGTATTTCGGGAGAAATTGATTATCACCAACAGTTCTGGAAGAACGTTCGTGACTTTTCCACTTCGATAGATACCGCTTTCAGAAAGTGTGATTCTAACATCTTGTCTCTCAATAAAAAATGCATGCTATTGACTTCGACCTGGCCTAACAATATCTCAGGATCGGTTACTAGCACTGTGAAACATTCATTCCTGGGACTTACTCATTGAAGCTGATGCATTGATAGATCGTTATGTTGATGAGAAAAACCAAAATTTAAATTCATTTAATTTTTCTATTGCATAATCTTGTGTTCAATAAGTATATACTTTTCACTCTACCCATATTAATATATAGTATGATAAATACATGAACGGCATCATTATAACGGTTCATTTCCACTTACGTTGACAAGACAAATGTTAGTTATCTCTAAAGTCTGAAGTTTATTTTTATCGAAAATTATTGTTATCTCTACTTTCCGATTTTATTAATGAAAAAAACGAAGATTAAACAAATCTGAACTTTTTTATTTCAGTTTCCTAATAATTCAAGTCATTGTGAATAATAACTTTGTAAAAAGACCAATCAATATGCATTTGTGTTTTAATAAAATGGTGGAAACGCATTAAACGCATTAAACTTGAGCTGTATACGCGCCTGCAAGTTGATGTTACCCCTTTCTATCATTTTTGCCAAGTCATCGTTAATACTATTGATGCTGATGCCTCTGTATTTTTATTCCTCGTACTGATATAAGGACTCTGGAAGAGAAACTAGTATGGAGATTATTGTCACCCGCAAAACTATGTAGTGAAGAAGATGTTTTCACTTGTAATACCACAGATTGAACAATTGAATCGAAATTGCCTTGTTCTGTCATATTTGATTTAGGTTATTGGGTGAGCTTCAACAAAATGAATCGATTCGGTCAGTGGCTCGTGAATGAAGATGTGGATTATTACTGTATTTTCATTAGCCTGCTGAATTATTCTTGTACCCTATTTGAACGTTCCATTTCCTCTGCTCAAAGTGGGTAAATGATCTGTTGAGTCAAACAAAATCTGCTCCGCTTATGTCAAAAAATTTCCACTATAATTCGCTGTAGGTTACCCGATGCGGGAAAAATTTTCCAACAATACCTTCAAAAGTACCTGAATTGTCATGGTAACGCGAAACAAAATGAGCATTTCCTTTGTCGCAAACTGTTGGTGTGAAATTTTCACCAGCAAATCATTGATATGCAATTTGCCGGCCGAATTCTGTTTGCACTGTATGAACGTTGGGATTGGAACATTGGGTGCGAAAGTTAAGACTAGAGATCAATTACCCTAGCACTAAACTGATATTACTTGCTTCGATGCATGTTGCCATAACAAGGTGCATTTCCAGGAGAAGAAAATTTATATTCAATCTGAAAACTAGGGTTAGTTATATATATATATATATATATATATATATATATATATATATATATATATATATATATATATATATATATCTCAAGAGCTAAGGCACTTTAGTGCAGACAAGCACAAACTACAGAGGTGTCAATTACTATGATTGATCTCTCAAGATGCTTCATCAGTCTCAGGTTGTTTTCACTCAGTCTGTGATCTGTGTCGGAACACTGGACTTTTTCATCATTCCCTATCTATCAATCTATTTCTAGTTGCAACTTCGAAAACTGATTTTATATACCTATCCCATGCATTACAGAATGAATGAGTCATAATCAAAATATATTGGTATTTTCCAGGCTCACAAACTTCGAAAATTTAAAGTAGTTGCCAATTCCTGTCCCTTGGTTAACGCTGTGTTCTTCGTACATAACAGGGTATACCTTTCATGTGAATTTCTATATAAAAAATTCAAGAAATCTACAGTTATTAACGGTAGTCTATTTGGATTGTCCTTTTCGAATAAATATATTTTGTACGCACCTTGAGAGTATGAAAGTTGCATACAATGGGGTTATCTGTAATATAAATAAACCAATTTTATTAATTTCTCACCCAAGAACGGAATCTCAAACTCGAAACTAATAAATAGGATCAACATGTGTGGTGAAACTCTAGAATAGAGGCAGGTGATTATATTTTTAGTTATATCTCTCTATCAAAGAAGTTAAGAAGCTCATGCATTATGGACTTGTACAATCAAGGCTGCTACAGTATGGATTGATTTTCTGGACTGTTGTAGAAAATGTAACATCTAATCATCACCATGTTTCTACATATTACTGGTTCTATTCATCTATGATAATAAATACCTATTTCCTAAAAATTCAGATAACCATAATTATGCTATACGAAATGAAGATACTTTATACTTACCTCACTCTCGCTTCAGTATGAGTCAGAAATCCCCCAACTATCTGGGTATTGAATGCACCAATAAAACCATTTATAGGGATCAATGAAACTTACTACATCTGTATTTAGAGAAGAAGGGTACAGGTTCTTGTTAGATAACTGCACCTACAGTGTGGATAAATTTCTTGCTTTCAGTGTAATAATCGTTTTTGGAATGTTTTTTTCTTATTTGACTAGTCCAATAAGTTTCCTCATTTGATGAACTTTGTAATTGTGTATTTGTGAAAATTTTAGTGATGAATAAAGTATCTATCTATCTATCTATCTATCTCCTTATCATCTTGGTTTATTCAAAATCTGATGGTCCGGGTTGTATAGCACATCCTCATTGAATTTGGTTGATATTTCTTGTCCAGCAAAAAATCTAATGACTTCCAGATTAGGAAATGAATAGTCATGGTATCATCAAAACTTTGCACAGAGAATATACCAAATCGGACGGACTATTTATCAATCACAATCACATAGATTAATGACGGGTATGAATATGCTATTGATATTCTCCAACATCAAAAGCAAAAATTTGAAGCATTCAATACTTTAGACAACTCATTGAAAAAACAAATGTATGCTTTTTCACATTAGGGGGACAACTTGAGACTATTCTAGAATGGCTCTAGATATTTGCAATTGGAAGATTCTCATTAGGTTTGAGGTCGAAAAATAAAATTTTCATTTCAATGGGCTTCCGCTTCGGTTGTGACTGAGCATGCCCAGATATCTACGACATGTAAACAGTCTGTTCTATTGTTCACACCATTCTTTTTTCCTAGAAGAAACTGTGTCGAAACCAATGGAGCATCCGGAGGTAAAAAGCTGAGCTCGCAGAACACAATAACACACATTTCAAGGCGACACTAGTGAATTCAAAAAGCATTAAAAACATCTCCGAAGCGACAAATCCCTTTGTGGTTAACCAACCAGTTCACGCTCTGGGTAACTCGCACAGTAAATAATCCGTGAATGGCTGATGTGACCTTTTAGGAAGGGACTTATCGCAATCGATATGTCTTTCCGAGCATCGACAACGGACAAATGATGGAAGACAATGCGTAATAAACCTTAAAAGAAGATACTCATTTCGTTTGATTTTCTTGATGTCGACTGAAAAATTCATTTGAGAAATAATCTTCACATTGAAACTGAAATGAAACTGAAAGATATTCCGCCTTGAAATTAAAAAGCTTTTGCCAGCAAACACTGTCATCTTCCACAATATACATAGAAAGAAGCCCATCAATTGGACTACATAGGGACAGACAGACAGCGGGAACCGTCTTTGTTTTATACTATGTAGTGATTCTCTACTATATGATATTATTAATGATTATATATCATATATTATACACATAAATTTTCCTGTATGGCTATGGTGTATTATGGTAGGTATTTATAATAATGAATGGTGATAGCGATATGGATATCAGTATAACACTCCTCTGAAGATCAGAGATATGTTACAAGGAATAAACTCAATAGCCATAAGGAAATTAATCTGCGCATGGCTTCAGTTCTATTGAGTAACGTTGATGATGGATACATATCACAGTTCAACAGTTCAAGCTTGTTCAATTTCTCTGTAATGGTAAAGTAGGGAAAGTTAAAATAACAATTTTTTTAATAATATGCAATAAAGTGGAGCATAATTGTTTTCAAAATTGGTTAGCCGCATGCATATATATAAAATTCTTCAATGACATTCTAATACAGCGTGGTAGCAATAAAAGATTGAGGTTATCAAATAAAATACAATAAAGTTGGTTAAAACGTGTCAAGACTCTTCTTAATTGTTTTCGAGATCTATTAATTGGGTAATAGAGTTGTGTTTTTGACTAGATATCCATTTCTTTATTTTTGATTTGTATGAATCAAAGGAATTGATTGATTGAATATCAGGAAGTAGATTGTTATAGGCTCTGGGTCCGAGACATAAATGGCTTCTTTGTCCTAGAGTTTTATACATTCTTGGTACCGACATTGAGTTAGCACGGTTTCGGATATGATGATTGAAGGAATTGTTTGTTCTCATTGAGTACGGTCTCAGTAATATTGATTGGCAGTATAACTGTCTGTCTTATGTCAAAGAACCCGCTTTCATTATATAGTGCATCAGAAGGGTACCTGAATATCTTTTTGTATATGATTTTCATTATCCACTTCTGAGTAACTTCCAACCAAGCGAGATAGTTATTCGTTAAGCCCCTCCATGCAATGATTGTACAAGAGAAAAATGAAGTATTCTCAGATGAACCAGCTCACAGAATCCTGCGCATATCTTGAATTTACTAGACAGGCCGCGTATTTTAGAAATTAATTTTTCAATATGGACATTCCATTTCAGATGACAGTCAATACATTTAATTCTTTTTTGTGCCATTACATCAATATTTTTACCAGAGAGTTCCATGCTAATTTTGTCATAATTTGGTGAATTAGATGAAGAGCTGGTAAACGGAATGAAGATTTTTTTCGTATTAATGGTAATTAGATTATTTTTAAAAGTTGATTATTTGTTCAAGATCCGTTTCCGTTTTATATTTCAGTGAGTTCCATGATTTGTCTTCGAAGAATAGCGCCGTATCGTCAGCAAAACTTATGATATCGCCACCAATAGGTAAGTCAAATATGTCGTTCATATAGACTGTGAAAAATATTGGACCTAGTATAGTTCCTTGTGGTACCCCATACTCAATATTCCTAATCGAGCTGACCTCATTACCGATTCTAACATACTGTTTTCTGTTGATCAAGTAACTTGATTGAAAGACAATTCCCACGAAATCCTATTTCTTCCATTTTTTCATTTAGATTAGAGTGACTAACCGTAAGTCCTTCGCCAAATCAACGAAGACGCACAAAGCTGCCCTATTTTGGTCCATTGCTTGGTAAACTTCTCCAGTAAAATGAGCTATTACGTCTTGCGTTGACCTAGCTTCTCTAAATCCAAATTGTCGTTCAGAAATGATATTATATTCATTCAAAAATAAAATTATTTTATTTTTCATTATTTTTTCGAATACCTTGGCCACATTGGAGATGAGGAAGATAGGTCTGTAATTTTTGGGTGATGTCCTCTCTCCTGTCTTATGTATTGGATATATAACTGCCAGCTTCAGTGATTGTGGAAAATATCCTCCACTGATACACTTGTTTATGACATATGTCATCGTACAACTATATTATCGGCTATGTTTCTGAGAGTTTCAATTTCTTCAGCGAGTTTTTTTTCAATTCCTGTGAAATAATCAGCGATTATTTCACATATTTTGAAAGGGTTTGTTGTTATTTCACCTGAGCAAGTTGTGATACTCTCTATATCTCTTTTGTCGTTCGAATGACCTATTGACCTCACACATTCCCACAAATTTTTTGGACTATTTTTCTTCCTTTCTATTTAAAGTAATTGAGTTGTTTATTATAATTTCTAAATTCTTATTCAAGTTCGTTATTCAATGGATTCTTTTTCACTTTTTTGTGAAGTTTGTTTTTCACTGCAACAGATTTCATTATTGCAGTTGTTATCCACTCCACTCAACTCAATGTTGTACCACATTTCTTCCGCGACTATTTCATGTTGTTTTTTATAATCAATATATTTTATGTATTCACCATATTCACTTGGTTTCTTTTTTTCAGGTACCTTAATTACTAGAAGAATAGGATGATGGTCGGTAATAAGATAATCTATCACAAACGAACTGTAGATGGTCATTTGGAAAGCATTCTGATTTCACAAAAAAGTGATCAAGGCAAGTTTACATTCAAGAACTGGCGTCAAGAACATAATATCAAGAATCAAGAGTAAAGCTGGCAATGATTATAATTTATCATCGCTATGGTCAATATAATTTATGCTAAAATCCTACACACTAGCCATCATTTCCATAAAGGCGTCTATGTCTATTCTGTACTATTTTACGCATGTATTATACATATAAACCTCCCTCTTGGAACACTCTATATATTAGAGAAAAAACCGCATCAAAATCTGTTTTGTGGTTTGAAAGATCTAAGCATACATAGGGACAGACAGATAGCGGGAAGAGACTTTGTTTTATCCCAAGTCGTGATACTATACTATCATACAATTAATAATTATATATCATATATTATACACATGAATTTCCTCTTGAATCACCCTATCTATATGCCTATGGTATATTATGATACAATAATGGATGATGATAGCGATATTGATATCGGTATAACACTCCTCTGGAGATGCGGGAATACATTCAAGAACTGACGCCAAGAACATGATATCGAGAACCTATCAGAAAAAATTCTTCTAGCCTATTTTTCTAGTAAAGTTGGCAATAATTATAAGTCATCACCGCTATGGTCAATATAATTAATGTTAAAATCCTACAAACACTATCAATGTCCTACAGGACTGGCTTTGTAACAACTCGCTATATCTTAATCCATTTAAAACAAACTATATCACATTCCATACCATTCGCAACCCAAACTTACTTGTTTCAAACTTGAAGTTATACGGCACTCCTATTGATTTCTGCTCCTCTACAAAATTTTTGGGCATCTTTGTCGACGATTTTAAACTCCAAAACCTTACTAGTTCATTAAACTCAAAATGCTATCAGATTAGAATTCTCAAAAGTGTATTGAACACACAAAGTTTAAAAACATTATACAGACTCTGCTCTGCAATCACAATATGGGGTACCTCTCCAGCAGTCAAAGACATATTCATTGCACAGAAAAGAATAATTCGCTGCATAGCAGGTGTACCGAGGCGTACTCGTGTCGAGATCTTTTCAAAAAACTTGGTATTCCACTCTCTCTGGTCTCTACATTCTGGAAACCTCAATATATATTCATGAAAATAAAAGAAATATTTTTCACAAATACTGCTCTTCATAGGTATGATACCGAAGGATAAAATGAATTTCATATACTAATTTCGCGTCTTCCTGATGGGTTGAAGTTGATTAACCAAGTGCACATATTCAGAAAAAGAATAGAAACGTTGTTATTGGAAATGACTCCATATGATCTGATGAAATTTTTCGAATATTGTAAAAGAGCATAAATTCTCGTATTTATCTGTGATCAATTGATCAGTTGTGTTGTACAGTCTTTATGCATGTCTTAGTTTTTATGAATGTTGTGATTTTTACGTATGTTGGATATTTATGCCTTCTATTTGCTTTTGATTTGTCATAAAGCTTGTATGCTCATTTTATTATGGACCAATAAATTATAAGTCTATATATTTATACACTAGCCATCATTTTCATAAAGGCATGAAGAGGTCTGTCTACTCTGTACTATGTTATGCATGTTTTATACATATAAACCTCCCTCTTGAATCACTCTTTCTATTAGAGAAAAAATCGGATCAAAATCTGTTGTGTGGTTTTAAAGATCTAAGGGGACAGACAGCAGGAAGCGACTTTGTTTCATACTGTTATTGAATATTTGGGGATTACAGACTTCGAGTATTCGTTCGCGACGACTACAAGAAATAATGTAACTTCATCTCTGTATCAGCAGAATCTGCAGAAACACATCAACCCGCATTCTGGACCGGAGTTGGCTCTCTCTCGCATCCTCCGGGAATAATCCGGAGTCTCATCCGTTCGCGAGCAGCCGCGTTTTATATTTTGTTGTGGTGAGTCGTGATATCCGGGAAAGTCCGGGCGCAGTGATATTGATCCGGAGGATCCGGTCACTGCAACCAATCCGGCCGAGGCACGCCCAGACTGTATTATTATAAGCGCTCTTCGATATTTATATGCAGCTCGCGGGAGCCGCGGGACCCCCCGACTTCCCATCATTCTGCCCAATTTGCCCCAATGTGCAAGGTAAATAATCGAGAGTGGATTCACATCGCATCCGTCGCAATAGCGGGTGTTTAAAAGGGGTTCATCCCGATCTTCAGAACTGGCACGAACAAAGTGCAGAATATGACATCCCACGTCGTTTCCAAGGATTTTTTTTTAATCAAGGATATACACAAGGATGATACTCATTTGAATTCATTTGTATCACCAGAATACAGTTAAAAAATTGGAGTGATTTCTGCTCCAATTGAAGTCGAAAAATAAGGAATCGAAAGAACACATATATACCGAAAGATATCTACACCATAACAAAAACCATCACACAAGTGTCAAAAAGGGTATAATAATATTATATTATCCAACCAGGGTTTACTAAATGTGCTGGTTTCACTGATGAATTCATCCTTTCAAACAGGCACATTTCCTTCATTTTTAAAAACCTCTGTGGTCATTCCTCTCTATGAGGGCGAAGATTCTGATGATCCCTCTAATCTCCGTCCTATATCTCTTATACCAACCATCGCAAAAATCATCGAAAAGATGATTAAAAAACGACTACTTGAATTCATAAATAAGCATAACATCATCAGTGAAAACCAATTCGGCTTCCAGAATAATGAAAATACTCATGATGCTATTTTCTCATTTCTGAATTGAGTTTATTCTGAGATAAATGTCGGAGAAAAGACTGCTGCAGTGTTTTGTAACCTGTCAAAGGCATTTGACTGCGTTTATCACAAAATGCTGCTGAGAAAACTACATTGTTATGGATGCAAAGGAGTAACTCTCAAATGGTTCGATTCCTACTTGAAGGGATGGACGCAAATGGTCAAAACAGTTCAACTTTAAAAAAAAAGGGAAATTATTTCGGGAGTTCCACAAGGTTCTGTGCTAGGTCCCATTCTTTTTTTATTATATATTAAAGTTCACCTCATTTGCAGATGAGACAACCATACTTTGGAATAATGAAAACACTCGTGAGTTACATAAAATAATCTCTGCTGACTTGAAAAAAGTTGAAGATTGGTGTGATTCAAACATCCTATCTTTCAATTTAACTAAAACAAATTTGATATCGTTTAGATGCTCGATCAACGAAATTTTTTTTGAAGACAGATCATTGAAATCTAAAAATAGCACTGAATTTCTAGGAGTGTTCATTGATCAGAATTTAGAATTTGTGGATCATGCCAAACAACTCACTAGCAAATTCTCCTCTGGCTGTTATGCGGTTAGAGTAATTCGTAATGAATTGGGATTAGGCACTACAAAGATGGCTTACTATGCACTCATAGATTCTCACTTACGCTACGGAATACCGTTTTGGGGAGCAAGCAGTCCAACTTTATTCAATAGTCTTCTAATTTTACAGAAAAGGGCAATAAGGTATATAAGAAACCTTAAACCAAGAGAGTCCTGTAGAACCTTCTTCAAAAATCATAATATTTTAACGGTAACTGCATTATTCATACTGGAATCTGTGTGTTTAAACATAAGCATATATTAAACTTCGCCACATCCTCTTCCCATTATAACACCCAGAACAGCAGACACACTCTGCAACTCACAGTGCCAACTAAAAACATCACCAGAGACTCCATATTTTACAATGAAGGAAAAATGTACAATCATTTGCCTCTGTGCATAAGATCTGCCAATATAAATGACTTCCAATTCAGGAAGTTAGCCAAACAATTTCTATCTGATAGACCCTATTATACTTCGAATGAATTTTTTGACGATAACTTTTAACTGATTGACTAGCTCATGTTTTTTATCTTCATTGAGGAGCTTTTGAGTTTCACTTTCTATGTCTATTCTTATATGAACTTGACTTCCACTCTTTCATATTAACATACTTTTTATAACCTCCATTTTACTATGTTTTGTATGTTCTTTATAGTTTTATTTTTGTTATCTTTTGGTATATATCGCATTTTTTTAAGTTAGTATTTACTACCCAAGCTTTGTCAACAAGATTATATCTTATGATAATAAAGCATATTATTATCATTATGATTATAATGATGGCTATTATTCACGAGGGGAAGTTTACGGTCTAAATTACCGAGAGAATAATAGCCATTATACTACTATACTTTGTTCACGATTATTAGGTAAATCTTACATTTTAAAAGCAATATCGGAAAAAAAAACATTATACTTCACCGAAATCAAAATTTATAACAGTTTGTTCGAATGGATGATATAAAAGAACTCAACAAAAATAGTCATAAGGCATTTGATTCTTCAAGACTTACGATATCCATTATTCACTAGTGATTAATGGATATCGTAATTCTTGAAGAAACAAATGCATCATGATCATTTTATACAATAGCCGTGGACAAAAAGTCTTTATGATAGAACAAAATAAGTATGCAGTTCATCGAATAGATCAACTTCGTGAAATCGATATTGAAAGAAAATGGATATAGAGTATTTTATAGAAATAATATTGACGGAAATTTGAAATCGTGGGATCGGTGGTTCTAAATTATCACAACTCTTTCTCAACGCCGATGGAGATCACACTTTAAAATGGAATAACCCCTCGAAAGATGCAAGGGAGAGCAATAGCACAATTGTTTATAGAGATATATAGTTAGCCAGTCATACGGAAATATCATTTCACGAGATAGATACTACGGGTTATGATTTACCTCCTCAGTTGTGTGCTTTGTTGAAGAGTTTCTTGTCTGATAGGTCTCTGTATTTGGTTGTTGATGGAGTATCATCAGATATTCTCCTGATGAATGCAGGTATTTCACAGGGTTCAGTTCTGGCGCCCACTTTGTTTTTACTTCATATCAATGATTTTCTCGAGAAAACATGTTGTTCAGTACATAGTTTTGCTAACGACTGTACTCTTCATACTAGTTTCCCTTCCAGAGTCCCGATACCAGCTCGAGAGACAAAAATTCGAAGAAACATTCACGTCAATAAAATTAACAATGTCTTGGTAAAAATAGAAATAGAATGTGGTAACATGAACTTCGTGGAATGAAACCCAAGCATGTCTGTTCTCAAGGAAAGTCGATCTATCATCATCTAGTATTCAGATGTAAGAAGTAACTATTCTTACAAAGTCAAGTAACTCGATGCTAGGAGTTACGATCAGTAATAATCTCTCGTGGGAATACCATGTGAGATCGATCGTTGAAGGTGCTTTCCAGAAACTTGGATTTCTATTTTGTGCGAAGAAATACTTCACTTCTCATCAGCTTCTAATGATCTACAAGGCTCAGATACGACCTGTCTTGGAATATAGTTTTCATGTGTGAAGTTCGGCACCAAAAAATTCATTGAGGCTTCTCGATTCTATTCAGAGAAAGGCATTCCGTCTTGTTGGTGATTCTTCGCTCACAGACTCGCTCACTTCATTGGAACATCGTAGAAGGGTCGGAGACTTGTCTCTCTTTTATAGATATTTTCACGGTCGGTGCTCTTCTGAATTGTTATCAATCGTTCCACCCTTGGCAATATCTACACGGATGACTCGATGAGTACAGAATTCCCACCCCTTTGTTGTGAACTTGGAGATCTGTCGAAAATCTCTTGCTCAGTGATCTTTTTTCAGTGGAACAGCTGAGCTTTGGAAGTCCTTGCCAAGAGAGGTTTCTCCTGAGGCTTACAAACTTCAAAAATTCAAAGTGAATGTTAATTCGTATCTCCTGTCCCTTGTTTCAAGCGGTGTTCTTTGCACATTACAGGGCTTTCCTTTCGTGTTAGTCTGCATATAAAAAAAGAGATTCTCATCTTGGGGGCCGAACAAACATTGTACAAAAAATTTTACTATCAGGGACATGATAAGACAAATTCCATACTTTGTTTTTACGACTTGGTACCGAGATAGACCCTCTTGAGGTTCTAGGTCAGTACAGTGAAAAATTATAAGAGGACACAGCACTTCCCCTCCAAGTTCCTAAGTTGTTCATTTTCTCAACGTTTTACCATAAGTAGGTTACTATTTTGAACGAGAATCTGAACAATCATTCAAAACACATGATAAAAGAGTTTGTGAAAAACTATGAGGCAACTGGTAACCACAATTGGTAGATGAGATGGAATTCGTCACAACTTAGTAAAGTCTTCAAAATTGAATGAGCCGTTCCCGAGTTATCAGCAAAAATAAGTTTTTGCAAGAATGACCGAGTGATTTTCCATACTTAGTGTGGATGAAACCACCAAGATATAAAATCGGCAAAAATTTACAAACCAAATTTAAGTGTGCGAAGTACATTTTTCTGAGCAACGTTCTGAAAGAGCACTTACGTTACGCACTTCTTTAGCTCAAAATTTCAGGTAAGTTGTAGAAAGAGATGAATTCTTTAATTGCGTCATGTGATGTGAGTTGCCTAGAGTATGGAAAATCTGCCCCCAACTCGTCGATAATATAGACTCCTGCATTTTTTGTAGTTATTACAGTTTTCACTAATCCATCCAATTTAGTTGAACAGTCAACAACCGCTAAGGAATGCAGAGCAAAAGTTTTTAGAATATACAAAAGTATACTGTTACCTATCTAAATATGTGTTTTTTTTTATATCCAGATTTGTAGACAATGTTCAAAGTACACCGCCTGAATCAAGGGACAGGAGATGTGAACTGACACCAACTCAAAATTTTCCAAGTTTGTAAGCCTCAGGAAAAACGGCAAGGAGTTCCAAAATTCAGCTGTTTTTTCGAAAAAGTAGAGGTTCGACATGTCTACAAGCTCACAACAATGGGGTGAGATTTCTGAATTCTGTCCTTGTTGATACGACAACTGAGAAGAGCACCGACCGTGAAAATATCTATAGAAGTCTGTGAGTGAAGAATCACCTACAAGATGAATTGCTCTTTCCTGAATAGCATCAAGAAGTTTCAATGAATGTTTTGGTGTCGAGCCCCACACATCAAAACTGTACTCCAAGACAGGCCGTACCTGTGCCTTGTAGATCATTAGAAACTGAAGAGAAGTGAAGTATTTCCTCGCACGAAATCGAAATTCAAGCTTGTGTGAAACACTTCCAGCCATCGATCTCACATAGTTTTCCCATGAGAGATCGTTATTGATCGTAATTCCTAGCATCGAGATACTTGACTTTGTATGAAGCATAATTCAATATACTCCACCATAGTTTTCAGTTCGACAAAAAGAATCGAAAATATCCACGAAAAATATCACGCCAACAACGCATCCTCACTGAACATATCATACAGGATGAACCAATCATGCGATTTGAATTGGCGGGGGCGAAACAAAGAAACGAATTAACTGCCCGTTGAAGGTCCACAAATGACGTGTTCCTATTTCGGATCCATTGATGAATTTAAATGAACCCACACGGTGATTAGATAATGAAAAAATTAATTTCTGTAATGGGGACTACACAGTAGCGGCAGCAGCTATTAATTGGAATGAATTGGAATTACGATATAATACATCAGATAGAGTTTCTTTGTTGTCGTTTAATCGAATTCGTCGCTAACGAGTTACAAATATCGTTAAAATCGGTAATGAACGAATATCTGATAGGATGTGTTGCTCGTGAAAAATGGCCCAATTTGGTTTTATATGTAAAATAAAAACAATTTCATTTGATTATCAATATTTATTCTGTCAGTTCGTCATCACAATTTGTAACAATGTTTTCATTTCATTGAGATAGAACTTGATTAATATGTTTTGAGGATGAAATATAGAGAAGTTGAGTGTTGATTATTCAACAAAAAAAAACGCAGCATTTGAAATAGTATTGTCTGAAGAACGTAGTTCCCATTGCCAAAGTATTTCATAATGAGAAACAAGAAAACAATGATCATCATTAAATATCTGTCGATATGACAGTCTCTTTAAAAAAAACTAATAATAATCATAATTAGAATACAATAAAACAAAAATATTAAAAACAAAGAGAATAATAAGATTATTATAGACAACAACATGTATGAGTATGAAATACAAGTTGAATAAAAATATAAATAATTAATAAATGAGACTGAAACACATCAAATTGATCATCAAATGTATTACTAGGACTGTAAGACAAGGTCGAACTCGACAACATTAAAAATTCTGACAGTAGAATTCATCTAATGAATAGAAAGCATTCGTCAGTGGAAGATTTTTAACAGACTAAATTGTTTTTTATCTTTTACAATTTTAATCTCGTTTGGCAGGTGATTGAATAATTTTTTATCATTATAAAATATGAAATTTTTTTATTTGTATAGACGTTGGAATTGGTTATATTTAGACATCTTATGTATTTCGTCTTGATATTTGCTATGCATGAGACATACTGATTCTAAAATGAAAATGCAAGGTAGTAGAATTTTGTGTTTTATAAAGAGTGGCTTGCAAGAATCCCGGAATTTAGCTTTACACATATACCTTATTGCTCGTTCCTGCAAGATAAAAATCATATTGAAAAAATATTGACTACATGATACCCCAAAACAGATTCCATATCTCAGGTGTGAGTCGATTAAAGCATAATATACATTTCTTGCCATCTCTTCACCAACTTTCCATGAAATGGTTCTCACTGAGAAACATCCTGATGCCAATTTTCTTCTGAGTTTTCCAATATGACTTTCAAATTCCATCTATCAACAATATGTGAACCCAGAAATTTGGTTTCTGACTTATAACTGATTACTTGGTTTCCTATATGGAGTTCTTGTGTATTGAAAGATAGCTTATTAGCATCACACCAATCTTTGACTTCACTTATATCATTCTCAATCAGCTGATGCAGTTGTGTCATCTGCAAATTGAGTTAACTCCCCGGAGATATTAATTGAGGCTAGATCATTTATATAAATTAAGAAAAGGATGGGTCCCAGAACTGACCCCTGAGGTACCCCCCATTCAATTTCCAATTTGTCTGATAAGAGAGAGACAAAGCTTTCAAAAATATTGCCATGCCAATGATCTGATTGTCCTCTGGTGGAAACTGCCACTTCTTTATATCATATTCTATTTTCATTTCATTCCATTCATTCATTCATGATTTGAATACTTCCATCATGATATATCATCTCTCATGGATGAATACCGAAATCTGGTAATATTTTTAAAAAATTTATGATAGATTTATTAGAAATAGATATCCTAATACACATTAAGATTATACACATAAGTTAGAAAACAAAATATGTTAGGCCTATCCAGCAGAATATAGTGTGTAAAAAGTAGCAGTAGTGAGTGATACAGAAATTAATAGAGAGAACGAAGAACAACTCAATTGGAATAATAGTGTGCTCGTAGATATCGAGATAAGGAGCGTTTGAAGAGTTGGAGGGTGTTTCTTTGTTTACTTTCATTAGAAAGCTTGTTATAGTCTAAGAGCCCTCTGTGAACTATGGTGTTCATTGTTCTTGCAAAGTTTGTTCGTGGTACAACCAAGTCATCTCTTCCTCTTGTGTCATAGTTGTGAATCTTATGGTTTTATGTAATGAATTCATTGAAGAAATGTAGTGCTTCTCCAAAGAGTATTTTGAGTTTGACGAACATTGTAAAATATTGTAATCTACGTCTTACTGTCATCCAATTCAAAATATTGATCACGGATATTATAGAAGTATACTTTTGGCCCTTATGGCTATTCAATAACAAGTGCATTCCTCTGTTTGGTAACTTTTGTAAAGTAGAGAGAGAGTTACCGTCTAATGTTATCAGACTAGCACAGGTATCAAAGTCTGGTATGATATTTGTTTTATAAGCAGTCAAATTGAATTGGAAGGTTAGTTGTCTGCTGAGTCTAGTAGAGGAAAACATATTTTTTGAAATTTTATTACACATATATATTTTTTTTAAGTTCAATTATGAAGCCCAGGTATCTGAATTCTTCCACAATTTCAATAGTTTCGCCGCAGATCTCAATATTAATGAAGTTGATATCAGTTAAGTTATATTCATATTGAGTTTTCAAAATCATGGCTTTCGTTTTAGTGGTATTCAGTTTAAGTTTGTTTTTGTAAAAAAACTCCGCCACGTTTTCAGGAGTCAAATTAATTTTACGTACAGCATTATGAACATCAGAGTCGCTTGCTGCAGAGTATCATCTGCTAACAGGTTGATGAATTTACATTCACTGATGAAATCAATGTCATCGAAGTAGAGTATCAATAAAAACGGGCGAAGAGCGCTTCCTTGGGGGACCACTGTATCAATTGCTTTTTGACTTGATAGGACATTGGTTATTTCAGTACATAGAGATCTGTTGAGTAAATAACTCCTGAACCATTGTAACACCCTACCAGTAATTCCATAAAACTCTAATTTCGATGGCAAGATAGATATATCTCTAGTTTCAATCGCTCTTTTGGAGTCTGAAAATACTGCTACTACATATTTATTGTCATCAATGGACAGTTTCCATTTAGACAAGGTGAGTTAGAGAGCAGTTTCACACTAGTGTTTTGATCAGAAACCGGATTTATACTCCATCAAAAGGTCGTTGTCATCAATATATGTCATATTTGGTTATACTCGGTTAAATCTAACACTTTTTCTAGAGGAGGCAGGGTGTTTATGGGACGATAGTTGACGGCTTCATTTTAATCGTTACCTTTAGGCATAGGGACGACTGTAGTCATTTTGAGTTGATCTGGAAATTTATGTCATGTCATATTTCATGATTCTTTTTTCCCCATTTTCTGTTTGATTCACAGATATTTTTTCACATAAGAGTACTTTCTGGAAAGAAGTTTTTTGTTGACATTGCACAATTACCAAGAACATTTATATATATATATATACATATATATATATATATATATATATATATATATATATGTATATATATATATATTATATATATATATATTATATATATATATATATATATTATACTGGTCTCGAAGTTCATCGAGTGGGGTTCGAAAAAAGTCATCAAGCTAATCCAAACAGAAAAACGAAAATGATACGTTAATTAAATCCTCCATAATGGAATCAGTCTCGGTAATAGAGAGATCATAATCATGGAAATGAAACATTCCGAATTATTTTCTACCAAGGCGGGCAATATCAACCCGTGGCAGCAACTAATATGTTTTTTGTGCCAGACATGAGTGAAATACATTAATAATGCTGCAGAGCGGCCGTTTCTACACAATGAGTTGCTTTTTTTTATAAATCGACTAATTAATAAAATGCTGTCTGCGTGGATATTGGATACGCTGTCGTGAAATAAACTGGTCAACAGCAAAAATGAGTTTGTGATAGCATTGTTCATAGAGATATATAGTTAGCCAACCACGTGGAAATATCATTAAGATTCGATTTTGAGCCATGTCTTTCCTTGAATCTGAGAATTTCTTACCTTAAAGTGATATCAAAAGATAACATCAATTCAGGACCAAGTGGAATCATTGTAAAAAATTTCTCGTCAATACTGTGAATCATTCATATTTTGAAGTTATTTTAATGACTAAACGAAATGTTTTGTAGTTTTGATGAAGCAATATTTCCTTAATATTCAAAAAGGCCTACTCTGAAAAATTTCCGAATATCCAGTTTGTACATCATTGTTAGTCGAATTTAACTTATTTCAGAAGTTTGTAAACTTCTACTGGAAATGAATGTCTTGCTGAGATGAAAAATGTGAAACGGTGATTGAAGAAAGTCCAGGCTCATCAGATGATATGAAAAACACAACAGAAAACGCTCTACATCATATTACATTCGTAGAGACACAAGCAAGGTGGCAAGCTGAGGACTATATACCAAGTGGCTTCTGTGAAATTTCCAAATTTCAATATTTTTAGGATGAAATCACTGTTGGATTGATAAAAGAGCAGGAAATGATCTTCTCCTCATCAAGATATTTTATAGAAAAGAGGTGTTAGAAGTAGTAGTACTTATTTTTCCTGTTTGAACGTATAAAACTATTTTTCACAATATTTTCATACAGTAACAAAAAAAATGTCAGAAAACACTTTGAAAAAGGGCGGCGCCCTCACATAATGAACAAATTGAAAAGTAATTAATCAATTGATCATTACACTATTATATACATACATACATGGATAAATGGTTAGAAATCATGAAGTGTGTAGCAATATTTTCCAATCTTTACTTGAGATTTTTACACTTAATTAAGTTTTTAACTGGGTCATCCACCACTTTCAAAAATTTAGGGCCGAGATAAAGAAAACTTTTCTGGAATAAGGCCGTTCTGTAAGTGTTGGACATCAGAAAATCCCTGGAACGGGTTGTAAAACAATGTTGCTGGGTAGAAAATATGTGTTTGTTCATGTAAACATAACTCATAATTCATAGATATACAAACCGGCAACTGTGAGTGTTCCCTATTCCATCTATAATTCTGACAGATCTTTTTTGGAGAATGAACACTCAGCAGAAGACCTTGTACCCCAATTCTGAATAAGACTTTCTCACCACAGAAATTATCCATACGAGCATAACATTTCTTTAATAAATTTATTACGAGTATCCATGTGGAGAGGCCAAGTTAGTTTATAATACAGAGTTAGACCTAACATTTTGTTGGTTGCACAAGATTCAATGTGTTGATCTTCGTTTTCATATATTAAAAAAATTTCTTGAACATTGCTAATTGTGAATTTCATTAGTGTGGTTTTTGATGATTTGAGTTCGAGGTGATTATTTTTTGCCTATGTTCGCACCTTTTCATATACAATTTGGGTACAACCTACTAAGTTTGCTACATCATGTGCTTTGATAATAAATTTTGTCGTCCCCATATGCTAAAACTTGAACTGTCGTCATCTCGTGAAAATGATTCATCAAATCATTAGCATAAATCAGGACTAGGAAAAGCCCAAGAAATGAACACTGAGGTACCCCGTGTTTGATCTCAACCAAATTGCTAACTTCAACACCAATCTCTTTCCTTAATAGGACCTCATCAAATTCAAGGCAACATCTCTTGCAGCAAATCTTTCCAATTTCCGTAGTAACAGCTCGTAGTTTACATGATCGAAAGTTTTTGAAAAGTTTATAAACAAACCGCAAATACTAATTTTAGACCCCCTCCGCACACAAATCGGATTCGTGATCGGCGACCTCAAAGGTCTAAGGAACAAGTACCAACAAGTATTTTTGAAATGAAATGTGAAAATGTCGTTAGAGTGTGATCATTAAAAAAATATGTTATGTAAATATTCAACATTGCGTTCCTCCTTATTCCTCCCTTTTTTCTTTTCTCTATCCAATTTCAAATTCTTTGACAACCCAAACATCATCAGTTATTTTTTTTTTATTTTTATGTCTGTCCGAGAAGTTGCTGACTAATTGGACGTGTTCTATCCGAAAGGAAATGTTTTTAAATAATTACCGCAGTAACTTTTCGGGGTAGATAGAAGTTTACCCATCTACACTTTTTTGATTCTAATACTGATTCTTAATTTGGTTGGTTAGAAACCTGAAAAACTACCAAGGAAGGATTCATCCACCACAAAATAATGTCTGTCAGACAATTCTCTATATTTCAGCATCCGTGAAATCTGATTATCAGTTTTCTTCTCCTGAAGATGCTTAATTTGTTGGCGAAACTCGCGTCGAGTGCAAATAATATCAGTTTGGTGTTAGGGTGAAAGGTTCCAAATTTCACACCAAAGGTTGTAATCTCATCGTTAAATAGATTTGGAACCCCCTAAAACATTTCAACTGTTGACCAGTGTACGAATTTCCACCGTCCTTGAAAGCAACGCTATTACGCACTTCGTCTAAAAAAACAGTCGCGTGCGAAATGAACTAATGAAAATCCTCTACCCACGCCACAAGGTGACACGTATGATTGATTTCAAAAATGCCTTCTTCGCACCACCGTCTGGCGAAATTTGGCATGTGGTTGCGGAATTGCCACCTGTAGGCCCATTAACCAACAGTCGTTAATACCAAATTGGCTTCAAATTTCATTTAATTGATTCGCTCTTGATTTCCATCAGTTTTTTATTCTTGGATTGACTTTCAACAGATGGCGGTAGCTTATCAGATGAATAGTTGATACGATCAGATAAGTTAAAACTGCGGAATGGTGGCATGATCAGTTGAAAGGCAGTTTCGCTCTTGAAAATGAAAATTCCGATAAAAATGCTATTGAATCAGATAGAAGATGAAAGAAGAGTTGAAAAAATAAAATCTGAATGGTGCTTTCCGTTGTTACAAATCTTTGGCAATTGTTATGTCTGTAGTGTAAGTTTCGGCCATCCAGTAGGTGGTGCTTTAAAAACCGTCAGCACCGGAGCGAAATTAATGTTTGTAACAATTGTAGAACAACAAATAATATGATAAGATAAAAAAAAACGTTGTTGGTACAGGAGGAAACGGACAACAGAAAATTGAGGAAGATTGAGAGGAAACTGAAAACTAGAAAGAATAACGCCAATAAAATAAAGCAATTGGGAAATTCATCATCCAGATACGCCTCTATTTGAAAATATTCGAACTATTTCATCACGTAAAACGAAAACAAACTTCTGAATGTGATATTATTGTACATTTCTCTAACACATTCACACACTGATTAGTCTACACATTTGTTTTACACAGAACTCTGCCAAAATTCGAAAAACACAAGGTACAATACAATATACAACGTAAACAATAGTAAACATATGTTTTTGACAGATTACGATCAGCTGATTACGGTTTGTTGCCGACATTTTTGAACAGACATCAGCGCCCTCATCGGAAGAAATTCTTCCCAATTGAAAAAAGGGGACTGACAGAATAGAATGACACGAGAAATGAATGCTGTGGATGGATCTTTCGTGGTTGGTTATCATGTCCATTAGTATAATTTTTTCTACATATGCAGATTCACACGAAAGGAAAGCCCTGTGATGTTCAGAGAACACCTCGTGAATCAAGGGACAGGAAATACGAATTAACATTCAAATTGAATTTTTGAAGTTTGTAAGCCTCAGGAAAGACCTCTTTCGGCAAGGAGTTCCAAAGCTCAGCTGTTCTATTGAAAAAAGATCCCTGAGCAAGAGAGGTTCGACAGGTCTCTAAATTCAAAACAAAGGGGTGGGAATTCTGTACTCGTCGAGTCATCCCTGTAGATATTGCCAAGGGTGGAACGATCTTTAACAATTCAGAAGAGCACCGACCGTGAAAATATCTATAGAAGAGAGACAAGTCTCTGACCCTTCTACGATGTTCCAATGAAGTAAGCGAGTCTGTGAGCGAAGAATCACCAACAAGACGGATTGCCTTTCTCTGGATTGAATTGAGAAACCTCAATGAATGTTTTGGTGAACTCCTCACATGAGAACTATATTCCGACACAAGTCGTATCTGAGCCTTGTAGATCATTAGAATCTGACAAGAAGTGAAGTATTTCTTTGCACGAAATTGAAATCCAAGTTTCTGAGAAGCACCTTTAGCGATTGATCTCACATGGTTTCCCCATGAGAGATTATCACTGATCGTAATTCCTCACATCGAGATATTTGACTTTGTAGAGAGTTACTCCTGAGATCTGGATACTAGATGATAACAGATCGGCTTTCCTTGAGAAGAGACATGCCTGGGTTTTCGTAGCACTGAATTCCACCAAGTTGATGTTACCCCATTCTATTATTTTAACCAAGTCATCGTTAATTTTATTGACGTGAATGTTTCTTTGAATTTTTTTCTCGAGCTGGTATGGGGGATTCTGGAAGAGAAACTAGTATAAGAGTATTGTCGTCCGCAAAACTATGTACTGAACAAGATGTTTTCCCGAGCAAATCATTGATATGAAGTAGAAACAAAGGTTTCCAAAATGTTAATGCACTCCTCTAAGTCGATCATCCATCTGATAACACGCGAACTCCAACATCCTCCTCGATCACGTTCGATCATCGAATCGAAGGATTACGCTTGCCGAGTGAGACGTCGACCATCAACCCTGCTGACACGTAACAACCACGTAACGTTATTGTAACATCGCTCCGACGTGTATCTGTCCGATGACTGGCTAAAAGCGAACACAAATCGATTATTCGGGATATCGGATCGTGTATCAGCACCGTGAGATCGTTCGTATTATAGGGCTGTCTAAACACCGCTGGATTTTAGAAAATCAATTAGAGAGTTACTCGACAAAACGCGTCTACCACTTGTTGTGAATAAATTAGCTGGGAGTAGAAGGTATACCTATGGCGGTCGAGGGAGCCGGTATCATAACTCTGGGAAAACAAGGGATAGTAAACATTTTTTCAGGAAGGCAGGTTTCGATTCATATAATAATAATAATAATAATAATAATAATAATAAGACGACTCCATTCATCTGAGAACAACTTACAAAGGATTTCATTGATTTACAGAAAGAAGATCGAATGATATAATATGTAACGTAACGAGAAAGGATAAGTAGCCTCATCCCCGAGTTGCGTACTGTAGTTTTTCTACCCCTACCTTGATTGTGCGGTGATTTTTGGTGGTGTAGCACAAATTTCTTCGTTATCCGTCATCTTCAATGATCGACAAGACAATGAATGACTATATTCAGTAGCAATTCACAAACAATTGAACAATAAACTTCATAAAATTATCATTTCCTGGGTATTTTCAGGATTGAACTTTCGTTTGCCGTATAGAATTCTATTGTCAACACTGCTGTGGAGCGCCATTAGCTTTCTCTCAACATTCCAGTCGAACTTTTCTGTCAAACTGACAAATAGTTTAATCAACCTAATGGAAATATCATTTGACAGGATGGATACTACGGGAAGTTGGCACTCGTGATTTTTTTTCTAACTCATGTCTTTCATCTTTCGTTTTCCTTATGGACGTTGTAGCCTGAATTCAACCAGCTATTTGTCGTTTCCAGTTCAATTATCTACCGTAGTTTTCTTTGTCGTTTATCTGACGTTGCTTTGAATTATCACTTGTTTTCCATTTGCTGCCAAAAATTTCACTTCTAGTTCATTTCCTCCTTTAACCAAAGAAGATGGATCACAAGCCACCACTGTCGAACAAAAAGCCAATTTAATTGCAAATATATTTGATGGAAATTCTACTCTGGACTCATCGCGAAAAGATCCCCCGAATATCACGCCTGTCGACAGTCATATGCCTGAGATAATTTTTCATCAACAAACTATAAGAAATATTTTAATGGACCTAAAGACGAATGAGGCTTGCGGATCTGATGGAATCCCAGCAATTGTTCTGAATGTATGTGCCCCCGAATCGACACCAGTACTTTGCGAATCATTCAAGCTTTCATATAACCTGGGGATATTTCCTAAGACCTGGAGGACAGCAAGAGTTCAGCCAGTTGCTAAAAAAGGAAAGAAAACTTTACCTTGTGATTATAGATCAATTGCATTGCTTTCTATCATTTCCAAAGTCATGGAAAAGCAATCAATATGAAGCTCATCAAATATCTAGAGAAATCAGGAATGATTAATGATCGACAATACGGATTTCGCCATCAGAGATCAACCAGCGACTTATTGGCTTATGTTTCTCATATTTGGCAGCATTCAATCGAGAAATTCGGAGAAACGATAGCTGTTGCACTCCATATTTCAAAAGCGTTTGATCGAGTTTGGCATCGGGGCCTCCTTTCTAAGCTGCCGTCTTATGGTTTGCCTCCTCAGTTGAAGAGTTTCTTGTCTGATAGGTCTCTGTATGTGGTTGTTGATGGAGTATCATCTAATATTCTCCCAATAAATACAGGTGTTCCACAGGGTTCAGTTCTGCCGCCCACTTTGTTTTTGCGTCATATCAATGATTTGCTCGAGAAAACATCTTGTTCAATAATTAGTTTTGCGGACGACAGTACTCTTCATACCAGTTTCTCTTCCAGAGTCCCCATACCAGCTCGAGAAACAAAAATTCAAAGAAACATTCACGTCAATGAAATTAACGACGACTTGGCAAAAATAATAGAATGGGGTAACATGAACTTGGCGGAATTCAATGCTACGAAAACCCAGGCATGTCTCTTCTCAAGAAAAGCCGATCTATCATCATCAAATATTCAGATGTCACTAGTAATTGTTCCTACAAAATCAAGTATTTTGATGCTAGGAATTACGATCAGTGATAATCTCTTATAGGAAAACCATGTGAGATCGATCGCCAAAAGTGCTTCCCAGAAACTTGGACTTCTATTTCGTGCGAAGAAATACTTGTTATCAATCGTTCCCCCCTTGGCAATATCTACACGGATGACTCGACGAGTACAGTATTCCCACCCCTTTGTTGTGAATTCGGAAACCTGTCGAACCTCTCTTGCTCAGGGATCTTTTGTCAATAGAACAGCTGAGCCAAAAAAAGTTTTTTCTGAGGCTTACAAACTTCAGAAATTCAAAGTAAATGTTAATTCATATCTCCTGTCCCTTGATTCACGCGGTGTTCTTTGAACATTACAGGGCTTCCTTTTCGTGTGAATCTGCATATAAAAAAAATTACTGAAAGGGTTTTGAATAATGTTTCATAATGGATGCCAAACGCTGTTGTATTATTAGTGGACAAAGTAATCAATCATCTATATTAAGTTCCGATGGTTGGTACAAAACAATCAAAACACATATTCAACTGGTCAATATAGCGTGAGATTATTCTGACGCGGATAAAAAAAGTTCATCTTGCTCAGTTATATTTGTGTTATTTGCTGATTACTTCTCAGAATTTCCCAGTTTAACATATTTATTCCAAGTTCCAGCATTAGTGACAATGGTTGGTGTACGCCCAGTAAAAAGATGCAACAACAAAAATTCAAAATCATGGAATGGAAATTCAAAGAACATGTATTCAAATGTATACAAAAATTATATTCCAATCTGAAAATGCTATTTCCTAGTAGACATGTTCTCACAACCTCCACAAAAATACTTCTATGTGATTCATTGGTACTTTGTCACTTCAATTATTCAAAAAACGTATTGAAAGGGTTCACAGATCATGCTAGAGGTTTATCTATTGATTTCACGTGGTAAAATTTCTCCACCTAAATTTCGCACTTCTGTCTTTCAGAGATCTTTTACATAATATTCGATATATAAGCTGTATATTGGACTATCCGATGATTTGAAACTCACGTCACCTCACTTGTTTAGTCAAAAATATAAAGAAATAATTGTAAATACCAATAATATTGCATAATAATTGTTGATCATGTTTATATTCTTACTAAGTGTTTCATGGATATTTACTGTCCACACAATAGTTTAATTTTTGTACTTTTTTTCCTCTAGGATTGGCACCCAGAATCAGTGTCAACTGTATGTCGATTTTGTAACAAATTTTTGTATTCATACACGATGTAACTAGACACATGTAAAATGTTACTTTGTAAGCTGCAAATAAATACCCATTATCATCATTATTATTATTATCTGTAATATATGTATAGATGCATATCTGTATTTACGTCTAAACAGAAACAGACAATCATAAAAAGTATAGCGAATTCTTCGATAAGAACTCGTGCAATTTTTGACAGAAGTCGTGTATTATCCTTCATTATGTAGAGTTGAAGAAGAAACTAAAACACTGACTCTGCACGAGTTCTTCTAAAGAATTCGGTAATAAAAATTTCGTCAGAATACATAATGGCATGTGTCTAGAGTTGCCGCTTGACGCCATCTGTAAAGGAATTTCAAGAATGTGAATTTCCCTGGATGTTATTATCAAGTGAGCCGTTTAGCGTTTTTGACGAAAATATTCGGGACGTGTCACTACGTCGAATTCCCACTATGTCGAATTCCCATTACGCCGAATTCCCACTACGTCGAAAAGCATCCCCACCACTTACGTCACCAAAACACGATCGTTATCGAAGCTGGATCCCATTCGACGTAATGGGAATTCGACGTAATGGGAATTCGGCGTAATGGGAATTCGGCGTAATGGTGATGGGATTCGGCGTAGTGCCACACCATGCACTTTCAATATCAACAGCACAGCGAAATTCATCCTTCTTTTAGGTTAGGTTAGTTAGGTTGAGTCAGATTGGGTTAACAGGAAATTGCAGAATATCCGGTAAATTTTGCGAGTGCGTATCACTACGTCGAATTCCCATTACGCCGAATTCCCATTACGTCGAATTCCCATTACGTCGAATGGGATCCAGCTTCGATAACGATCGTGTTTTGGTGACGTAAGTGGTGGGGATGCTTTTCGACGTAGTGGGAATTCGGCGTAATGGGAATTCGACGTAGTGGGAATTCGGCGTAATGGGAATTCGACGTAGTGATACGCACTCAAAATATTAACATTGTACTGGTATAGAAGTCATTTCACCATGAATACATGCATCTTGCCGAATGAACAATGGTTATAGTACGAAATAATTCACCTTAATCACGCCGTAATCTCACAAATCCAGCTGGAGTATCGCGAGTTCATCGGATCCGACCGAAAAACGTCTCGATATATCTGTCAGTGAGCGAGCAATTCGAACGTAATCAATCTCCCCGAGAAATTAAAGTTCCCGAATGAAGAATGGGCATCGATTCTGAGATTGTCGGCCCCCCGCGGCGGACGACAATGCCCGGGTCGGGCCGTGTAATAGAGTTGTCCTAATGAGCGATGGAAACGTAGCGGGGGGCCGCCGGGCTGTCACTGGCCACGAACGCGATCCACGATTTTTGACAGAAACAATCAGGCGTCGCGTTCGGATATGATCGATACCCTCGCGTTGGATCATGAGGAATTCCGAGTGTGATGTGAGAACTGGGCTCGAATGCACTTTAATTAATGCAGGCTTTTTATTCACAATTATTCGATTTTTTTTTTTCAATCTGATTGACTTCATTGCCTGTTGGGTGGTAGTGGTTTGATCTTTCATTGTATGAACTATTCAGTGCTTTCGGAACTTGGCATGGAATAGAAAAACGTTACAAAGACGAATTTGTCGAATTGAAAAATAATGTGGAGAAATTCAAATATTGAAAGAAACTATTGAATGAAATTGAATTTCGATAAAAAGTTAGATTCTTTCTCCGAAAAATCTGCGGATATTCCTGCAACTGTGATGACATTGAAGATTTTTTTAGCAGGATGAACTCAACGTTGAAGAATTACCTAATGATGAAATTAAGGTGGCTTTATACTGGTGCTTTCAGTGTTGCGATATTGTTTCAGACAAACCTGTAGATAGGGTGTAGTTGTTCAAAATCACACCTTAAGGGTGTGCTAGAGGTTCAAAATCCTAAAAAATTTCGAGATCATTCGATCCATGGAACACGTTGCTGCCAATACAGATCCCTTTTGGTAAGAACAGAGAATAGAACGCGAGATTATTCTGAGGCTGATGAAAACAAACTTCATCTTCAATGACCTACCTCCAAGAATAATAATCTCACGTTTCAGTATATTCAATAACCATTTAGAAATTCCGTAGTGATCATGAAAAAACACAAGAGAAATTTGTTGGCAACAACATTCAAGAGTGTGCACTCGTTCTGAATATATTATAAATGCAGTGATATGTGTTTAAGATATTTTCAGTTCAATCCAGAAGACTATAAAAAATAATAATGATTTCTCTCACCAGAAAAAATGGCATTTTCTCACTTCACATATCCACGAAATTTGACCACAATTTACGTGAATAATATTCGGCTGAATTGTTATTCTACTTCTAAACCGAGCTTTCGAAGTGAGATCACAATATTATATTGGTCCAATGGAAATATCAACAAATTTTTTCAGCACATAGACCATAATTCGCAACGACATAGCCACTTGGCAACACAGAACGTGCACATGACTGTCATCTCAACAGCGAGAGTGACGATACCTGGCGAATTTTTTGAGTTATTACTATGGTCTACGTCATCAATTCTTGATCAAGTAGGCCAGATCGGTCGTATATGATTTGCTGACAATCTTTTATATGGAGTGAAAACACCAGTATATAGCCACCTCAGATCAATGATGTTGTTCAAAGTTGACAGGGGCAAAAACCTTAAGAGGGTATATTCCGATGTACCGAGCTTGCACAAACAAAGTGTACAATACGACATTTCACGTCTATGTTTCATCAAATTCAATTTTAATTTCAATTGGACAATAAAATTCATTTCTGCTCTCAGTCAAAGTATCGAATTCGTCTAATCACATTACTACTAGTTTTTTTGGTAAAATCTATGGTCAATTCTAAATATGAAAGTCAATTGCGTGACAATATTGAAAAAGATTATGAAATTTCAGTTTCTATTAAAAATATAAATTCATATCGAAATTTATTGGTTTTACGTTCATTGAAATGACTCATAGGTAACTATTTTTCAATCGAAACTGAAATTTCAAAATATGGTTCTAAGAAGACACGCAAGTGACTTCAATTTTGGGGTTGGACCATAAATTTCACCAAAAAATATGTAGTAGTAATGACGTGATTGGACAAATTCGATATCTTGTTTTTACGACTTGAGTGAACAGATATTTACCCTCTTGACATTCCTTTCTTTTCATAAAATCAAATGCTGTAAGGGTTGATGGACTTGTGTCAAGATGATTGAACACTTTTGTAAACATAATACCCTGAAATTCGGCAGTAATCTCATGCCATCTCCCTAGTGAAAAAATTCAAGGGGTTTCGAAAAAATCATGGACATGGGAATTTGTTCCCATCTTCATATATTCTTCATCTCATCAAATACCTAATCTGACTTTCGGAAAGTATGCAATTCATTGGAAAAAATCGATAACGAGATTAACTTGATGAAAGCAATGTTGAAAGAAATGGGTATCGAGAAAACTTCAAAGAAAATACAAGAATTTACTTCGGACTTGAATCTATATATGAATAACACACTTTCACAGTGAGAGACATACAACCTGCACACATCTCATCGTCCTGTACAAGGACATCTCATATCTTATGGAATTCCTTGACCAGAATTTATCTATCAATGAAGTGAGGTTCCTGAGTCTCTTGCTTCAAGCGGTGCTTCACTTTCGAACATTACAACGACGTTTCCATATTTGTCAACCTTCAACCTATCCATATGAATAAATCAACTATCTGTCGCATATTGAGGGAGTTAATTGCAGCAATTTCTCCTCCAAACCAACACACAGAGACTACTACTTTTCTAGTAAGGAATTTCAATAAATCTGTTATCAAACATTTCAATCAAATTCAGCTATCTATCCATTAAGAGAAGGGGCGTTACTTTCCTACCTGATTGACGCGATGGGCGCTAAATAACGTAAAACACACTTTTTCATACTCAATTTTCACAGCAAGTTAACGAAACTTCAATCAAACATACATCATCTCTAGAATATTTCTAGTGATTCAATGACTAGGAAACTGAGCCTGATATCATTCACATCATCAAAGAAATCACAGTTTCCTGTATTATTCTCACTAAACTCTATTCACGATTCACGAAGAAGATGAAGTGCGCGTAAACAATGCAACTGGCGTGATCAGCACGTGGACAGTTAGTCCTTGCGTTTCGATTGGCTGGTTGTGATATTGAAGACCGCACAGAATTGTATCAAACTGTCACTGTCTAGTACTAAGGGCCAGTTGTATAGGTTCTGTTCAAATATGGTGTGGAGTTTGAAGAATGGATTTGGCAAAAAACGCATGCGACTTATGTCAAATTCTTCTTCTTAATCGCCACCTGGTACTTAATCGCCACCTGGTACTCATACTGAACCTATTCAACTGTCCCTGAATAGTATTAATACTTATCGTTAGCAGTGGATGTGTTACTCACCTCAATAAGTACTGTACAGATTTGGATAGGTAAATTTGATAACAGAGTCATATCAAATGCTAATAGTCCTCGAAAGAGAATAAAGATAAAGCATTTGAGTGGTATCTAGAAGAAGTGATCTCACCATAAACAAAGATGAAGTGAAAATCCCGAAAGTTTGGTTGATCATATTCTTACCAAACCACATGAATGGTTTCAATCATATCTGACAAATCGCACCCAAAGTGTTGAAATATCACATAAATCATTTGATGTTCACGAACAGCTCATATCAACACACATGCATAATAAAATTGTTGTACCTCAGGGTTCGGTTCTGGGGCCGATTTTATTTGCTCCATATATAAATCAGTTACCTGAAATATTACCAGGGACGTATTACAGGATGAGTATCTTTTGAAAAATTTTGTTCAATCCACCCTTCAGAGTCTCTCTGGCTGGTTATCCAATAATTCTTTATTTCTTAATCCAGGTAAGACTCAGCTCATGTATTTTCAGTTGAGACACTATGGAAACATGCCAGAATTTGATCTCAAATAGAATGATTTGATTATTCAAAAATCGAAATGCATAAAGTTTTTAGGAATCGGTATGGACAATTTAACATTTAACACCCATTGTGTGGATCTTATGAAAAGTTTGAATAGTAAATGTTACCAAATCAGATTGCTTAGAAATGTTATGAACAGACAAGGACTATTGTTATTCTACTTTGGACATATCCAATCCAGATTGCTATATGGAATTTTGATATGGGGTAGCACTTCTAATATGAAAGATGTGTTTATTACACAAAAAAGAATAGTAAGATGTATATCTAATGTTTCTGCTAGGACATCATGTCGTCAGTTATTTCGAGAGTATGATATTATCACAATTTATGGTTTGTATATTATGGAGTTGTTAATATATGTGTACAAAAACCGCTATGGATTCATAAAAAATGAATCGATACATCATCATAATACCAGAAAAAATAAAGATATTTATATTCTGCTAACTCGTCTGACATTTTGTCAGAAATCTTATAAAATACTTGGTTCTCAATTATATAATTTGTTACCTACTGAATATAAATCTATTAATAAGTTGGAGCAATTCAAGGGAAAACTAAGACTCCTTTTGTTGGAAATAGTACCTTACAGTATTGAAGAGTTCACTGAATATTTGCATTGACAAATATGCATTTTAAATTATATATGTATCGTTTTTCATTTATATGTAATGAATGTGACTTGTATGATTTTATATATACTTTCCATGAGTTGTTGACGTGTCCTATAACTTTTATGAGTTCTTTGTAAATAAGTGGACGAATAAATTCTATTCTATTCTATGGCTTTGCTGTGATCTCAATTGCGATAAGAGCGAAGCTGAAACAGAATAATCAATCTAACTGTGTCATTATCGATTGTCTCTCTTTTATATTGAAGTCAGATATATCTTCGGTGTTTGAAGGATCATAAGATCTCTTTCTACCACGATACTGTCGTTCAGTTTCTCTCTGAAGCTCGAGTAGAAGGCTTTAGGGGTCCTTTCCCCACACTTTCCATTTATATTAGTCTCTATTTCGGTTCTGGCTCCATCTCGAGACCTATTTGCCTGAACTATCATCATATATCATCTCTTGCATTCGATATGGCCTTGTTGTGAAGCAGATATGGATAAATTTGATAACAGAGTCATATCAAATGCTAATAATCCTCGAAAGAGAATAAAGATAAGGCATTTGAGTGGTATCTAGAAGAAGTGATCTCACCATAAACAAAGATGAAGTGAAAATCCCGAAAGTTTGGTTGATCATATTCTTACGCCGTTCATACAGCTGTACGTGAGGCCAGTGTATATAAGTATTGTTCGTGACTTTCTCCAACCCAAAAAGCAAAGAAGTCTATCTAAAATTATAGATTTTGTTCATTAATTCAATGAAAACGCCAAATACCTCTTTTCAGTAGTTTCAATATATCTATAAACAATGGTCTAATTGACAAACAGAAATCGGCAAATACAATACATCAGTATAACTTTTTCAATCTTGTAACATGTTATGTATCCTACCCGGACATTTCACAATAACATGTTCATATCATGCATTTTGAAGTTCCATATCACGTTAATGAAACATATAAAATTGTAATGTAACTGCTATATCACAATGTGTAGTGGGAAGTCCTGCCCTGATCTACTCGACCGATCACGTGTATTTGTTTACGAGCACTCTATCTGTAACGTGGATTCACTATAGATATAGTGCTTTAGCCACCTATTGTATAGCGAAACACGTTTCGGGGGTTTTGTAAACCCATTGTTAGTGAGCTTCATATAGGATGATAGTATTTTTTGTTAATATCGCCCACTTGAATTCAATAATTCACGTTACTGAAGAAATCTAGAAACAAGTCACACTCAGAGTTTCAGCTTTTACATTCGTGAAGGCTCATTAAATCCAAGCGACAATGTATAGAGTCGTTCGTCGTTTATCCATCCCAGGTGTTTTATTCATCTGGAGCTCACGACTCATTTGGAAAGTCTCTAATGGATGGTGTGAAATTCTGTATCCTTTCATAGCGCGACGTATGAAATATTACTACGTTGCGAGTAATCATAGGAGAAATGAAAATGCAGCTCTCTGTTCTGCTCGCTGCCTGGGAAGACATTAAATCCGAATTAAAGTGAACTTTGTTACTCTTTTATTGCAATACTCGTTAGCGATTCTATTGTGCCGTGTTTAAAGGACTCTTCCATTCTTACATTCAAGATCCTGGCAGGTGGGAACTGGATTTTTCATTCTCACTATTGCCGAATGAATCTCATTTCATTATATAGGTGTAACAATTCTAATATTCGTTTTTTGTTGAACTATGCAGGGATTAACATAATCACGTATAGAAAATCTAAGGGTGTGTTATTGAGGTCGAAATTGATCAAAGATGAGATTTAATTTTTCCGTTACATTTTCAAATTATTATACCTCCAGTCGAATTTCTGACTTGATGGGTTGTTTTTACTCAAAATAACCGACACAAAGAGAAACGGAATTCTTTAGGTTTCTTGGGCAATCATCTGATTGGCAGATTGCATGAGATCTGTCTATCTGTCTCGTCTGAGGATTTGTGAGTCGCACGAGAGCATACATATCTGTAGATTACCATGGTGCATACATACATTCGTGTCAAACTTTTGTTACTATCACTACAATATGAGTATTAGAAAAAAACTCAACTCAATTTCAGCAACATTTTTGGCGAAACGTCAAAATGTATTCACTTCAAACCAACGGATAAACTCCCGGAATAACAATCGCTCATTTTCAACCATCCGTGAAAACCCTGACTGTAACATACACACGTAAAAAAAAAGAACTTGAATATTTTCACATTTCAGTTTTGCTGTGTGAAGATCATTCAATGTGACAGAGAAGTAGACCGTTTATCCTTGTTCATGAGTACTCGATAAAAAATATGTTGTTTGACAGTTCTATTTCATTTAGTATTAATGTGAAGTCTGTTGATTCTCAACGATCAGAGACGTATTCTTAGTACTATTGTGTACGGTTAGCTCTGAAGAAGGGAACGAAGAGTTGGCGAAACATCAGCGAAGACGAATATCTGTTTTTTTTGTCCAACACCAAGCTATATTATCGAATATCAGTAATCATCTTTTTTGTTTTCACTTGCCCCACCCGAATAATACAATAACACAGTCTATTAACCCTACCGTTGGGAGTCTGAAGACCAATATTCATAGTCTTCCCTAGAGTTGTTTTACTCAACAGAATGCTCCTCCCCAATATTTCTGACTGTTAACCAGGATCTGACATCTGACGGAAGAGTTTTAGGTTATAATTGCACGAGTGCATGAAAATTACCAATAATTTCGCAAGAAAGCGTGATCTAAAAATTGCAAGTTTATTTTCATATTTTATATATGAGGGAAATATTCTCTCAAAATGATTTAGTCCGAATGTTGGTTACAGCGGCGGGCCAGAGACATCCAGGTCTACACCTTTTCGAGTGTTATAATATTAGGTTGTAACCAATTCCCATTTGAATCAGTATAACTTACAGGAATGATTTCCTTGTGTGAATCGATTTCACAAAGATTGAAGTGAATTTCAACTTCGACTGTAAACTTTATGAAGTTTTGTTTCAATGTTTATATTCACAAGTCATGTTCGAAAACGCACACGAATTTGAAGCTCCCAACCTAGTTATATATAAAAAATTAGATTACAACAAGTTTGATAGAAAAATGAGTGAAATTTCGTGGGAGACCGTTTATAATACTGAAGACGTGGAATATGCGACACAAAAATTTGATGAAATTGTCGATTAACAAATATGAGAACTTGCAGACATAACATAAAATAATTAAAAAATGCGAAGAATGGATGACGGTTGAACGGGGTCTTAGTATCAAAAATATTGAAATTATTGCAAAATCCCAGAAATGAGAGAATATAACAAATTTATGAATTTTTCCGAAAATTCTCTGATTCATTAAAGCAAAAAACGATTTTTCGTCCTCATTTGAAGTAACAGGTTTTGGTGATGTTGAAGGCGCCTTTAACATTTAGCTATAGTTGAGGAAATTATTTATTAATATTAAAAACTTTCTCTCGTTCATTGGTGTTAATTCGGGATACATTTGGTTGAATTATTTACAAGTTCTGGCAAGGATTTGATCACATTGTCTGTGTATAAAAGATAATTCCAAGAGAACTTCGTTTGAATAATCAATATTTACATTCATTTTTGGCGATATTTTGAAACACCGTCATCAACCATTAATCAATTACTTATAAAAGTCACCAAACTGTCATAAGCTTGATATTTCCACGGCTACCTATTATCAAATTCTTTAAAAGTTATTTTCTTGTACAACTGTCATTGAAAATCTCTCTAATAGGAACACTTCAATGAGCACACCTACCAAAAAATCATTAAGAAAAGTTCATACATGCAGTTTGTGCTATTGGTAATATTAAATCCCTGTGAAGTTACTGAAGATTACTGAGTAGTATTCAGTCCAACTGTAAAAAGTCCTTCATGACTAACCAATAATCATATTTGAAATGACGTGAGTTGGCGTATGTAGTTGGAACATATGCTCCAAACATCGTATGTTCAAATCCCATAGATCCAATAATATTTTTTCATTACCAGCAGTAACGTTATACAAAACAATTGTATGATACATTTATCAAAAGTGATTTCATTTTTCTCGTGAGGTTGCTCCACTTGATGACGCTCGTTTGCAATAATCCCCTCTCACAAAATAAAATGCCACTTTCAAGACTTCTTGTAAGTGAAACATGGATAACCATATTTCCTAAAAAAACGGCTTAATTAAGAAACCTTGACGATTTAGGTATAGGGACATGATATATCATCTTGAAGCATTTTTCACCATCTTCAATTTATCGAGTAATATACAAAGGGTTTCATTAAAATAAATGAACTTTTGACCACGTTTATGCACAATGGAAATAATAGTTATTTCAGCACGCCCTGTATGATATGGAGTCGATTTCTTGGTGTTATTTGAATATTTCGAGTTTGTCTAAACGTTCACCAAAACATCAACTTTTCATGAATTGAGAGTACTGATTGATGTACTTAACTTCAATTAGGGCTATCTTTTGGACCATCTTTAGCACAATTTATTTTTTAACTGGAAAACAGATAGAGATAGGACATTATTAACAAAAAAGTATCAAAATACTAGAGCAATTCCAAAAATCTATTGATATACGGGGTGTGTTCCATTTGAAAAATGAAGTTGCTAGGACTTTTTGATGGAAGTGGCAACGCCGCAATGCCGAAAATATTTCAGATCGATCGAACAGGTAAGGGAATGTGAGAGGTGAAATTTTCGGAAAAATCATGCGTTCTGTTTTCCAGAAACCTCTAACCTACCATCGACCGTAAGTCACGCTGTATAGTATTGTGAACGGGTCCATTTTACACTCAGCTAATCGTAAATCTTCACGATATTAATTTTTATATTATGCACAAGGCGCAGCAAAAGTTCTCGTCACGAGTTCCTGGATCAGCGTCCCTTCCTTCAGCCCGTTTCCCACATTAGTGCAGTATCGATGGGCATCCATCACCGAGTCAATGAACACATATTATATCAGACTACTTGGTAATTACGAATCTAATATTGTGTGGTGGAGCTCGAGGCGAGTTCCGCGTTTATGGGTGAAATGTCTATTCCGTGATAGTCTCCGGCTTCCTGTGTGCTGATTGCAGGATGTGAGCTGCCGATATTGCTTCATTTGAGCCCGACCGATTTCTCATTTCGAGTTATTGAAATACAGGGGTAACGAGAAGGCCAGGATGATTTGTGGATTTTCCTTGATTTACAAAGATACGAGGATAATCAAGTCATTATCGCTTAGCTAATGAAAAAAAATCTTCGATTTTCCAAACACTATCCAGAAATCTGCTCAGAAAATTGAAGAAGTACACGAAGGCATCGCAAGAACGTGGGCTATGATTAACGTGGCCAATTCTATTCCAAAGCTGTGTTTTATAAGTTTTTCAATATAATAATTTTTTTAGTGATTCACGGGTTTTTTTACTTTAGCAGATAGAATTACACAAAATAGAGACTACTAAACGTAAAACAATTAAGGCGACTCACTAAGCCCCAGAAGTAGTTTGACTTCTAGTCGTATTTTTGTATCTGTTAGCTGGAGAAATTAAATTATCATTTCAAAATAATGGTAAACTTGCGTATATACATTATTATTGTGTTAAAAATCACTGTGTTGCATTACACAATCTGAGTTTCGTTCGAAATAAACTAAAAACTAAAATAAAACCACTGCTGTCGTGATACTGACTGAGTACTGGGTCCAAAATATATGCAATCAATATGAAGCTCAACAAATAATAATTGATGATCGAAAATAAAGATTTCGCCATCAACGATCAACCAGTAACTTATTGGCTTATGTTTCTCACATTTCGCAGCATTCAATCGAAAAATTCGGAGAAACGATAGCTGTTGCATTCGATATTTCAAAAGCGTTTGATCGAGTTTGGCATCGGGGTCTCTTTTCTAAACTGCCGTCTTATGGTTTGCCTCCTCAGTTGTGTGCTTTGTTGAAGAGTTTTTTGTCTGATAGGTCTCTGTATGTGGTTGTTGATGGAGTATCATCTGTTATTCTCCCAATAAATGCAGGTGTTCCAGAGGGTTCAGTTCGGGCGTCCACTTTGTTTCTGCTTCATATCAATGTTATGATCTCATGAGAAAACCATGTGAGAACGTTCACTGAAGGTGCTTCCCAGAAACTTGGAATTCTATCTCGGGAGAAGAAATACTTCACTTCTCGTCAGCTTCTAATGATCTACAAGGCTCAGATACAACCTGTCTTGGAATACAGTTCATACGTGTGGAGTTTGGCACCAAAACATTCATTGAGGCTTTTCGATTCTATTCATAGAAAGGCAATTCGTCTTGTAGGTGATTCTTCGCTCACAGACTCGCTCACTTCATTGGAACATCGTACAAGGGTTGGACACTTGCCTCTCTTCTATGTTATCAATCGTTCCACCCTTGGCAATATCGACAGTACAGAATTCCCACCCCTTTGTTCTGAATTTGGAGACCTGTCGAACATCTCTTGCTCAGGGATCTTTTTTCAATAGAACAGCTGAGCTTTGGAACTTCTTGCCGAAAGAGGTTTTTCCTGAGGCTTACAAACTTCGAAAATTCAAAGTGAATGTTTATTCCTATCTCCTGTCCCTTGATTCACGCGGTGTTCTTTGAACATTACAGGGTTCCCCTTTCATGTGAATCTGCAAATAAAAAAAAAATTGTAAAGTTTGTTTTGCAGTTTAACACAGTAAATCAAAATTATTCTCCTCGAATAGTACTACCTGCTAAGAGTGCTGAGGCTCTTCTTGATGTCAGGCCATGCAACGCATTTTGAAGGGGAATTGGAAAATGCGTTTCAAATTATCTGTGTTGTGTATCAATTTGTGTTTTTTTATCTTTTTGTATCATTCGTTTTTCTATTACTGGTTCTACTGTTATCACTAGTTGTTCTTACCTCTTCATGGGTTTTTTAGAATATTTTTCATTGAATGTGCTATCCATTTCAGTGGATTTGATAAACTTGTAGATTTCATCACGTCAGAGAATATTGACATTATCGGACTCACTGAAACTTGGTTGGATTCAATCTCTAACTCCAATGCAATAGGTATCAACTCTTGCAGTTTGATAAGGGCTGATAGGATAACTAGGGGTGGGGGGGTTGCTTTCTATGTGAACAAAAGAATTTCTCACAAAAATATTTTCTCAAAAATAACTAACAACCTGGAACAGTTACGGATCTTGGTTAAAATAGGAAGTAAAACCTTTATATTTGGAATCTTATATCGTCCTCAAAATGGTAGCATTCTTGAATGCTCAAATAAACTTGACGAAACTATGTCAAATTTACTGCCCATATGTGATTCTTTTCTGGTAACTGGAGATTTGAATATAGATCTACTGAAAAATGATAGACGTGCTTCACTATTGAAAAATGTTATGGAGTCATATAATTTGAAGCAACTCATTCATGAACCCACACGCATAACTGATAACTCTCAAACTCTATTGGATGTACTTATTGTATCGGATGAAAAAAATATTGCATCAGTAAATGTCTTTGACGCTGGTATATTATTTGATTTATCCTTTCCATACAGCAGGTTATCATCTCCCAATGAACAATTGATTGATGTTGAATTCTTCAATTCCCTTCGACAGTCCTTGAAACATTTTTTCATAGCCAAATTCAAACGGGTACTCAAGGATAACCTCCAACAAGTTACCTATTATGACATATTAGACTTTCAATTCTCAAAGTTTATATCTAAGTATTTCTGCTTTTCAATGTATACACTAAGTTTCATATGTAAAATTATGGATCCAATTGCTGTTTTTTCCTCTTCATAGATGTGCCTTCGGTTTATATGATTTTAAAATTTTTGGCATCCAAAATGATTAGCCAACCATTGCCCGCACAAAGATCTGCCTTCTAGATGCACTCGTAAGAGTGTTCAGCAAAGGAAAATTTAAAAAAATAATGAAATAATATATATATAATTTTCATGTTGGACAATAAAAATGTTTACCAGTGTTGAACTCAAAGACGTTTGACCTGATATCAATATAAATATAGCGTAAAATTCCTCATTTTGATAATCTCTAATTATGTTAATTATTTTCGAGACTAATGACATGCCAAAACACTGCTGTGTAATCAATGAATGAAGTACAATAAACTATGAACATTGTTGATGGCTCGCTTGTTTCCAACTTTCAAGTCGTGAATTTCCAACCGTTCATAAACGTAGATTGTTGCAAAAAACGGAAAAATATAAAATTATCGAATTTCTTGCGTTTTGCCTTTGTCTCAACATGTTACAATATTGGAAACATTTTTCACAGGATTTTTTCTGTAGTTTTCTGGGGTCAGTAACCTACAAAAATATGGAAAATTCATAATTAATATTGAGAGAGCAATGACAATTTGGGCTACCCCTCTTGAGAAGAAAGATTGCTATGTCAAAATCTCATATCTTTGAATTTTTCCCTAAAAACCCTCATAGAAAAGAAGTGTTTGTGATGATTATGTACGACTTGTTTCATTTAGAAGGAACTTGTTCATAAACACAGAAATTTTTCGGGGTAGATCAAGAATCTGCCCTTCCACACTTGTATATATTTCAATATCAATTCTTTATTCCTTCAGATTGTGGTAGGTTACTAACCCAAAACAACTACGAAAAACACGTTCATCCAACTCAAAATAGTGACATTCAAACTGCATTTACAGAATCTGAAACAGTTCCAGAAGATCATTCAGAAAATATACTCCTGCTTTCAATATCAAGCAATCAATTGTATATACACTAAATTCCATATGTTCACAATTTTTCTTCTTGCCAACAATAAAAGCGCATTTAGAATCACTTAACGAGCTAAGTGATCCAGCACAACAATTCCCCTAACCCGTCTATTTTATTATATACCCTTTATCGAATGTTTTCACAAGGGACATTTGTAACCGTCAAGTCCGATAATGAGTTAGTTCTATTAGGCCACTCGAGAGCTAACTGGACTGGACAGTTTCCCGTCAAACCACCGCATCGATGGGACCGTGTGAAACGACAATATGCCCCAACGTTGGTTATGGACTTATCCGCTAATTAGGACGTGTATGTACAGGGATTGTCGACTTGCGATACCTTACTCTTTGCGTCAAAAATTGAATAGGAAGAGTGTTATTCGAGTAAGTGGCCAAACTCTTTGAGTAATTCTAAGACAAAAAGTTCATACAAACATAGGTCCAGAAATGATTCGTTTCCAAGAAACAGGGTGTCAACATTTGTAAAAAAAAATGTTTTATACTGACCATCTCAATAATTTCTTAGCCGATTCTCTTAAAATTTGTCGGTGGTATTAAGGGTATCACGGGGCTGGTTTGGCCATAAAACTAGCAAACTATCAACTAGGGTGTACTTGCATGGCATACATTTAGGTGAACAATCTACAATACTGAGTGCGAACTGTAAATAAGGAGAGTGTTATATGAGTAATTGCCAAACTCTTTGAGTAATTCTAAGACAGAAAGTTCATATAAACATAGGTCCGGGAATGATTCGTTTTCAAGAAACAGGGTGTCAATATTTGTGAAAAAAATGTTTTTTACTGAATATCTCAATAATTTCTCAGCTGATTCTCTTGAAATTTGTCGGTGGTATTAAGGGTATTAGGTGGCTGGTTTGGCCATAAAACTAGCAAACTATCAACAACTAGGGTGTACTTGCATGGCATACATTTAGGTGAAAAATCTACAATACTGAGTGCGGACTGTTAATAAGGAGAGGGTTATTCGAGTAAGTGTCCAAACTCTTCGAGTAATTCTAAGACAAAAAGTTCATATGAACACAGGTCCGGAAATGATTCGCTTCCAAGAAACAGGGTGTCAACATTTGTAAAAAAAAATGTTTTTTACTGAACCTCAATAATTTCTAAGCCGATTCTCTTGAAATTTGTCGGTGGTATTAAGGGTATTAGGTGGCTGGTTTGGCCATAAAACTAGCAAACTATCAACTAGGGTGTACTTGCATGGCATACATTTAGGTGAACAATCTACGATACTGAGTGCGAACTGTAAATAAGGAGAGTGTTATATGAGTGATTGCCAAACTCTTTGAGTAATTCCAAGACAGAAAGTTCATATAAACATAGGTCCGGGAATGATTCGTTTTCAAGAAACAGGATGTCAACCTTTGTAAAAAAAATGTTTTTTACTGAACCTCAATAATTTCTAAGCCGATTCTCTTGAAATTTGTCGGTGGTATTAAGGGTATTAGGTGGCTGGTTTGGCCATAAAACTAGCAAACTATCAACTAGGGTGTACTTGCATGGCATACATTTAGGTGAACAATCTACGATACTGAGTGCGAACTTTAAATAAGGAGAGTGTTATATGAGTGATTGCCAAACTCTTTGAGTAATTCCAAGACAGAAAGTTCATATAAACATAGGTCCGGGAATGATTGTTTTCAAGAAACAGGGTGTCAATATTTGTGAAAAAAATGTTTTTTACTGAATATCTCAATAATTTCTCAGCTGATTCTCTTGAAATTTGTCGGTGGTATTAAGGGTATTAGGTGGCTGGTTTGGCCATAAAACTAGCAAACTATCAACAACTAGGGTGTACTTGCATGGCATACATTTTGGTGAAAAATCTACAATACTGAGTGCGGACTGTAAATAAGGAGAGTGTTATTCGAGTAAGTGGCCAAACTCTTTGAGTAATTCTAAGACAAGAAGTTCATATAAACATAGGTCCGGAAATTATTCGTTTCCAAGAAACAAGGTGTCAACATTTGTAAAAAAAATGTTTTTCACTGAATATCTCAATAATTTCTCAGCCGATTCTCTTGAAATTTGTCAGTGGTATTGAGGGTATCAAGGGGCTGGTTTGGTCATAAAACTAGCAAACTATCGTGTACTCGCATGGCATACATTTAGGTGAAAAATCTCTTCGTTTCCAATAGGGAGTCAACATTTGTAAAAAAAAATGTTTTTTACTGAATATCTCAATAATTTCTGAGCAGATTTTCTTGGAATTTGTCGGTGGTATTAAGGGTATCAGGGGGCTGGTTTGGCCATGAAACTAGCGAACTATCAACAACTAGGGTGTACTTGCATGGCATACATTTAGATGATTTAGATGAAATATCTACAATACTGAGTGCGGACTGTAAATAAGGAGAGTGTTATTCGAGTAAGTGGCCAAACTCTTTGAGTAATTCTAAGACAAAAAGTTCATAAAAGCATAGGTCCGGAAATGATTCGTTTCCAAGAAACAGGGTGTCAACATTTGTAAAAAATATGGTTTTTACTGAATATCTCAATAATTTCTCAGCCGATTTTCTTGAAATTTGTCGGTGGTATTGAGGGTATCAAGGGGCTGGTTTGGCCATAAAACTAGCAAACTATCAAGAACCAGGGTGTACTTGCATGGCATGCAATAACGAGCTTATCAATCATGATTTGAAAAATAACATAACACGAAAGTCATTTGTCGAACTATTTTCGGTTATAATTGCACTAGTTCATAAAAATTACCGATAATTTTGCAAGAAAGCGTGATATCTAAAAATTGCAAGTTTATTTTCATATTTTGGCGAAAGTGCCCGAATCCGAAGGACGAGGGCTCTTTTACAAAATATGAAAATAACCGAATGCAATTTGTATAAGATATCACGCTTGAATGCAAAATTATCTGGTCATTTTTATGCACGAATGTAATTCATTGGAATATTTCACGAAAAAAGAAATTCTCAAGGAAATGCTATTTTTTGTTCATTTATACTTTCCTCTATAGATTGTATGGAGCACTCACCAAAACGCGAAATGTTTTTCTATTTTTAAAGTCTATCTGACATTTATTTGTGTTGTTTACTGACGTCTAGCGATACGGTTTCAAATGTTTTGTTATGGTGACTTAATACAATGCAATTGCCGCTGTAAGTTTTCGATAATTGAACTGCTCTTATGGGACATTTAATATATGAGGGAAATATTCAATGAAACACAATGTTATTTACTACAGCAATGCTTTAGAAGTAAAGTTATAGTGCAATGAAGGCAAAACCAATTATTCAAATGAGCATTTTATTTCATCTTCTTGTTTTTTTAAATTTTTCATATTAACATCCTATGAAAAACAATTTAAGTTTTGTTGTTCCAAGGACATGCAATAAAATGATTTTTTATTTTTATTCTCAAAAACAGAGTGAAATATAAGAAAAATGATTGACATAAAAGAGTTGTAGTTTCAGTAGCTCAATGTGGAAGAAAATACAAAATTTGCAAAAAATCAGTGTCGCACATTTTTTTGGTCAAAAGTATTGGTTGAGGTACCGCCCGGGACGCCACTGGTTATAATTATTCCAATTAAATCTTGGCCAAATACGCCCCTCAATACCCTTGATACCACCGCCAAATTTTGAGAAAATGAGCTGAAGGGTAATTAAGATATTCAGGAAAAACTTTTTTTTTATTTTGATACCCTTTATCTTTTAAACGAAGAATTACCGAACCTATGATTATATGACTTTTTTGCCTTAGAATTAGTCAAGAAATCACCCTTTTGGGTTTAGGACGAACCTAAATAACACCCTATATGCGTACAGAGATTGTCGATTTGTGATACCCTGCTCGAGTGAATATATTTGAAATGTTTCTGCTGATAATAATGAACTCTTGAGCGTATTCGTGCATTACAAACATGTATTCCGGAGGGTGCCTTACGTCTCGTTTTATGATGTAAAAATAAATATTTCTCTGTTTTCCTACTTGAGACAGCTATTACCATTACTTTTTTCCAGCTGTGATTCAGAAAATGTCACATGTAACTCAGATTTGTGAATTGTATTTGAAAATACCACTTGTATAGCTTATCCATTTCATGTTGGCACGGAATTAATGACGTAAATATGCGAACATGCGCGACATAGAACTCATGATGGCTGAAAGTATATACCGAGTCAAAAAATTCCTTTATTTTCATTTTACTATGTTTCATTTTTGGATTTGATAAGCAATTCTTGAATTATTTTTCGAAAAACTGTTAATAATATCGACTTTCATTTCGAAAATGCTCCAACCTACAAGGAATTATGTCATCCTGCAAAGTTTGCCTGTGGTGAATTTTTACCTCTGCTTTATTATTACCTACCGATTTTTGTTGACCAATGTATATCAAATTCGTCCAAAGGATGGAAACAGTTTACTCTAGAAACAAATTGTAGACCTACAAATCTTTGTTATAAATGAAATATTCTGAGTTACAACTGACTAATCTGAATTACAATTGATATTTCCTGAATAAAAATTGACTTTTCAAGGAACAGTTGTGAAAAATATAATTTCAATATTCGATTGATGAAAGAAATAAGAATTGATGAAGATATGGTGATTCAAGATTTGTTGCCTTCTTGGAGACAAATAATAACTCTTCTATTGTTCTGAAAAGATATGTATTGCTAGTTGTTTGTTCCTTTTACTTGGAATTTTCACAGTTCTTGGCCGTTATGTCAGCTATTATAGTGCGAAAATTGTGCCGTTAAAAAGATTTAATGAGTAGTTGTGACGATTTAGCTATTATCATACCAGAGGAAAGAAATGAATTTTCTGCTTAGGTATGTATTGATATTTTTAAACTAACCTCGAGTTCTTCAATTTTATTATGTCCTAGAAATAATTATAATGCGTATAGACTTATATGAACAACTGTAAAAAATTGTAGTACGATATGCGGTAGTATCAAGTGTCGTAATCGCTTTGTTGGTATGACATTATTGGTAAGAAAAACCACATTAGTCATCAAATGATCCCATTCCCGTAGTGAAAGAATATGTTAATGGTATTGGTGACTTATGAAAACTGCTGTAGTAGTGACAGAATAATCAGAATTTCAAATTCCGTAGGATTACTCATTCGGTAAAAGCCTGTTCGGTGCTACTTCTTCAACATTTCTTTAGAATCATAAACATTCTTCATCATAAGTACTTGGATGAAAATCTTCGAATATAATTCTTGTATAGAATGAACAAAAGAACGTGCATCACAGCACTTTGCAACCATAATACATATCCACATAATATATGAGTAGTTCAGTGAACCATTCGCATACGCATTCCTGGATTTTCCAAATACATTCGGCACTGTGGATTGTGGGTTCTTGACAGTTGTTGGATCACTCGTAAGATTAAGGAATGGGAGGAAGAGCATAATTACTTCTTGTCGGATTATTCAAGTTGGAGAAAACAGTCTGTGGGGATAGAGGAAGTGAGATCACCAGATAGAAGACGAGGAAAGTACTGTGATGCTAGGTAATTAGACAATTGCAGGATGATACTGATGGAATTACATGAGAAGGTGAAGCGAAATAAATTTGGTGACTTGAAAATTTGAAAGATACCGGCCATTATCTGAAGATGATCTACATTATGAGATACAAATATAGTTTCCTGTAGAAGGTGGGGAAAATATTTCCCCTCCACATGGAGATTAATTCAGTAAATATCCTACAAGAAACTCTACTAGTACTTCTACGAAGGCTCACCAACCCTCGCTAGAAACTCTTACAGGTAATTCAATATACCGATGTCATTCAACCAACACATGTTACTCGTATCCATTGATCTCGCTAACAACAGTTGAAAAACCCCAACAAAGAATTGAACTAGCAAGAGCCTACGATGAATTGTATAATTTATTCACCATTTACAAATATGGGTATAATTAAAGCAGATTCGTCGGCGTATCTTCCATCTGCAGCGTTCATTACAAGTGCGATAATCGTGTAATATTCGTTAAAATCAACACTCGACCGAGATATGCTTTTCACAGAAACCAGTTTCTGCTACCGAGGATGCTGTCCGACTGGACCAACCAACTCTTCCTTTCGATCAGCTTGCTTTTATTTTCTCAGGTGATCATTCCACTAACGGGGTATGGTTCAAGAGTAGGTGCATATGAATTTATGACGGATAATATTACGTAAAAGTGGACAGCTGCCCAGCATCACTACTCGATTATGCTTGACCACGGGGTGAATTTGATAGGGATTCTGTTTTATGAGGGTTCAATTATGGTAGCAGGTGGAGTATTAGTGGAGAATGATGATTGTTCATCACGTACTGAAGCAAAAAGTACTTTGATTTTCTCTAAAAAAATATCGAGGCGTACACTTAGGTGAACAATCTACAATACTGAGTGCGGAACTGAGTGTAAAAGTATTATAAGAGTAATAAAATGTGATACTTTCCAAAATTCCTACTCACAACGACAATGAAGGAGATAATTGTGCACAAGTTTCATAAAGGGCTGCCAAATATGAGTTTCCATTTCAGCCTGTTAAAATGGCAATATACAATTTGTTATACACCGTGTGGGAAGTCTTATCGGGAACAAAAGTTTTTTAGTGTTTTTTACATTAAAATCGTCCTTATCGAAATGGCGAGGTTTTATTCACCAGGAATGTCACCCCAAATATTTCCGAAACAAGCGTTCACATTGAAAATCTCTAATCTCTGTTTCCAAAGAGTATTAAATCATATCTGATACATAGATCGCAAGGTATCATTAGATAGATCATTATCTTGCAATTTAGAATAATTTCTCTGTCTCAGAAGTAAATTTTTAATGAAAATTGAGAAATGAATCTTCCTATGTTTTAGCCATTCACATTTGTAATTTACGTTACTACAGTTTCGTCCTATTCGGACCTTATCAAACGAATACTATAAACTCGTTCGATAATGCCTGTATAGGATCAAACTAAAGTAACGTTAGTTATAAATATAAGTGGTTTTAAAACATAGGAAGTTTCTGAGTACTGTTTGAACGTCATTATTTGTTGTAGATACATATTTTCTCCGTAGTTTTTTGGGTTTGTAGCCTACCACAATCTGAAAATATAAGAATTAATATTGGAATCTGTACAAGTGTAAAAGACAGGAGTGCCACAAGGAACAATTGGGGCCCATAATGTTCCTTACACTCCCCAAATGCGATGATATTGATGGGTGTAAATGCCCCAAATGGCAAAAAGTTACAGTCTTGAAATATTTTGCTGTCATGGTTGACCAGCAAGTCAGATGGTCCGATCATATCGCCTATGTGATAAAACGATTAAGAGCTCCGATTCACAAATTCTTTCTATTACGAGATATTCATGCATGAAAAAATCTTATTATGTTTTACAACTCTTCAGTTGAATCTACCTCAAGATACTGCATAACAATTTGGGGATGTGCTTTCACGAGCACACTACAAAACTCACAAACCACTCAGAACACTTCATTAAAAATTATACTTGACCATGAAAAACTTTTCTCTAGAAAATGACTAAGCAAGATACCAGTTTTTTTCGAGAAAGGCGAATTTACTTCTACCAATAATGTCTCCTGCGAATGCATCAAAATCGTAAACACTTTTCAAAAGACTTCTCAAGAATAGAGCAGTAACCAATCTTAACGTTGAAGTCAATCATCTCAAGAAATCCGTCATACAAAGACCTTTCCTTCATTATTGACCGACATTATTCAATACTAGTCCAGCTGACGTTAACAAAATCCGCAATAGAAACATATATGAATGTGAAATAAAAAGAGATTATATTCTGGAAAAGCATCTGAAGTACTTCTCCAAACATCTAATCATACTCCTATATTGTTCCTCATTAATCAGTATTCATTATTTGTCTACTCACTGTTTAGTCCTTGTTATGAGTTTTAAAATTTGAATTTTCAGAAAGACTCCCCAGGCACACAATTAATTCTGCCACAGTCGTTGTTGTGAGTAATAACTATTCAACATCATTTGATTGTTTCTCCATAGGACAGAATTTCTGCAACCCGTTCTAGATCCATTCGAGAGGAAAATGGGCTTTCACAGAGGATGGTATCCTATTTTTCAATTAGGATTATTGATAAAAGATTGATGCTTGACATATAATGAAAACTAAGTGATTCGAACCCCTATATACTACATATACCAGAAGGTATCACATTTCACAACAAAATGTTGAATCGTCTATAATATCCAATTTATTTTATGTCGTCACTCTAGTTAATTATTTTTTTATTATTGCTCAGTTACCAACAAAATAATAGTGTACTTTATACCTGTACTGGCATACATTTCACCTTATGGCCTGCAAGGGCTATAGAGCTACAATTTTTTGGTACTAATTGAGTAGCAGTTTCCTTCTCCTGAAGATGCTAACCTTGTTGGCGAAACGCGAGTTGAGGGAAAACAATATCAATTTGGTGTTATGGTCATCGATCTATAGAAGTTTCATCTACTTCATACCCTTGGTACATGAATAACCAAAAACTATCGGTACGAAAAAAGAATTAGTGGAGAAAGTGAAAAAATTGACACCATCATTCGATTTTTTCAAATGCTTTCAACTGGGCTAAGTGAAATGTGCAATAAGATTTCGAACCACTACGATCAACACTAATCAACAGACAATATTATTCATCATATTCAGAATTACAAAATAAAACTATTATACAACGTTCGTGAATTAGAGTCATGTTATGACTCCAGTCATTACGTCGGAAAAATCGGGTTAGAAATGCAAATGAACCGAGAAAGCCAAATTTTAGATATTATGTTGGGGAGAACAAATTGTTTTTCGCTATTTTCTTTTTTCTCGTGAAAGATATCGAGAAATGATCGAAATTAAACTTGTAGATCGTGTCCAGACCTACAAATTCGTTTTTAAATTTTTCATTTCCGACAAAAGTTACGACCTCTAGCGCGCCACAAAGTCAATAAGACTGTGTCCGGTTTTTATTTAGCCGCTCGCACGGTTCTATCCACACGTCAGGGAATTATTGCAATACAAAATAAATTAATAAACCAGCCAAATTATATATCAAATACATGAAATTTATTAATCAAATAATTGTTATGCAGCAAAAATAATAATTACAGGCAGTCATTTTTTTCACACGTTTTTCGGCGTTTTGATGGTCCTGGCTGTTGAAACTTCTCCTCGGTAGACTCTTCGAGTCGTGAAACTTCGTCAATCGCAGGAAATGATGCTGTGACGGTCAAAAATTTGTCATCGTTATCATCGTGATCGTCGTTGAACAAAATATCGACTCTGGCGACATTGTCGCACGTCTGTCCACTACAGTGAAGCCAAATAACGGAGCAACTAATTCCTGCTTTCCTGCACCCTCAAGCAGCTCAAAATTTTCCTTTACATTGAAATGAGTTTTGAAAGTTCGGGTGGAGCGGGTGCGGCTGTGGTGCAAATTGGTTCAAGCCCGTCATTACTCTGTCGCCAACCCCATTCCTGAGGATCTTTGAAAATTCCGAGCCACGTTTGTACTCGAAGATATGTCCGGAAAACGTGTTGGCGGACTGCATTTTACGTTGGTGGGAGTAGTGAAAGATTATTCGTCTTATGAAAGAATGTAGGCTTTCACGGCCGGTGTTAATACATCTCCGGTTTTTCGGGCTTGAGGGCCGTGTGGTAGAATTTTGACTTCCGGAGCTTTCGGCTACATCTGCGGCAGCCATCTTCAGCGGCGTGGTCTTAGTTGAAGTCCCCTATGTGAGTTTACTACGACTGATTGCAAATCTGGAATTGACTCGTTTTTATTTTTCGTTCCGCCAGCGTTCTGTTGGTCGTCCGATTCCCTGGTTCTATCTGGTTTCGTCTTAGCTGTTCTTAGAACTGGATACCAAATTTTTTTGCGATTGAGATACATAACCACAAGGATAACTTCAACAGAAAGGAAGAGGGACTAAATTTGAACAAAATTTGGTATCCAGTTCTCTAACTCTAACGGTCGCTCTATGGCGAGACGCACATTGCAGCGTCGGACGCGCTGAGGCCGAATTTGTGGCGCGCTAGAGGTCGTAACTTTTGTCGGAAATAAAAAATAAAAAAACGACTTTGTAGGTCTGGACATGCTCTACAAGTTTCATTACAAACATTTCTTGATATCTTTCACGAGAAAAAAGAAAATAGCGAAAAACAATTTTTTCTTCCCAATTATGGTTTTTATCATCGATATCTCGATCTTCGCGTTGACGATATTGTTCTGATTTATAACACTAAGTCTGGAATTACTTGACATTATAGTCGGAGAGCTGCTGATGCACGTTTCATGAAGTGTTTTATGCACCTTGAAATTTTGTTATAATGCATCTCTTGGGTAGTTGTGAAGGTGGGTGTGTGTTGACTAGACCAATCTTGGGACACCAGGTACTGCGCATAGAGGAAAGGTGCAAAAAAATATGGCCCAAATGAAGTGTTTTATTCAGAAGCCAACAATCTTTAATGTGAAATTGAGCTAATTTTACAATGGATAATGAATGAGGCAGACACTTTCAAGGGGGTTAACATAAAAAAATAATCCAAAGTTGTCGTGTTTTATTCAGAAACCAACAATCTTTTATGTAAAATTGAGCTTATTTCACAACGGATAATGAATAAGACATTCAAACACCGTCTCCAATTCAATAATTAAAAATAATAACAAAAGGCATACACTTTTAGTGGGTCAGGGCAGGACTTGGAACTACTGAAAAGAGGTGTTTCTATAGAATGCCTCAAATGCCTTTTCTTTATTCTATTTCGAGGAGTACTATTATTATTATTAGAAATTGAAGAGCACATGGAAAGAATGGAAACAGTCCATTTTTACCAAATTTATTTGTAGACATAATATTTTTCCTGTCAATAAGCTGCATCTTCTGGTACCTGAATGAACGGGAATATCGATAACAGTCACATAGAAAACGTGAATTTGAAAATTCATATACTCGGCAAAAACGATAAAAGATTTTGCATTTCGAATTCTGAAAGGTAGTTCTGATGGCTAGCTATAAACGTGATTATGAGAAAACATATCAAGAGGGACTGTTTTTCTCACTAGCTGAAGATAATGAGTGAATAGCTGATAGGTAACCCGAATTTCAATTAAAAAACGCTTTCCCTAATATTCTTGGTTCTTGGGCATTGATCGTTTTTTCCGTGCGCTCTTCATTTGATACGACATTGTTTTCAATCCCATCCGTATCTGTGCTGGACATATTGTCTGAAATAATACGTGCTCTCCAAACGATATGTATTAATACTATTCATAAGTAGTAGACTGTGACAGCCTAATACAACTCTGTGCGTTCTTCGATATCACAGCCGGCCAATCGAAACGCGAGGACTGACTTTCTACCTGCTCATCACTCGCTGATAACCCTGGCAGGGTTGCCAGACTGGGCGATTTATCGCCGATTAGGCTACTTTCTTCTTTCTTCTATGCGCAGTACCTGGTGTCCCAAGGTAGGGCTAGCCAACACATACTCACCTTCACATCTACCCAAGAGATGCATTATAGCGAAATTTCAAGGTGCATAAAACACTTCATGAAACGTGCGTCAGTAGCTCTTAGACTATAAGCAAACGAGATTCATTGTTATATAACTCGACATGGGTCAGTTTTTAAAATGTAATTTCAATAATGGACGTTTTCTTCTAGTTTTTCTGTGATGGGGTATTACTGGTTGTCACTTTTTGCTCATTGAATGAAACATATCAATAAGTTTGAATTTTCAGTTAGAAAATTTTAATTTTCCGACAATTCAATGAATTTTCCCAATACAAAATTCGCTTATTCTCCCTCACAATTGCCCACGTTGAACCTATCGACAATTATGAGAGAAATCATAAAAAAGTTAGACACTCTGATGAAATAATCTTTTTCCTTTGAAAGACACTGGATAGACAGCCGTTTCTACAACCTTTGCCTACTTGGTGAGTTAGGCTCCAAATCAATATCTCTGTCCTCATAGTTACAGAAATATTTCCTCGATATATAGCTCTTGGTTTCCTCTCAGTCAAGAATGAAAATCGAATCACGAACAAACATTTCAGAAAAAAATTCAGAACTGATAATTCAATTTTTTTTATGAGGAAACGAATTCAGGCAATGTACTGAACCCATGGAAAATTATTTCAACACAATTTGGAATCAACTAGTTATCTCATTTTCATTACATTTGATTTGAAAGTAGAAATAGTCTTTTAACCTCATAGGACCATTACTAATCGACCATTTTACATGATGAATTCACGCCCCAACGTAAGGTATCCTACGAATAATCAGATCCATTTTCTGAATTCCTTACTGGTATTTTATATCGGGCTGAATAAATAACCATCATGATATGTGGAAGATCTCTCCTTAGATGAGACGATATTAAACAAGTGAGTTGTTTCAATTCGGACTTCGAATGCGAGCGAAGAACAATGATTTATGAAGGCCAGGTAGTATTTGACAAGTCATGGAGCCCATAATGAAAACATCTCATGGACAGATCGCTAGTCATTTCACCGCCTCCTTCGTGACTTTTGACGCTAACTCACCTCAATGATGGATTGATCTACGCTGTGCGGCCCCATACATATTAATGTCTGGTGCATATTGTCTTTAATTAGCATTTTGTTCCATCATTCTGCTGGCTGGTTTTTAATCTATCCCCGGAGTCGTTTTTGATGACGCATCGTGTGCTTGGGAAATTCAATTACCGATATTTACCTTGGATGAATTTCAACTGTGCCTAATCGGAGAACTCACTTGGTGGTATGAATTAGCACAACACCTAACATCGTTGGAGAAAAAAACTGTAATTTTTTTTGCTTCTGTTCAATCGATATAAAAAAATCTCTCTGATATGTATATTTCATTAATAGTTGATTGAGTGACTCTGTAACAACCGGTAGGGTTTGTAATTGTTGTTTTAACTTTTATTATTTCTCTTCTAGGTACCCAAAATATCCTTCAGTATTTTCTTTCTAACACTGTACCCCTATATCAACCTATCTGTATCAGTTTATGTTTACAGAAATAGACAACTTTACAAATTACAAAACCACCGCTCTGTTACTAGAATGGGTATTATTGTTGTTAATGGCAGCGTGTCACCAGACGTAGATTTCTCGACGTCAAATTTTGGATGTTAAGGCAATTTCCGAAAGGAACATGAATTCGGCCCTTTGCACGAAGAAAGGGTCTTTAGTGAGAAACCTAGGGTTTAATTTCTGCTTCCTCATATGCTCTGAAATCTGAATAGGGCGGCTTTTAGGAAATGAAATCCTCTAATAACTTTAAGCATTATATTAGCAACAAAATGAAAATAGGAACTTACAAAATAGATTAGAAAAAATATATATAAAGAAAAGAAATATGCAGTGAAAACAATTTAAAACAAAAGAAAATGGCATTTACCGTACTATTTAGTTTAATCAAAATACTGAGAAATTAACTGAGACCGGCAATGGTCTTCTCTATAGATAAGAAATGAAAAATTCCACAAACTGAAAAATGTGTACTCAGAACGCAAAAATCTGATGTACTTCTATCTATAAATTCCTCTTAATCTACCCTACTGGCAAATGTATATTATAGGCCGCCCTATGGCCCATCTCAATAACTACTCGATGTCAGAGAGAGTCAGAAATATTTCTCACTTGAGATTCAAACAACAGATATAAAATTTATAATGGCTTTCTCTTCCCAACAGTGAATAAAATGGTTATTTACGTTAACACACATCAAAACTGACATACCAAGTTTTCTGTCTATCTTGCTTGGCTGTTTCCATTCCATTCCATAGATGTTTTTTGTATTCCAAGATATGGCACTTTGCACACGAATCAATTTGACATTATTTATTTTCCCAAATTTTTCCGACCGTTATTCGATTTTCGTAATGAGACGCGCCCCCATAATTTTGGTAGGGGACAACCCACGAAAGGCAGTCCCCTCGCGTTCGCGAGTTTGTTTCTTCACCACGTCTCCAGATCAACTGTCTTTTTCGAGACGTTTTCGTCCCCGCTCAATTCGAGCCAAAGTTCCTCATTTTTGCTGATTTTACAAAAATCAATTTTCTCGAGCCTGACGCTGACCGCCGTCTGATCACACGCGAAGGCGATGTTTTGTCTATCATCTCATATCTCGTCTAGACAGCAACAAAGACTTCTTTCATTGGGTGGTTCGTGAGACGAATTCTCAAATAAAATTCCCATACGTTTGATACATTGTATATGCAGCTTTCATATACTGGGTGCGAATACTTATATTCGGTTCATTTACAAATGCTCAGCATTACATCACTCTCCCCTACGAAAAAGTTCTGTGCATACCCAATGCCATAACTTTTCCAACAAAATAGACAGTAAACCTCAAACCAAAAAAAAAATCAAATGATCACCTACCTCGGTGATCTCCATCTAAATATTTTCTGACTCTCCCCCGTATATTAAATTCAAAATTATTAATTTCCATCAACTATTTTTATAAGTTTCCGTTATATACCTTATGACTATCCCCTGTATAATAATTCCCGGAGCGTACAATTTCGCGCTCCCACACGAACACTGTACCCCAACTTATGGCTACCCCTGTACATATTTTCTGCGGCGAAACAATTTTCGCGCGCCCGTTCCCCGTATTACACTCGCGTCGCATTAAACCACACACGATCACAGGTGGTCGATGGCAATGATGACAATGAGTGTAACCTATTTCATGATACCGGGAAACCCAGGACTTCGACGCTCTCGACGCCGCTGCTCTGTTGCCGTCGTTACTACAGTCGACTTTAGAGCCTATGACAATGAGCTCTTCAGTTGTCCAAATCGTGTATTTGGACTTTACACGCACTAATTCGCGTCAACCAAAAGAAAGTCTATTAGGGGAATTCAAAGTCTATACGAATTTGCAGAGTGAAAACGTTTGAAATTTTCTGCAACGTCCGGCTCACGGTGCCAGAATTGTTTAATGCGGGATTTTGACTCGCACTATATTGTCTATATTTCGCGTGGGGAAAAATTGAATGGTCCACTTCTCGGGTGTAGGGTGGACACATAAACATGGATTTGTGGAAAGCTAGCTTGCTCTCCTGGTACTGGTTCCTCAGCTACTCGAACGTCCTCCATCTCGGTTGGGTTGCCATCCGCTTACGATGGACTATCTGCATGCCAATACTCGGCTGATACTGCTACCCCACAACTAAGGGTTAAAACAAAACTGCCTGTCAAGCGACATTACTGGTACATGCCTAGGACATCCTTGTCCTTTTACATCTGTTATCTGCGACTGGGTTATTCCTTCCATGGTGCTGAAACTGGTAGGCCACTAATGCCTATATCTCTCCTTCCCCTGGTAACTGGTTAGCAGAATGACACTCTACGATCACAAGTGGTATGTAATGGAAAGTTCCCCAAAAACGCTTAACTGGATTACTCGCGTATTTGTTTGTACTACAAGCGCGACTTATCAAAACTGAATTACTTTCATTTGCCCGACTCGATTTTACATACTCTGAGTTTCCGAGCACTTCGCGAACTGCGCGATTCACTTTCGTCGACGTTTCGATACTTTACGCGTTGGCATTGAACTGGAAAAAACTTCACCTGGATTGGAAATCCGGCCATCATGATCAAGGTTACCCCACGTGATGATGACGATGACCCCAAACAAGGTCTCCCATGTTGACCTGCCGTCTTCTTATAAAAGTCTGTAGTTCGTAGTGCGATTCACGGAAACTTTTTTTTTTCTAAGTGTCTATGAAAAAGTCTTTCCTTATCTCTAATTTCAAAAAAAAACGAAATTAATTGTATAAATTCTTAACCTATCTAAATCTTATCTCGGATAGGGCATCTGAAGGTAAGTAACATATCCTGCGCAGGATTTATGTACATGAAAACATTACTATCTATGAGTATATAAAACTATTTCAATAACATCTGATACAAAATAAAATGTTCATTTTCCCAGTCAGGTATAAATACCTGGTAGGCGTTGCCTTCGATATCTCACACACGGATAATTGGTTGGTGGTGAGACTACCACTCACCAGTGGATTCTAATAAAGAAATTCTGTGCCTCCTTTATAGACAAAAAAAATCTTTCTAGAACTCGTCGAACAATATATTGCTCTCGACAGAAAAAACAACTCGCACAACATTTCTCCAACAGAAAACTCGCAAAAAAAAATTCGCCTGTCAATGCCTCTCTCTATGTCTTTCCAAGACTGCGCCTCCTCGGCGTCTCCAATCGTCCTATAAAAAAAATCTCTCTAGAACCTCAAAATAATCTGCTCCTCCTCGGCAGCTCCAAACTTGGCCTCTCTTCGAGCACTAAACCTCCTATAAAAAAATCTCTCTAGAACTGCGCCTCCTAGCGGCTTCAAATTTGGCCTCTCTTCGGGCTCCAACTTCTCCTTAGACTGTTCCCTGCAGCTCTTTCATCTTGTCCCCGACAACGCTACTAAACATCTCGCTTTCTTCCAGCGATTTTCCTCCGCTCTCTGAAAAAAAAAATTCAACTACTCTCGGCTGAACATCCCCATTTATCTTGTCCCTGACAAGGTTATTAAAACACATCGCTTTCTCTCAGCGGTCGCCCTCTCGCTTTCCTGGAGCCTATAAACAATACCTATATCACTCTCGCATTGGCCTCATCAGTTAAAACTTGTATTATTGGTCCTCACTAGTCGGTTTGGCTTCGGCGGTAAGTACAGCACATAATACTAAATACTTTTAACCGCCTACTAAACTGCTCCTTACCAACACTCTGTGTTGAGGGCAAAACCTGACTGTTGCCACCTAGGCTGTCTTGCAGTTTTCTAGCGTGACACTCGGAGGACCGGCGATTATCCATGTTACCCCTTGACATGGTTCGCTTCGCAAAATTAGAGTCCGACTCCTCTAATCGCGCTGTATATGGGCCTACTTCAGCTACCGGCTTTCTTCTCTGGCCGCTTTCCTGAAAAACAATAATTATGAGCCACGCCCCATCCCTCTAGCGTGCTCTTAACAGCTACCTCTATATCAGCTCACTTCAGCTACCGGCATTCTACTCTGGCCGCTTTCCTGAAAAACAAAAATTTCGAGCCACGTCCCATCGCTCTAACGTGCTCTCAACAGCTCCCTCTGCTGCGGAAACCTAAAAGAAAATCTCCTACCCATTTTCTTTTCCCCTTTTATGGTCACGTCTCATTACGGTCTTTCTCAAAAAAAAAATTTCCAATGCATCTCAATTTACTGAAACTTGAATCTTATTCACAACAAAATTCCCTTACTCCTATTTTTTCAGAATAACTCTCTTCTTGTTACTTCTCAGAAAAATTATTTTTCCTTTTGCAAAAAATGCTTATATAATTTTCCGTATTTGTAAAAACTCCCGATACAAAAGATCACCAGCTATTTTCTCCCGCGCAAAATAATTCCAATCACCCTGTATATTGAAAAAATTTATCCCAACAAAAAATATCAGTTACTTTTTCCATTCGCAAAATGTTTCCAATCACCTTGTATATGTTACGGAAAAACTAGAATTGTCCATGAGTTACGCCTCAAAAAAAAATACCTTCAGCCGATGCAATTGAATCTACAATTGCCTTTTATTCTAACTACTTTCGCGAAAACAAATTTTTCAATTTTTTTCCTCTCTACCTTTTTCCCGTTATTTCATTAATAAATCTACCTTAACTTCTTCTTGGAAGGCCTTTTACTTCAGGCCCAGAATTCGCTTTCCATATACAAAGCGGGTGCTTTGTCACTTCATTTGTAGGCATATACGAAAATATGCTCCTGCTGTCTTCTTTCTCGCTGGATCTTCTTGTCGAAATTGTGTTAGTATTTTTGGGAAGAGATGGCCATTTTCAAAAATAAAATATCAAAAAAAAAACATATCCACCTACCTTTATTAGCTTCTTTTTCTATACCTGAAATGCAGTCTGAAGCGGTATTCTTTTTATTAAATTACATCGCGAAATTCCATGACCACGAATTATTTCAAAATTTTCAACTTCTGACAACAGTGATATAATCCTTCAACTATATGAATTTTTCTCTACCCTTGTTTCAAATAACTTTTATCGCTTTATAGTCTTTCACCTAGATTCAACTTCGAATCAACTTCATAAACGCTACAAAAAAATATCGTTACTTCGCTCTCTGTCATATTTACTTCCAACTAAATGAAAAAGTTCAAATCAACTTGTGCAATGAGCACAAAAAAAAATATCATTACTTCACTCTGTAATTATATTGACTACAACTGAATGAAAACTTACAACAATAAAAATTCTATTTTCTATTTATCAACAAAAATGTTTTATTCCTATGATTATCTTTTCCAGCATTTATTAAAAATAGAAAAATAATGAAATTCCCAATCACTGCTCTCAGACTTTCTAGAATATTCAATATCACTTTTACTTTACCACGAAAACAAATGTTTAGAATGCCACAGGTAAATTCATTCGCTAGTATTCCTCATCACAAATGTATAAAAATCGGTTCTCAAGATTCATTCTTCTTATTAATACATTTGACATATATACTTCTAAGCAAGTCTCAGCAACCTTCAAAATGGGATGATTTACTGATCATCTGTCAAAAACAACTACTCCCCTGGCAAGTACCTCGACGGGTATTGAACTACATTCAACAGACGCCAGTGCAAAGTATCAACACAATCTGTATGTGTCACATACTCTTCGGGAAAAACAATATCCCGGTTTACGCTATTCTCCGCAATAGCCCTATTTCTGACACAACTCCTAAGTGTCACACAACTTTCCGGAAAGCAATATCCCTCTGTATATACCTTTTTTTCGCAATAGCCCTATTTCTGACAACCTATTAGTGTCACTCAACTCTCCGGTAAACAATATTTTTCTCTACAATGATCTTCAAAATAGAAACACCTATCCAATTTCTCGTACTAGTAAATACCTATTTACTGAATCAACTTAATTTTCAAATAACTCAATAGTTCTTTCTTCACGCTGAATTATTCGAAAGATTATCAAATCCCATTTTCATATGTTGAGTTCTGGTATTGCTAGCGAACACACGCATGCCGTATACCTACTGCGATTTTCATTCGTAAATGATAAATAATTTTCATTTTCTAGTGAATAACAACAAGTAACTGTGAGTTGTGATTGTGGGATAGAACAAAAAGCATTTGGTGCATTGAATGTAAACAGTGAAAAACAACAGCAAATACACCACGTCGAAACCTACATATCGTCACAGATAGTGCGACCAAGACGACAAAAAAGCTGCGAGCGTTTTTGTGATAAATACCTGATATTCTCAGCAATTTGAACGGGGATTTTGTACCCAGGTAACTAGTAACTAACCATTAAGATGAATGACAATGCAGAAAAAATGGATGACACGCAAATAGGAAGACAGCTTCAAATGATAATGCAGACACTAAACACTCTTACTGAAAATGTTTCTGATATTCGAACCATCTTACTCAGACAAGGAGAAAATCTTGAAATGTGTATGAATAAAGTGGCTACACTTGAAACCGAAACAAACCAACTACGTACCAAAGTTCAACAAATAGATTCTAAAATTGAAGCTTTTCATCACGATGACATTTATTCAGAAGTGAAAATGCGCATCGAACGCGAAAATAACATTTTGATTTTTGGTATTGAGGAACATCACGATACTGAAGCTTCAGTGACCAATCTCATTAAAGAAATAACATCGCCAAATATTTTTCAAATAAATGATATAAGTAGAATCGGTAAGCCTGAAACGAATAAAACTCGACCGATCAAAGTTAGATTTCAGCACAAATCCGATGCTTTCACTGTGCTGAAAAATAATCGGAAAGTGATCTCTGAGAAATACCCTGGCTTGAAAATAAAGGGAGACAAAACACCAAAACAACAGCAGGAGCTTTCGGATCTGTATGAAGAATTGAATGAACGCAAAGCGAATGGCGAAAACAATCTGACTATTAAATATGTGAGAAACAGGCCACAGATCGTCGAACTAACAAACAGGAAAGACCGCCCGAAAAGAAATCGTGAGGAGGACCAGTCCCCAAAACAAAACCCGCCAAAGATCAACAAGACCAACAGCGACTATCCAAAAAACTCCGCAGCGGGAAAATAGTATTTTGGAATGTCCAAGGTTTCCAGAATTTAGACCATTTACTGAGTGATGTGTCCGTGGAATTTGACATTTTGTGTTTATGCGAAACGTGGATGACAAGTGATATTTCAGCCCCCAGTTGTATGGTTGCAGATTTCAATATAGTTTCATCCCCTGCTCTGCGAGAAAAATCTCGTGGCCGAGCCAGTGGAGGGTTAGCTATCATCTTCAAAAAACAATACTCAATTCAGATCCTCGATACTTCCCCTTGGTGGATGGTATGTTTATTTAAGCTTGGCAATTTTGAATTTATAGTTTGTTCAACATATTTCAAACCGACAATAGACATTGACGAACTTCTCAACGAATTTCAAACTTCTGTAAGTTGCGTTTCTGAACAGTATAATGACCTTGTATTCATAGTGTTGGGTGACTTCAATTGTAGAATGGGCGAATTACCGAGCATACCCGAACAAATCACAGAAAATACTATATTGTACCCTAACATGAAAAGTCACGATAAAACATTGAACAGTAGAGGCCGTAAACTGAATGATTTTATGCTGTGTAATAATTTTGCACTGCTCAATGGCTCGATTTGCTCGGATAGGCCTGCCAATTTCACATTTTCTAGTTCCTTGGGTCAAAGTGTAATAGACTTATGCTTTTGTATCAACAACAAGTTAGATGTTATTGATAATTTTGAAGTCAGAAACAGCTTAAGTTTTTCAGATCATTTTCCGATATGCCTTACTTTGAACCTATCACATTCGGGCGTCAATGTAGAGAGTACGGTGGGTCAAGAACACTCATCGTTAAAACTAGTTTGGAATGATAACCTGGTATCTGAATACAAGCATGAAATGAGAAACTCCCCCACTGTACTATTTACACACGACATAAATGAATGTTATATAAATGCTATTCAAACTATTTGGAATGTTGCTGTTGATTTGGGTCTCACAAAACAAAGTAGAATTATAACAACAAAATTTAAAAATAAACCCTGGTTTGATGCCGAATGTCACCTTGCAAGAAAATGTACAAAAAATTATCTGAATTCATGTAGAAAGAATAACTTCAGTGAACCATACAGAACACAGTATATAACTGCAAAAAATAACTTTAAAAAAGTCACAAACCAAAAGAAAAAAGATTACGAGAGGCAAATCATCACGAATCTTAGCGAAACAAAAAATCAAAGTCAATTTTGGAAAACTCTGAAAAAATTCAAACAAATACAGTACGAGTGCTATATTCCCATCGAAGAATGGGAAACTTTCTACGATGGAATATCTCTCCAAAAAACTATAACTTTCACAAATTTTTTCGATGCAAGACATTACTTTCTCGATTCCGCCATTACAATGTCCGAAGTCGAGAGCTGTTTACACAAGTGTAAAAATGGCAAATCACCAGGATCCGATGGAGTCACATATGAATTCCTAAAAAATATGCCCCAAAACTGGTTGCTTTATCTGTGTACCTTTTTTAATAATATTATGGAAAATGAGAAAATTCCCAAAGGTTGGCATGAAACTGTTATGTCCATGCTCCACAAAAAAGGTGCAAAAGATAATCCGTTCAATTACCGCGGTATAGCTTTGATAAACACGCTTGCCAAAGTGTTCACACTAGTTATTTCAGAGAGACTGACATTCTGGTGCGAATCCAATAACATTCTGCCAGAGTGCCAGTCTGGTTTTAGATCAGGTAGAGGCTGCATTGATAATGTCTTCATTCTCAATTCTATCTTACAAATCCATCTGAGACTGAAAGGCAGAAAAATATACGCTGCTTTCATAGATTTCAAGCGCGCATTTGATTCGGTGAATCACAACCTCCTCTGGAAAAAGCTCTTTGAACTGGGAATCAGCTCAAAAATTATAAGAATTTTGAAAAATATATATGATGAAGCAACTATGCAGGTTAAAGCTAACAATAAATACAGTAAAAAATTTGATATAACGGAGGGCGTTCTCCAAGGAGAACCTCTTAGCCCATTATTGTTCTCTCTTTTTATTTCTGATATGTACGAGTATTTTGAATCTAAAGGTGCAAAAGGTGTCAGCATTGATTGTGCACACGACGTAATCTTATTACAATATGCCGACGATCTTGTTGTCTTGAGTAATTCACCATCTGACTTATCAAAAAAACTAAAAATTCTAGGACAGTACTCGGCAAAAAACAAACTTTCTGTGAATACAGATAAAACTAAGGTAATGGTTTTTACCAGAGGAGGTTATCATTGTGCTTACAATACAAAATTTTATTACAATGATCAGTTACTTGAAGTGGTGAAAAATTACTCATATCTGGGAATTACATATTCATCTTCTGGTCAGTTCCTCGATATGTCTAAATCTGCATCTAGAAAAGCTAATCAAGCTATTGGATCTGTTATGGATATTATGAGTCGTTCGAAGATGAATAGCTGGAATTCACGAATCAAATTATATGACTCAATAATTTTATCATCCCTGTCATACGGAATCGGTCTCTGGGGGATTCGCTACGAGGATATGATTGAGCGGGTTCAGGTAGGATTCTTCAAGAGATTATTGTGTTTGGCGAAAAACACCCCAGACCATATGGTGCGCCTTGAGGTGTCCACCGTCAAGCTCAGTTATGTCATCTTGAAAGCAGCTATTTCTTGGATAAATCATTTGAAAACTATGGACAACTCTCGGCTTCCAAAAATTTGCTTCCAGCGACTTATTAAATTAGACAGTACCGATCCAAAATATAACTGGTTGCTCCAAGTGAAACAATATTTTATAACATCTGAACAGGAAGTTGAATGGACGACCTTTTTGTCTACCAACTTGAAACAGCTGACCACTTCTATATTAGCTGCTTTCAGAAACAAGTTATTGAAAGATGATTTCGAGAAATTGGCTGTATCAACCTACCCATGCATTTTTCAAAGTCTCTCCTTAAATGCTAACAGACAATGTTATTTAGCCGCCTTAGTCCCTATATACATAACAAGGATCATAGCACAAGTTAGAACATGCAGTAAGAAATTTATCAGAATAACATTCAACGGATCAATTTATTCCATTAATACAGAAGAGCTTTGCACAATATGTAATTTGCAGAAAAATGAATCTCTAGAACACTTTTTATTTGAATGTCCCTTATACCAAGGCTTACGTGTACCTAACAACACAACTGCAATAGACAATTTGGATGGTCTTGTGCATCTGCTCAACTATGGAACTCTAACTTCCCTCAAGCTTTTCGTTCACTCGGTGATGCATATGCTCAAGCTTCGCTCATTTATAATCAATGAATGATTCTGCCGGAACGGAAATGCAGTTATTTTGTGTTCTGTTCTGTTTTACTTTTTGATTGCATAAACTGTAATACTAGGGTTCAAACTGATGTTTCAGCATTATTTATATATTTTTTTTTCCTTTTGTATTGTTGTTTTGTCTCCCAATCAATGAATACTCGAAATTTATAGACTATATTTCTAAGCTTGAAACTGTGCTCCAACTCAACCCTTGTAATAAGAATTATAATTCTTGAATACAATAAATATATCTATCTATCTATCTATCTTCATATGTATCTAAAAAGAATTCAACAAACCGAATTCGCTCGAATATGTTCCGACGGAACGCTACTTGCTCTTGAAACGTGTCTTATTGACTTAAATTCTCTATTCGATACTGATCTCTTTTCAACAAAAATCCTAGTGGCACTTTAAACTTATACTACTTCAAACTGCCTGAAAAATTCTGTAAACAAATTAAACGTATCTTCGTTCTTCATATATACCTATTTTTCCATCAAATTTCGTAACATTTTTCCTCTTGAATTATCACAAAAATTCCACTCAAAATAATGAAATTTCAACCCTAAGTTTTCGCAAAAATCCCACCGCTTGGTCAACAGATGTAACAACCGGTAGGGTTTGTAATTGTTGTTTTAACTTTTATTATTTCTCTTCTAGGTACCCAAAATATCCTTCAGTATTTTCTTTCTAACACTGTACCCCTATATCAACCTATCTGTATCAGTTTATGTTTACAGAAATAGACAACTTTACAAATTACAAAACCACCGCTCTGTTACTAGAATGGGTATTATTGTTGTTAATGGCAGCGTGTCACCAGACGTAGATTTCTCGACGTCAAATTTTGGATGTTAAGGCAATTTCCGAAAGGAACATGAATTCGGCCCTTTGCACGAAGAAAGGGTCTTTAGTGAGAAACCTAGGGTTTAATTTCTGCTTCCTCATATGCTCTGAAATCTGAATAGGGCGGCTTTTAGGAAATGAAATCCTCTAATAACTTTAAGCATTCTATTAGCAACAAAATGAAAATAGGAACTTACAAAATAGATTAGAAAAAATATATATAAAGAAAAGAAATATGCAGTGAAAACAATTTAAAACAAAAGAAAATGGCATTTACCGTACTATTTAGTTCAATCAAAATACTGAGAAATTAACTGAGACCGGCAATGGTCTTCTCTATAGATAAGAATAATGAAAAATTCCACAAACTGAAAAATGTGTACTCAGAACGCAAAAATCTGATGTACTTCTATCTATAAATTCCTCTTAATCTACCCTACTGGCAAATGTATATTATAGGCCGCCCTATGGCCCATCTCAATAACTACTCGATGTCAGAGAGGGTCAGAAAGATTTCTCACTTGAGATTCAAACAACAGATATAAAATTTATAATGGCTTTCTCTCCCCAACAGTGAATAAAATGGTTATTTACGTTAACACACATCAAAACTGACATACCAAGTTTTCTGTCTATCTTGCTTGGCTGTTTCTATTCCATTCCATGGATGTTTTTTGTATTCCAAGATATGGCACTTTGCACACGAATCAATTTGACATTATTTATTTTCCCAAATTTTTCCGACCGTTATTCGATTTTCGTGATGAGACGCGCCCCCATAATTTTGGTAGGGGACAACCCACGAAAGGCAGTCCCCTCGCGTTCGCGAGTTTGTTTCTTCACCACGTCTCCAGATCAACTGTCTTTTTCGAGACGTTTTCGTCCCCGCTCAATTCGAGCCAAAGTCCCTCATTTTTGCTGATTTTACAAAAATCAATTTTCTCGAGCCTGACGCTGACCGCCGTCTGATCACACGCGAAGGCGATGTTTTGTCTATCATCTCATATCTCGTCTAGACAGCAACAAAGACTTCTTTCATTGGGTGGTTCGTGAGACGAATTCTCAAATAAAATTCCCATACGTTTGATACATTGTATATGCAGCTTTCATATACAGGGTGCGAATACTTATATTCGGTTCATTTACAAATGCTCAGCATTACAACTCATTGGGAAGAAAAAACCCAACCAGCAATATTGTATAATTATTGCATGGTCCTGCAACAGTTTTATTTTGTTGGTAATTTATAATAACTCCCAAAATTCTAATTGATTAAATAGAATAAGCTGTGAACACAATAAAGTTGTAGGTGATGAAAGTATTTTATAAATTTGTCATAGGAACGTTTATAATATGAAATCAAAACCGGTAAAAATAGTCACAAAATTATAACAGAAGCTTTTTTACAACTAAGGGGCCGTTCATAAAATACGTCACACTTAAATCAGCTTTTTTTGACCCCCCCATTGTCACGCTGTGTCACACTTTTTGTGACCCCCCCTAGAAATATTCCGTCACAGAAACTAAGACCCCCCCTTGCTGAGTATGATAAATTCCGAGATAAATTCTCTTGAGAAGTCGCTTTATTTTGTTTCATTTGTATAGTGAAATACAGTGTAGGTACTGTAACAAGATTAATTCGCAATCTCAATTGAAAATTCATTCGCAAAGATGGAGTCACTATATAGTTTTGATTAAAAAATCTGACGAGTTTAGGAATTCGTTAGAAGATGTCGCACATGTAGATTTCTACCAAAATCTACTGAAGATTTCTTTCATACCAAAATTTTTCAATTTTCGTCAGAAATCTACTAAAAAAGTAGATTTCTACCAAAAGTGGTCACGCTGGCTAGCGCTCATGTCAAAAAATAATAAACGGCGAACTTCACGTTGCCATATACCCCCCGTCCCCCCTTGTCACAATCAGCCAGACCCCCCCCCCCTTGTATGCGAACGTATTTTATGAACGGCCCCTAACTCATGAAACAGATTTTCCCATAAAAGTAACCTGTTTTTATCAAGTTTATAGCACTTTCCTGTGAGGTTTCAATGATCTTTATAAAACTCATTCGAGATTATTTTATAACTGCTTTCTGTAGCTTTGATGAAATCATTCCATTGGAATGCTTTCGAACATGATTTTATTTTTATAACCATATTGTCATAGAAACGTTCATAATATAAAATCAAAAACCAGTAAAAACTAGTCGCGAAATTATCACAGAAACTTTTTCAAAACTAACTTATAAAAAGTATTTTCCTATAAAAGTAACCTGTTTTGTATCAAGTTTATAGCACTTTCCTGTGAGGTCTCTATGATCTTCATAAAACTAATTCAAGATTATTTTATAACTGCTTCCTGTAGCTCAAATGAGATCATTTCATTGGAATACTTTCGAACACATTTGTCATACGTCATTTTGATGACCATCACTCATATAACTTAATGTATATGGACAATTTTATAGGGGTAACATAAAGCTGAAATATGTAAAAATGCTTGCTATGGATACCAGATCATTCAATACAACGACGCCATTTTAAAATGAAAGCAATTCGGAATATTGACATCATATGAGTTGAAAATATAAAATACCTCACATATAATGCTATTCACAAGTGAAATATACATATATTGTACAAGATTATATTATTCAGAACAAACTGAGTGAGTTTGTAACTAGAAAATGAATACCTCGATAAAGTGGGTTTTTGTATAATCAATGAGTTTTTCCAAAAACATTGATGAATGAGTGGTGCGCTTAAATTTTACTTATAATAGGCTATATATTTGGCAATAAAATTTCATTCGCAGTAAAAATATAAATTTTCGAAGCACAAACAATGTCTTCAACAGTTTCATAAGTACAAAAGTTAAATAATTGAAATGGCTTTAACCTTTCTATTTGTTAGTGTTTAGTTGGTGACATATCTATTTCATTTTCCTAGTGCACAATTCTTTGCGCCTCGAAATTACAGTTTTTTGTCTTTTAATCATTTCATAAGTAGCGCTCAAATATGTTTCAAAAGTGCAGTAGGAGAAGTTCTAGTTATTAAAGTGGTGTTTGTTGGAATGTGGCTCTGAGATCTTACTTTGAAATCCCAACGGGGGCCGGGGTATGCAGTGCATTACTTTAATGTCCCCCCTCCCTTTCATTTTTTGAACGGGTCAACTCAAATAGTTGAAACTAGGGATAATGATATAGATGCATGAATACTATTTTTTGGAGTAGAATTGACACATGAAAATTTCAAGATGCCGACTGGGCGCCATCTGGAAAAGAAATTAAGTAGAAAGGGGATCTTGTTATTCATCATTTTGAAGCTCCTGACGAATACTTCACAACCCTAGAATAGGAAGTCAATATCTTCAGCTACTACAAAATGGCGGAACATTTAATAATTACCTGAAAACAAACACATTGATATCAATATTTCTAGAAATATTCGTTATTCTCTGTCATATGGCAATCCCAATAAACCGATAAGGTTTGATAGGTTATTTTTGTTCATAAAAAAGTCAAAAATGTCAGTACAACGAACATTGTTCAGTTCAAATATTCTCATTCAGTTTCCAATTTTATAAGTAGATAGGTACCACGTAAATTATATCCAAAATGATCAATTGAACGAAATTCAACGGGGTAATCCTATTTGAATATGCTAGCAACTACTGTTGATCCTCTAATCACCGAAATCGTCGAAGTGAATCCTAATGAATTCGATATGGATATTGTTATTCCAACAAGATGGAGCACCACCACATAACTACAGACAAGTGAGAAACTACTTAGATGATACTTTCCATGGTCGTTGGATTGGCCAACGAGGTACTACAGAATGGCCAGCACGTTTTCCAGATCTGACACCTTAAGACTTTTTTATGGTACTATTTGAAGCAGAAAGTGTACGAAACTGAACCTGCTTCATTATTGAATGTACAGCAGAGAATAATAAATATTTGTAGAAATATCTACGTTGCTGTGTTCGAAAATGTTCGACGTGAAATGTCGGATAGGCTGTTCTTATCTCAAGACGTTGAGGGCAACCATTTCGAGCATCTTCTGAACTCAGCTTATCTCCTCAAATTATGTAGTCAAACGTCGATGTGCGCAGGCAATCATTTTAATATTTTGCCATTTTGTAGTAGGTAAAGATTTTGACTTCATATTCTAAGGTTGTAAGGTATCCGTCAGAAGCTTCAAGATGATGTATCACAAGACCCCCCTTTTCATTGAATTTTATTTCCAGATGGCGCCCATTCGCCATCTTGAAATTTTCAATTTCACTCCGTTATAGTGTTCAAGCATCAATTTTATTATTCAAAGTTTTAATTTTTTTGAGTTGACCCGTTCAAAAAAATTAAAACTTTGAATAATAAAATTGATGCTTGAACACTATAACGGAGTGAAATTGAAAATTTCAAGATGGCGAATGGGCGCCATCTGGAAATAAAATTCAATGAAAAGGGGGGTCTTGTGATACATCATCTTGAAGCTTCTGACGGATACCTTACAACCTTAGAATATGAAGTCAAAATCTTTACCTACTACAAAATGGCAAAATATTAAAATGATTGCCTGCGCACATCGACGTTTGACTACATAATTTGAGGAGATAAGCTGAGTTCAGAAGATGCTCGAAATGGTTGCCCTCAACGTCTTGAGATAAGAACAGCCTATCCGACATTTCACGTCGAACATTTTCGAACACAGCAACGTAGATATTTCTACAAATATTTATTATTCTCTGCCGTACATTCAATAATGAAGCAGGTTCAGTTTCGTACACTTTCTGCTTCAAATAGTACCATAAAAAAGTCTTAAGGTGTCAGATCTGGAAAACGTGCTGGCCATTCTGTAGTACCTCGTTGGCCAATCCAACGACCATGGAAAGTATCATCTAAGTAGTTTCTCACTTGTCTGTAGTTATGTGGTGGTGCTCCATCTTGTTGGAATAACAATATCCATATCGAATTCATTAGGATTCACTTCGACGATTTCGGTGATTAGAGGATCAACAGTAGTTGCTAGCATATTCAAATAGGATTACCCCGTTGAATTTTGTTCAATTGATCATTTTGGATATAATTTACGTGGTACCTATCTACTTATAAAATTGGAAACTGAATGAGAATATTTGAACTGAACAATGTTCGTTGTACTGACATTTTTGACTTTTTTATGAACAAAAATAACCTATCAAACCTTATCGGTTTATTGGGATTGCCATATGACAGAGAATAACGAATATTTCTAGAAATATTGATATCAATGTGTTTGTTTTCAGGTAATTATTAAATGTTCCGCCATTTTGTAGTAGCTGAAGATATTGACTTCCTATTCTAGGGTTGTGAAGTATTCGTCAGGAGCTTCAAAATGATGAATAACAAGATCCCCTTTCTACTTAATTTCTTTTCCAGATGGCGCCCAGTCGGCATCTTGAAATTTTCATGTGTCAATTCTACTCCAAAAAATAGTATTCATGCATCTATATCATTATCCCTAGTTTCAACTATTTGAGTTGACCCGTTCAAAAAATGAAAGGGAGGGGGGACATTAAAGTAATGCACTGCATATTGGGATTTCAAAGTAAGATCTCAGAGCCACATTCAATAACTAGAATTCTCCTACTGCACTTTTGAAACATATTTGAGCGCTACTTATGAAATGATTAAAAGAAGTAATTTCACATTGTGCACTAGGAAAATGAAATAGATATGTCACCAACTAAACACTAACAAATAGAAAGGTTAAAGCCATTTCAATTATTTAACTTTTGTACTTATGAAACTGTTGAAGACATTGTTTGTGCTTCAAAAATTTATATTTTTACTGCGAATGAAATTTTATTGCCAAATATATAGCCTATTATAAGTAAAATTTAAGCGCACCACTCATTCATCAATGTTTTTGGAAAAACTCATTGATTATACAAAAACCCACTTTATCGAGGTATTCATTTTCTAGTTACAAACTCACTCAGTTTGTTCTGAATAATATAATCTTGTACAATATATGTATATTTCACTTGTGAATAGCATTATATGTGAGGTATTTTATATTTTCAACTCATATGATGTCAATATTCCGAATTGCTTTCATTTTAAAATGGCGTTGTTGTATTGAATGATCTGGTATCCATAGCAAGCATTTTTACATATTTCAGCTTTATGTTACCCCTATAAAATTGTCCATATACATTAAGTTATATGAGTGATGGTCATCAAAATGACGTATGGTGTTCGAAAGTATTCCAATGAAATGATCTCATTTGAGCTACAGGAAGCAGTTATAAAATAATCTTGAATTAGTTTTATGAAGATCATAGAAACCTCACAGGAAAGTGCTATAAACTTGATACAAAACAGGTTACTTTTATAGGAAAATACTTTTTATAAGTTAGTTTTTAAAAAGTTTCTGTGATAATTTCGCGACTAGTTTTTACTGGTTTTTGATTTTATATTATGAACGTTTCTATGACAATATGGTTATAAAAATAAAATCATGTTCGAAAGCATTCCAATGGAATGATTTCATCAAAGCTACAGAAAGCAGTTATAAAATAATCTCGAATGAGTTTTATAAAGATCATTGAAACCTCACAGGAAAGTGCTATAAACTTGATAAAAACAGGTTACTTTTATGGGAAAATCTGTTTCATGAGTTAGGGGCCGTTCATAAAATACGTTCGCATACAAGGGGGGGGGGGTCTGGCTGATTGTGACAAGGGGGGACGGGGGGTATATGGCAACGTGAAGTTCGCCGTTTATTATTTTTTGACATGAGCGCTAGCCAGCGTGACCACTTTTGGTAGAAATCTACTTTTTTAGTAGATTTCTGACGAAAATTGAAAAATTTTGGTATGAAAGAAATCTTCAGTAGATTTTGGTAGAAATCTACATGTGCGACATCTTCTAACGAATTCCTAAACTCGTCAGATTTTTTAATCAAAACTATATAGTGACTCCATCTTTGCGAATGAATTTTCAATTGAGATTGCGAATTAATCTTGTTACAGTACCTACACTGTATTTCACTATACAAATGAAACAAAATAAAGCGACTTCTCAAGAGAATTTATCTCGGAATTTATCATACTCAGCAAGGGGGGGTCTTAGTTTCTGTGACGGAATATTTCTAGGGGGGGTCACAAAAAGTGTGACACAGCGTGACAATGGGGGGGTCAAAAAAAGCTGATTTAAGTGTGACGTATTTTATGAACGGCCCCTTAGTTGTAAAAAAGCTTCTGTTATAATTTTGTGACTATTTTTACCGGTTTTGATTTCATATTATAAACGTTCCTATGACAAATTTATAAAATACTTTCATCACCTACAACTTTATTGTGTTCACAGCTTATTCTATTTAATCAATTAGAATTTTGGGAGTTATTATAAATTACCAACAAAATAAAACTGTTGCAGGACCATGCAATAATTATACAATATTGCTGGTTGGGTTTTTTCTTCCCAATGAGTTGTAATGCTGAGCATTTGTAAATGAACCGAATATAAGTATTCGCACCCTGTATATGAAAGCTGCATATACAATGTATCAAACGTATGGGAATTTTATTTGAGAATTCGTCTCACGAACCACCCAATGAAAGAAGTCTTTGTTGCTGTCTAGACGAGATATGAGATGATAGACAAAACATCGCCTTCGCGTGTGATCAGACGGCGGTCAGCGTCAGGCTCGAGAAAATTGATTTTTGTAAAATCAGCAAAAATGAGGGACTTTGGCTCGAATTGAGCGGGGACGAAAACGTCTCGAAAAAGACAGTTGATCTGGAGACGTGGTGAAGAAACAAACTCGCGAACGCGAGGGGACTGCCTTTCGTGGGTTGTCCCCTACCAAAATTATGGGGGCGCGTCTCATCACGAAAATCGAATAACGGTCGGAAAAATTTGGGAAAATAAATAATGTCAAATTGATTCGTGTGCAAAGTGCCATATCTTGGAATACAAAAAACATCCATGGAATGGAATAGAAACAGCCAAGCAAGATAGACAGAAAACTTGGTATGTCAGTTTTGATGTGTGTTAACGTAAATAACCATTTTATTCACTGTTGGTGTTATAGTGTTCAAGCATCAATTTTATTATTCAAAGTTTTAATTTTTTTGAGTTGACCCGTTCAAAAAAATTAAAGGAGGGACGTTAAAGAAATGCACTAGATGTTTCAATTACGACTGGCCTGAACGAATTGTTTTGAGATGATTTTCTTCTTCCTCAAATGCGTTCCTCCGATCTCCGACTATGTCGAGAATTTTTTGTGATTATCAAATTTCAATTTGATGCAAACAACGTCTGTATACAGTTATTGTAGTTGTCACTATTCAACATGCGAAAGGTCAAACCCCAGTTTTGCAATCTTGCCGAGTCAGCACCTCAATATTTCAATGCAGTACGCCCATGTTCGTGGCGACCTCTTAATATTCATGAAGCGTCCTATGCAAAACGTCTGCTGAATCGTTTGCTACTCAAGTCAAGATTGCACAGGAACATCGTAAACTAAACAACGTAAAACGAATTCTGGTTTAGGAAGCCTTCCGAGTTGTTTGCATTGAATGGAATGTTTCATTTCACGGTTGATGTTTTAGGCCGATACGAGATTAGAATCGTTATTTCTTTGACTTTCTAACGCGCATTTCGTTGCTCGAATGATTTCAGATGGATATTTTTTTCGTTTGGGAACTCCTTGGTGATTTTCCAACGAGACGGATTGCCTTTATCTCAATGGAATCAAGAGGTTTCGATAAATGTTTTGGTGCTTAGTTCCACACATGAGAACTATATTCCAAGACAGGTCGTATCTGAGCCTTGTAAATCACTAGGAGCTGGCAAGAAGTGAAGTATTTCTTCGCACGAAATGGAAATCCAAGCAAAAGGGTATCAGCAATGAGCCGTGTAGTGGTTGTTATGTGAAGCACTTTTCTCATTCTCAGTTTTCCTCCGAAACCTTCAATTGAGGAAAATTAAAAATTAAGATGAATCACCAGTATCTTGAAGGAATTTTTGGAACAATGAAGTTTTTGTGCACTTCCGCCTCTCTTTACATTCGGAACGCGTTGGTTTCTGATTTCCCTTCAGTGTTTCTTCTCTTGTTAATGAATATTAGCATTGAATGAACTGATTTGGTCAGTTTTTTGTGAGATAGGCAGAGAAAGATCCCAATGGATCAAATGGAACAGTGATCGCAAATGGTGCATTCCATAGTAGATTGCAATTGGCCGTCAAAGTTGTTCACTATTTCGGAAGTATCCGTTCTCAGAAACCGGGACGAAGACACTTGGGCTTTCTCGTTTTCAATTGATTTCTCAAGATCAAGGTTGTCAAGGGCTAGGTAACTCGGTTGATATCTTCGTGGATAACCTCCAAGAGAAATATCCAAAACTCCTTGGCATCTTGCTGTTCATAACCCATGGAGCTGCATTTACTACTCCCAGACGAATTCATGGATCGAAATTTCTTAATCGTTGCCGCGAAAGCTTTCATGAGAGCGCTCTCCATATTAGAAGTTATTGAATTCATTCATTCCTTTCCTCCGGTTCTTCAAGAAATACTAGGTGACCATGTTCACAAAACATGTGCTTCCAATATACTTTAACCCCTAGTGCATTACGGTACAAGGTATTAGGAGTATGATGGTATTGAAGGTGTCAGTTCTTTGTTCTCCTCTACTATCTTGTTTTGAGTAGTCTCTACTACACTTGTATATCTGTATTTGAATTAGATATATGAAGTTGATGGAAAGCAATTGAATCGGAGAGAAGGCTACAATCTTAACCTCCGTAATACTAAGTGGGGTATTTTTGTACCCCAAAATGTTTTTTTTTCGTGGTTATGGCGATAATTTTCATTCGCGTATTCATATCCGATAATCCTTCTGGATATGCTCTTTCCAAGTATTTTATGATAGTTATATGAAATATCGAATGAAAAAACCATGTCGTTCAGTATTTTCAGACGTACAAAGTAGATGAATCACAAAAATAACCCAGTAAGTAATGTTCGTAGTCGTGCGAAATCTCTGAGAGACAGGTTGATTCCTATAGAAGTTAATATTATAGATAAATATGTAAATCAGAATTTTCCATGTTCGAATGATTGCATTCAAATGAAAATACAATGCTAGGTAACTATTTAGACTCGACATAGGTCTTCTCAGTGACACTTATGGCTGGACTGTGAACACAAAAAAATTCGAACCATATACTCTTTACGAAGTTAGATCTGAAACTTATACAGATGGTGTTAACTTACTTACTTCCAATTTTTTCTACACGGACATTGATTAATAATCCCATTCCTTCATAAACAATGCCTATACGGCTTAAGCAGTTGTGAATTGGTTATTGGTTCAGGTGAGCAAAGCAAAGTAACAACGAAGATAATAGCCTCGTGGACGTTGAACAATGACGTAATGAACTACTTATCACTCCACAAGCAACATCTGTTGTCGTAAAATGAAACCGCTACTACCAGACTTTCATTGTGTCTGGCAAGATGTAAAAACTAGCGAAACAGTCTGGCGGCAGAGGCAACACCTTCTGACAGTTTCCCCAGTAACATGTATTGTATGAAATGCAACTTTCCTATCATAACGTGAATATAATTATGATATATACAAAATGAGGGGTGTCTGGCAGTAACTGTGGTAAGTGTCCGGCAATGGAGGAAGTGATTTCTAATATTGAAAGTGAGCTTTATACTTTAACGAATTTGAGCTACAATTTCATACACCTTTGCTACCCATTACCTGCCAAACTGATTTTTCTCACATGTGTTGGGAACACGGGCAGAGAAACTTCCAGCTCTCATAAAATTACGAAAATCCTGACTATACATCTCAGTTTTTGAGATATGACGACTCGAAATATGAAACACGATATAAGTTCTGATTCGAGATCAGAGATTTTTGTGGATCCAATGATTGAGACATTATGAATAAATTGCTTTCTCAGTTCCACTTCAATACTACATCGAAATTATATGAAAAACAAAATTTCATTATACAGACAAAATAGAACTCCCCATTCCTATGGATATATACAAAAATTAGGAGTCCAATACCAAGCAACTATAAGTGATGCACTCCAGGATACAAAGCATCCTGAGTTCACCAAAAGTGTGGTAAGACCATGCTGGGAATCGTATGTTGAAAGATAATACCCCTTTATTATTCACCTTGCACCCGCTTCTACTTCTGGGAATGATCGTAGGGGGACGACAGCTGATTAACGAAAAAAACCATTTATCTACAACTTTTAGGTAATGATTATGATTTGAAACTTTTTTGAATGTCATAATGACGTTTATTACCGCACTAGTGGTTTTTTGAATCTAGTGCGGTAATGAGATAAGTAATGAATTTCAATATAAATGAATTGTTTATTGAATGAATACAAAGAAAATTCAAATAGGAAACGATCTTCTTTCGTGAAAACTTTCGACGTCTTAGGTTTGTACCCCTTGGAAATTCTTTTCAAGAATGCTATCAAATTAGTATATTTCTTGATATCCACGTTTTGCTTGATAAGAAATCCTGTCCTCAACATTGAGTATTAGCACCAAAGAGATGAAGGCTTCTGTAATTTGCTCAGTTCATTGAAGTATACTAGCAATCCCTTTTCATTCATCTAATTAACAAACCTTCCTTTCTCTGCACCATTTTTCATACCTATCATACACGGTATTTTCTCGGAATTTCTCGGGCACCAGATTTCAAATAACACTTGTCGCCTCATTTCCAATATCGGATGGTAGATCATCTTTACTTGAAGACATTTTTACTCAAGAAACTTAATGATGGTTCTGGATATCGATCTGACAAAGTACTATAAAACAAATCAAAAAGGAATGAATAAAAAATGAAATAGGATGAGAAAAATAAAACAATCTCAAATGGAAAATTTTGTTTCATTCAGTTCATTAGTGCCTTCCTGTTCATAAGACAGAACGTACGCCTCACCACTTAAGATATATTTTGAGGTAATCGGTGACACATGGGAATCGTTGTATTCGTGCCACGTTCCCAAGTAAGGATGTCGGCAGTAAGCCGTGTAGTGGCCGCTGTACGTAGTGCCGTTATGGTTGGAGATCGCGTAGAGGTTGTACTGGCAAGGGACTACATTGGCTGCCACGTAGTTGCTTCATGTCCAGACTTTTCAACGGGAAATCGATGATGATATTCAATTTTCCATTGAACCATTCCGTTGGAGAGAAACGTTTGAGATGGATCACCAAAACCCGGGGGAACTTGTATATCGACAATGACTTCGTGCACTTCCGCCTTTCCTTACACTTGGAACACGTCGGCTGCTCATCCCCATCCAACGTCTCCTCTCTGGTGAAATAATCCAAGCAGTGAGATAACTTGAGTTGATCTGTGGGATAGATAGTGACAGGTCCCAAAACGGATCGAAGGTTACGGAACAGTACCCGCAATAAGTACATTTTAACGTTGCTTTTAATTGGCCGATGAAGTTATCTACTATAGTGTAGCCGCTGAAAAGATAGAATGATCACGTGAACGGCACGCACTCTTTGAATGTTCCTCTCCCCAATGTTATAAGTCCGATTTACACCACTCAACAAAAACGTCGCCGCGTCGTTCTCCCATCAACTCTTGGGATGCTTTTTTATAAGTGTTCATTATTACATTTTTTTCCTCTACAGTTAAATGTCTTTTTTTTATCTTTTTCTTAGAGGTGAAAGAGTGTTTCCATCCATATTATTTAATTAACGTTACACACGTAAATACAAAGCACAAATGAGTACAGTTCAGTGTAAACAGTTCTTCATTTATTTCTAAATGCAGGCATTCACTGTTCACGCGTCCTTGAATTCTATCTTTTGAACAGCCCGACTATATATTCGAATTGTCCATGCGCCGGTACCTCGACCATGATTCTTTTGTTTTTCGCTGTCACTCAACCACGATACTCGAGTGTTTTCAACGTCAATTGAATTTTCATCAATTTTAATCAAAATATGTCCAGGTTTTTCTTTTCGTTGATTTACGTTTTCATGCAAGCCTTTCAAAAAGAACTCCTGAGCGTTTTGTTGGTCGGAGCCAATGAAACGGGGAACGAGTTTTTGGATCTGGGGTTTCAGCAATACTGTATCTACCACACTGGTAGCCAAATTATCTGACCGTAATTCCTTTATTAGCTTGGTGAACGTTACTATAAGGGTTCCGTCCGCATTGGAAATGTTGTTAGTAACAATATCCTTCATGAAGTCGTTCTTCCTGAGATATTCCATTAGAAATCTCGTGTTTGATAAACACTGGATGACACTGTTCATAAAACACGTGTTACCAATATTCTTTAAATCATTGAGACCTAGACTATTGGCATTACATGATGTTACCTGACTGATGGGATAAGAGATGTTACTGGTATGTTGGGCACTACTGTGTTCTTTACTATAGTGGTCATCACAGTTACTTGATCGGTGCAATGAAAAAGTAGGATTCAAAATGTTCGATACAGAGTCTGATGGAGATATTGGTAATTTTGTGGAATCATAAACACTGGATAGCAACGAAGATGCGTCATATGTCTTTTCTTGGAATACAGCGGAATGAACCATCCGGGATCTGGAAAAATCAGTTGGACTCAGCTTGTTGTGCTTGACTTTAATTTGACATCAATAAACTGCTTTGTTAATACCTACCGTTGCTACGGTTACAAAAATGATCACAGGCAACTTGTGTTTTCAATTATCAGAAAACTGTCATGAGTAGGTACGTCGAAGTAATGAGATAATGATTTAAAGATAGTTATGAAAACTTTGACAGTTGTAGATAAAATTTGGTGCGCAACACGTGGGATATTACATTATTAACGCACCTATGTGATTACACGACTCAGCCTACGGCTTCGTCGTGCAATCCTCACATGCGTGCGTTAATAATGTCTATATCCCACTTGTCACGTAACGAACTATTTCAAACCCAATTTTTGATTCCCTATTCCAGCTACGCGCACGCCACTGCCTCGCAGATAGATCGCTCAATTCCACCAGGCAGCAGCGACAACGCGGTGTGCTGTGTCAACTGCGTCGTGCCCGCTGATTACTTATGTAAACATGATATCGGGGGGGTAATTGGGCGTGCAATCAATGGAGTTTGCAGCCCTTTCGCGTTTAGCATCGCAAATGAACTGCAATCGCACCACCTAAACTCATCCGCTCCTATGTTCTCTCTTCATTAAGTCAGCCACTATTTACCACTGTTTACTCCAGATTATGATGAGCTGATTCCGTGCGGCTGGAATACGTTTTAATGTGATAACCGGCAGAGGGCGTGCCATGCGATATCGGCGCGGGGTCGGCCAGATTTCTTAATCTGAGAGTAATATCGAGATATCTTTTAATGTTTCGCCATATACATCTCTAAAACAAAACAAGAATATCTATGATTGTATTTTTCGCTTTTCAAAATGTGACGTTTTTGGCATTTCAACCAATAGTGGCGGGTTAGTCTAGCAAATTATTCGGTTTTAAAGTTTTATACTGATTATTTTTTTCACTTGTCAAAATGTGACGTTTTTGGCATTTCTATCAATAGTAGCGGGTTATTCTATGGTTATTCTAGCCAATCATTGGGTATTATACTGATAAAACTGCCTGGTCCTTTCGATAAAACGTTGTTTACCTTTGAACTGTCAAAACTATACGATTTACCGCGTCGATTCTATTGAACTGGCTCATATTTATATAAATTATCATGAATGAAGAGTTACCTCATTATTAATAGTCATTCACTTTTCACTTTTTCAGCATAATAATAACAACACATTTCAATGAGCACACAAACACGTGATTAGCTCATAACCCCAACTTCATGACAGATATAGCGAACGACCGATTCAAATATTTAAGGTTTCCTGAACTCAAATGCAGATGGCGTACAATTAGTTTTCATTAAATACAATTCATTTTTTGTTGTATGAGAAGAAACCGTTGTACGAATATTTTGATACAACGACATAACGATTGATTTTATGTTCCTTCTGGCGCGATTTTCATTTCATAAGAAATTTTCAATTATCAACCTTGTACAATGAGAGGTGTGACGCCATCTCTTGGTATCGTCGGCAAGCATTATCATATGCACTGCGAAAGCATCATATCTCTTCTGGATCATAGAAGGCATACATCGTTGTGCGACATTTCAAATTTGTAAAATTTTTACCTATTCTCCGTTCCTTCTTATGTAAATGAAATACTGATCAATTAAATTGTTCTCCCTTCTATTGGTTCAATAAACTCGTTCTTCAAATTTAATAAGATAAATTTTCATTTTCGAAACACTCAAACTTTTTTATTTTGAGGCAAAAGCATTCAAACAAACCGAATTAGATAAAATCACTCGTCCTACGGACTCGTGATTTTATCAATCGGTTTGTTTTCATACTTCTGCCAAATAAAAGAGTTTTTGTGGAAAATGAAAATTCATCGATTAAATTTGAAGGACTCGTGGTATTACCTTTGATAAAACTGCCCGGTCGTTGATAAAACGTTGTTTACTTCTGAACGTTCAAAACTATAAGGTCCACCGCGTCGATTTTATTGAACTGGCTCATATACAAGGTTGAAATATAAATCATCATGAAGGAAAAGTTATCTAATCATCAATAGTTATTTAGTTTTCACTTTTGTCAGCACAATATTAACATGAACGACACATTTCAATAAATACTAAAATTCCACACACGTAAATAGCTCATGAACATAACCAAGTTCATACTGAAAATTGCAAACGACGACTCACGTCGTGGTCAAAATTGCATCCGCTTGTAGACCGATTCGAATAATTAAGGTTTCCTGAACTCAAATGAAGATGGCGTACGATTAATTTTTGTTGAATTCAATTTGTTTTTTTTGGTTTAAGACGAAATCGTTGTATGAAGATTTTCATACAACGACATCAAGAATAATTTCATGTTCCTTCTGACGCTTCAATTCATAGGAATGAGAGGTGCGGCGCCATCCCTTGGTATCGACAGAAAGCATTACTATTTTTTGCTTTAAACTATCATAATTTCAAGATATCTATATCATAACCATCGCGTGAGCATAATATCTCTTCAGGATCATAAGCGGCCTACATCGTTGTTTGATATTTGACATCGACTGCCGCGTTCTCAACATCAATCAATAACTTGGAAGAGACATCAAGTGTTTCTTTTGTCCGATCCATTTACAAAAACTGTGTTTTCGATAAATGTACATTTTCTAATAATGAAACTTCCTTCTTTTCTCCCCATTTTGATGAAATACTAATGAATTGAACTGTTCTTCCTTTGATTTGTTCAATGAATAATCTCTCCAAATACAAAAATAATTTATGACAAAAATTTTCATTTTCAAAACACTCAAACTTTTTTATTTCGAGGCAAAAGCAATCAAACAAACCAAATTGGATAAAATCCTAGGTTTTTGTGGAAAATAAAAATGTATCGATAAAATTTGAAGGACTCGTGGTATTATCACCTTTGAATAATATTTTTTCTGATACAGTTGCCCGAAATATATGACTTGAAGATCGGTTACCATTGCCGAAATATCATAATGTCAATCTCTCAATCTCTCAAGTTCGAAAAAAAAAATGTTTATTGGCATTTGTTTTCTCTCTCTCTTCTTCAAATAATCTCAAGTTCTATCTGTATTTCAGTTAGTGACATCAATTTCCATTTGCAAAGTGCAGAAGTTTTCCTCATGGAATAATCTCAGTCTATTAGGAAAGGCTGTTTAGGCAGTGGTCACCGTCACTGTGCTATCTTTTCTTGCGTGAACCCTGGAAGATGAAAAAAAAAAGTAAAGACACCAGAGTTAACAGTGGTTGGATGCATTCATTGCGTGAAGAAGATAAGAATTTGAATAATTGATTGAAAAGTTTGGTATAAACGTGGAGACATTCAACTTATCAGGAGAAATTGATACTTTTGTTTAGAACTTTCTCTAGAAATTAATAATCACAACACCAAACTGATATTTTTGCAGTCGACGGCCATTTCGCTATCAAGGTTGGCATCTCCAGGAGAAACAAACTGACATTATATCTAAAGACTGGGGTTAGCTGATTATATATCTAATGTTTTTTGGTCCGATATGGACTCTGTTTGTTACTGCTTATTATTATAATAAATTTCTCGATTGTAAACTAGTGCCACTACCTGCAGAGTTTTTCGGTCCGATATGAACTTCGTCTGTTATTACTGATTCTACTAATTAATTTCTCAACAATAGATTTAAAAGCGGGCTGAAAGAGATAGGTCTCTTGTCATCATTCATGCTGTTTTTACATTTTGCTATTTCGAGACTCTCACATGCATCGAGTAGTCCTGTGTCATGCATATGCTTGATCAGTTTCAGATTACTTTCAACAATTTTGTGGTCATTGTCTTGAGCATGTTGGGCGACACTTGATTTTTCTACCCTTCCTTATTCCGTCTGTGAAAAGTTCTCCTTGAAACGGGTTTTGATAGCTCGTCGGCTTCGGCCGATATATTTGTTGTTGCAATACTTGACAACTGATTTCGTAAATTCACGACTTCTCTGAGTTCTCCACTTTATGTTTTGGGTTGCCAAGAAGCTGTTGTAATTTGTGAGAGAAGTTTAATTTGCAACTTTCGTATTCACTTTATCGATTATCTGTTGAAGGTATTGAGGTTCATATGGGAATACTATAATCTTTTTATTAATTTATGAATTGTTTCCCTGAATTCAGGAAAAAAGTCTCAACTTTCACACCAAAGTTTCCAATCTCATCTTTTAATTTTGTATTACTTTCTTTCATCTAATTCTCCTGAAGATTCTAACTTGGTTAGCGAAACGCGTAATAAGTGTGACTGTTATACGTACAACCTATTGTGAGAGTAAAGCATACAGTTGATCATTCTGGAACGAAATAGTTCTGAATGAGAACTAGTCGAACATAGATTCGCAGGTCCTTCACATCTGATGTTTGATTCCTTGTTAGATAGGAATACTGCGCTACTGTACTCTCATTCCATCCAAAACAAAAGCAGAAAGCTTCAAGTAAAGTATTTGTTTTGAGAACAAAATTGATCAACTGAACATATCAAAAGATTTTCAAACGTATGGTCACAAATATGTCATTGGTATGGTGGCGAAAAATTGAACAACTGTATGCGCAAGTTGAATACACCGCGGGCACATCTGACAGACGACAGTAAATGACAGTTGTCAATCCAGCCTGCTGGACAAACAAACCTGATTCACCTATGCTGAGTGTGTGTTTATGTCATATTTTAAAATCTTTTTTCTCAATAAAGGCTCAATTTTGTGCGATTGTGAAATGTGGAAGTAATAACGGCAGACATAATGTTTCATTCCATCGATTCCCTCCTATTTTCGACAATAGAAAAAAGATTAATCCTCTTGCTGGAAAGAGATGTGAATTGTGGATTCAGGCAACTAGAAGAGCAGATTTAACTTCTTATAAGTTGAAATGGGCAACGGCGTATTCGAAACATTTTGCAGGAGATATTTTCAAAGAATCTAGGAAACATAGGCACATAGGCAACATGATTTTATTTTTTTTTTCATTTCGGGCAAGGCAAGTGCACTCAAAGATGTTGACAATATGGACTGGGTACCGAATCAATTACTTGGCTACAAAAGAAATATCAATGTAGTTCAAAGCATCCAGAGATTGAATCGTAGGGATCAGCGTGATAAAAATGAGATCGCAAATATTCCAGTTGATATGGATAAAATTGATGATTTTGTGTGAATGATCCAGCTGTTCAAAACTTGAATATTATTGATGAGCAAAATCAAACTCTGAATGATATAAATTAACCAGTTGAAGAAGTGGAACATGCACAAAACTCTGGTGAACACCTATGTCCCGATATTGATTTCGAGTTTATAATTTTGTAGAGCCTTTACATAAAGTACCCTAAATTTGTCCTTTCAAAATTATTATTTATCAAAGTACATTTTCAGTATTCTTTTCACAAGCTTCACTCCAATCCTACTAATCCATTCAGATATAAACATATTGTTTGAATCCAAACTTTTATAGCCTTTGAAGTCTTCTGTGCATGCACTCTCATATACAATGTTTATAATGTCATGAAACTTTAAGAAAGTATTTCACATCATTACTACAATCCCCAAATTTCAATAAATAAGGATTACATCCATCACTTTCCTTCAGTTTCTCTAAATATCTCATCTGGATATCCATAGACAAGGTGTTGAAATAATTACTTTTATCAGCCATTTCACATACAATTTCCTTGCAAGCAGGAAGAATAATGAATATAGATAGCAATATATAGACATTTATATATGTCAGGTAAACTAAGGGTATACCCAGAATTAGGATAAACCCGTAATTTTTCCATAATTACGATCATAATCTCATTAAATTACCATTGTTGCTTATGGAAGTACGGTTTGTTTGTCCAGCAGGTTGATTGACAGTTGTCTTGTGACGTCACATGCCCGCCGTCTATTGCAGAAAGTGCAAAGACTTGCCTGTCTGGGAATCACAGGGGCTATTCAAATGTGTCCCATAGCACCCCTCTGGAGGTAATTTTGAACTTTCGCCATTGCACATATTATGTGACATGGAGGAGGCAGCAGTAAGTGCCTTTAGAATTCCCTATATAGGCAACATCACACTCCGAAATCTCTACGGTCACATGAAGATGCTGGACCCAATCCCATTAATCCATGTTCGAACTTACAGTTATCATGACAACCAGGCGAGACTTTGGGATGAAATATGAAGTTATTATAAATGATCGCAAAAAATGCTCTGTGAGTGTAATAGTGAAATAGTGAAGAATAATTCTGACCTGCACTACTTTCTTTTTCTTCCTCGATGGTAATATCGCCAAGAGAAGACGGTAGCTGTTCACCGTGGAACCATTTAAACAAAAATTTGTTGTCCTCTTCTCTCCAGCCATAACCAGTCGGTTGCAATTTAGTTGGAACAGCAAGATGCGCATGGGCCCAAATATTGGCGATGTAAATTGTCCGAAGCAAATGTTGGTGCAGTTCGATCTTGCAAGGCGGTAGAGCTGACCCGTCTATATTTTTTGCTGGCAAACGAAATATGTCAAACCTCTCAAACTATAAACCGTTTACAGATAGCAACGGTTCTCTTAGTCAGCTGGGCTAGCTATACATCTCTGTATTCACAAATATTTACTTCTGGCATGTGCAAATGTTTATTATTTATATTTTGATGTATACGTATTTCCTACTTATATTGTCATGTATACATATCTAAAGGTATAACTCAGAGTGAGAGAGAAGCAGCTGATTCCGTGATATTAGTCGCAACGCTCCCGCGCGCATATACGCACTGTTTTAATAATAAAAATCAATAGTTATCGGAAATCAAGAAAGCTATCACTTCGTAAACCAATAGTTATCTGTAAGAGTTACACGAAAAAAATTGTCCGCTGAGCTTTTCGCAGTGAAAAAGTGCTCAGTTGATGCAGTGAAGGATGGTACGCGCCCGCACGCATAGGGGTGCGTTGTACCTTTCAGTCGTCAGCTGACCACTTTTCCACCGCGAAAAACTTAGCGAACTATTTTTTTCGTGATACTGTTCTAGTCGACCATCACTTCCCCAAATTACAGCTTTCTTAGTATTATTTTACTCGTCTCATATTTTTCGCATGTTTCGGCGAGAAGCTGACGTACAACCCCCCACCATTAAATCAGCTGACTACTTTTTTCCGTTTTTTGAACCGTCATAAACCTACAAACAAAGTCTCAGCTTTCTTGATATTTGTTTTTTTTTTATTATAAACATACGTGTGTGGATGGCTGCCGCGGCTACACCCGCCGCTACCATGGAAGCTGACGTTCACTTCGTTTATTAGCAATACTGAATGAACCATACTGCAAAATATAAGCTTTCTTGATTTTGGTCATAAGAAATGGCAGCTGGCTCCCGGGGTAGAAGGGTGGGAAAGGGAATAACAAGGCCAAAATTCAGGCAATCGCTTCAGAGTCACTAGAGGTGTGGATATCTACATCTTATTAGAGAGCCAAGCAGTATTAAAAGCCATCAAGTTATTCACTCGCGAAAAAAACGCACTATCCTTAAGACAAATGTCAGAATAAAATCAGAAGCCTCAGCATCCTGGATCTCAAATAGATAAGGGTCATATACAATATATCTCACAAGTCGCAGAGATGTAAAATGCTCAACCGACCCCCTACAATCTGCTAGCTTGGATTATTTGGTTTGTCCTACCTTCTCTTTTTCGATATACTTCTGCAGCCTTGTTATAATAATTTTATAAATGACAAGCAGTTGTTGTTTCTGTCGATGCAGCTTTTTATCAATATTCCTTGATTTTACCAGTGCTATTCACATTTTTATAGTCGACTGTTTTCAATGCTCATTGGTTATAAAATGTTTTAGCCATTGTATCAACTTTTGATATTGATATATGTGAAATATAAATATAAGAAAAATATATCTCATTCGTCAAAATGAAACGTAATAAAGATTGAAACATTGCATCAATATTATCCCCCGAATACATACATTCAATCATCGTTTATTATATCATCAATGAAATGAGGTTGTGAACAATCTATTAATACCCCTGATCGAATTGGCCTTTGATAATGAATGCTAGACAAACCTGCCGAGCTCACAAAGCGATAGGCACACGAACACAATAAAAATCCCGGCTGTAAATGAACGAGTATGACAGACATCATAACATTGGAAAGACAATTTCCGGCGCTGTTATGATTGAAGCAAATGAGCATCGTGATTGAACAAAATGCGAGCACAGCCCACCGACTGGCTTTGTTTGTTTTCACAACGTGCGGGTAAATTATTATATCCAATGAAATTCGAGCAGTCACATCATAACAAAGCGTCTAGGTTAATTGGTATGGGGGTACTCGACAATATCGAATACATTTTATTCCATCGAATATTCAATTGAGATTATAGAGTGTAATTGGCCGAAACTAGGATTAATCAAATTTGATTTGAAGCTGCAGCCAGGAAAAATGATAGTCTTTTTCATGATGAATTGTGAAGTGAATTGTGATCAGGAGAGTTTGGTGTCAAATGAAACCATTTATTACCTTCAGCTGATGTTAACATGTTTGTTGCGAGAAAATAAACCATTTATTTTTTCAATGTTGCTCTAACTCATCTCAGAACCCTGTCTTTATTTTATTTATAAATATATTATATATGTTAAGATACTGCTTTCATTCAGAATCATTTAAAAATGTGCTTATTTCTAAACTTTTCTTAGGTTGTACTGGTTGTAAAGTGAACTTTCACTTATCGAGAAGAATCAATATTATGTTACACACCGAGGTGGGAAGTGATTCATTCCTGTCGTGAGATCAGTTAGTTAACCAAGACGCAAAGCGTCGAGGTTGGCTATGATTTCGAGACAGGAATGAAACTTCCTATCGTGGTTTGTATACTATTTTATTTACAACCATCATACTTCGATTAAAATTAATAAATCTCTGTTTCGTTCTGAACATATTTAAAATAATACATTTAACGACAAATTACCAAGAATGCGGATTTCTCAAAATAATCAAGTAAATAGATTTTCACCGTGACTACGGGGTATACAATTGTCACCAATATAAATAAATGTCAGATAAAGTCAATAAATGACAGATAAAGTCTAGAATAGATGAAATGAGGGCGGAGAGTAGAGGTGTGTAATGTGACACTTCCCAACCTTCAATGACGTTAGTAATGACAGAATTACATATAATGGTTGTTAATATTATTAATTTATATTATTTCACCACCGAACGAGCAGAAAAGATCTAGTTGCTTAGCTTGCGTTGGTCTTTGTTACTCAGTCCATTTTGTGGTGTTTGAGGTACCTATTTTTTTAGCAATATGGTATTCATTTTGCTCGATTGGAATACATTTTAGTCATTTCATTGTCGAAATGACGCTATAATTTTAGTAACTAATCCTAATATCGCTAATTTGTAGCAATCTTCTTGAAAAAAAAATTGAAAACATGAAATTTGATTGACATCTAACACATCCATTGATTGAAGCGAATCCAATGGCATATTCGGTAAAAGCCACGCCTTCCTGAGGTGCACCAATAAGAGCGTACTAAAATATTCTATCGCTTTTGCTCCAGTGAGTCAGATGAAGACAGCTAATTAATTTGACGCATGTCACATTTCTCAGTGTATTCTCCTATTGTTGGTATATATTGCCAGATTTCTCAGTGTACATGAAGATGCCAAAGTTCGATCAAGGTCAAATATTTTTGGGACACTCGTGTTAGGTTACCGTTTCGCTTCTGTATATAGTAATTCAGTAGTCTGTGACCAAAGACATCATAACTAATAAACTGGCCTTTATGACAGTTTTCAATGTAACACGATTCGGAATACAATAGAGAGCGAAAGGATCTGCACATTGAAGTGATATTATGAAGGACAAAATGATAATTCTATAGACCGCGGGCATATCTGACAGACGACAGTAAATGACAGTTGTCAATCCAGCCTGCTGGACAAACAAACCTGATTTACCTATGCTAAGTGTGTGTTTATGTCATATTTTAGAATCTTTTTTCTCAATAAAGCCTCAATTTTGTGCGATTGTGAAATGTGGAAGTAAAAGCGGCAGAGATAATGTTTCATTCCATCGATTCCCTTCTATTTTCGACACTCTTGCTGAAAAGAGACGTGAATGGTGGATTCAGGCAACTAGAAGAGCAGATTTAACTTCTGATGCGTTGGAATGGGCAACGGTGTGTTCAAAACATTTTGTAGGAGATATTTATCAAAGAATCTAGAAAACATAGGCAACATAATTTTTACTTTTGTCTTATTTTAGGCAAGCCGACTGTACTTAATGACAATAAAGACTGGGTACCGAATCAATTACTTGGCTACAAAACAAATATCCATGCAGTTCAAAGCATCCAGAGATTGAATCGTAGGGAGCAGTGTGATAAAAATGAGTTGAGGATCAAATTGATGATGATTCTTTGTGTAAATAATAATCCAGCTGTTCAAAACTTGAAAATTATTGATGAGCAAAATCAAACTCTGAATGATATAAATTAACCAGTTGAAGAAGTGGAACATGCACAAAACTCTGGTGAACACCTATGTCCAGATATTGATTTCGAGTTACAGAATTGTTATCGTGAAATCCATCATTTCCGGGAAACTCTGCAGACTTATTCATTTACATTTGAAAGTTTAAAGCATAATTCATCTGAATGTCTTTTTTATACAGGATTACCATATGAAAAGATGGTTGTGGTTTATAATTTTGTAGAGCCTCATATAACATACCCCAAATCTGTTCTTTCAATATTATTATTTGTTAAAGTACATTTTCAGTTTTATTTTCACAAGCTTCACTCCAATCCTTCTGATCCATTGTATGAATCCAAACTTTTATAGCCTTTGAAGTCTTCTCCTGTGCATGCACTCTTATATAAAAAATAGTTTATAATGTCATACAACATGTCATGAACCTTTAGGAAGGTATCCTACAGCATCACTACAATCCCCAAATTTCAATAAATAAGGATCACATCCATTACTTTCCTTCAGCTTCTCTAAATATCTCTTCTTGAAATCCATAAACAATGTGTTGAAATAATCACTTTTATTAGCCATCTCACATACAATTTCCTTGTAGGCAGGAAGAATAATGAATATAGATTGCAATATATAGACATCTATATATATTGCTTATGGAAGTAGGTTTTGTTTGTCCAGCAGGCTGATTGACAGTTGTCTTGTGACTTCACATGCCCGCGGTCTATACTTGAATAACTCTATCCTTCTTGACCTCTTTTTATCTGCTACATTGAGCAAGGAATTCGCTTAGAGGTTATACTTGAAATATTCTATCTTGCTGCAGTTCTCTCTCACTTAGGGCCAGTCCAGATTGACACCGAGCTAAATGTGAACAATTTTCAAACTGAAACTGGGCGAATGAAATTCACACGAGGATGACAATAATGTCATTTGTCTTCAGAATGACCAGACCCAGATGAAACTTATTTGCAAAATTGTACTGTTTTATTGAAAGCAATCCCCTCATTGATGAGGTCCACAGGTCATTTAAACCGTGATATTCTGAAGATGAATTGATTTTTGAACTAGAACTTCAACCTAGATGATCCAGTACCCAGTACTCAGAAAGAATAATTCCTCTACTCAAAAAATGAAATACAAGATGAATACCGATAAAATATTTGAAGAAAAGCGTATATGGATTACTGTAAAATAAGTGAATATTATTTTTGTTGATATCCGGGATTGATGGTCGTGATCTTGGATTTTCATGTCAGTTAGCTTTCGACTGCAACTCCAGCAGCCATCTTCAGCGGTGTCACAGTTGGAATGAAACAACTATCACAGTTGTGACTGTGAAAGCCTCATTCTTTCATTAGTGAATATTGCTAAACGGAGGGCAAACAATAATACAAACACAGAAATATTTTCTTGATTGTTGTTAGTTCTGAGAAGTAGAAATAGAATGTAAACTGCGAATCATGTTCGATATGAAGGAAAAAGAAATGAAAGATAAATCTGTCAACGAAACAGTTGTTTCAGTAAAACATAGGTGGAGGAAGAAAATGATGATTTACTAGATGACTTATAAAACAGTTGCTCAGAAGTTAGTTCTACGTGAGTGATGACAATCCTTCGATCTAATTTTTCATGTGGATCTCATATTTTTATAAACTCCTTGGAAAAATGTAGAATCGATATCATACAAATATCCTGATATTTCCTTATGATCCATTTGGTTTCATTTGCTTTTCAGCAGATGATATTTTTGGTTTAATTACATACAAATAATGATTGATCAGTATATTTTTGATGTTTTCAAAACGTATTCGTCTGTGATTAAAATACAATAATTCTGGCGTTGAAACGGTAACGTTACATCAACTTTGTTTTGAAATGTACAAAACCAGAATCATGTTGGTTTCGAAACGTTACTAGTTTATTTGTGTGGTAATGCTTGTTTTGTGTTCCCTTTTCAGGAGCGAAACTGGACGAGTTTTACTCGTTCAACGTTTATTTGAAATAAATGTTCAGTTCGAAGTAGTTTTATCATAGCTAGTTGATTGATTGAACATGTTCATTCTGGACAGTCGATATTAGTGATGTTACGGAGAATTGTTTTTGAATACCTAAATCTACAAATACGATCGAAAGACATAAAACACCTGAGGTTTCAAGTGAAATGCAGGGGTAGAATTGACTTGTGGTTTCATCATTGTCGATAGAAAATATCATTTATCCGACGAATCGGTAGAAACTCAACCCTGTATAGATAGGCGCTACTGATTCAAATATTCCAGAAATTTTCCATGCATGAATCAATCAACTCATATACAGTTACTACAACTATTGTCTTTCCCATTAGTTTTATCTCCAGTGTTTACATTTGATGAGCGCAAACAAGAATCTATCCAACTGTATTTGTTCAAGTCGACCTCTCGAATGTGGTCGAATGCTACCTTCAATGAAAAAATTGTATCCGTTTTGTATTAGTTTCTCACGCCGATTTGTTTGATGTATATAGAGCGTGAGTTTACCATTAGAGGAGCCACGATCCCTGTTTCATCCAATGAGAAATATATCAGTGTCTGAGGTTTTCACCCTGAATGGGTAAAAGGAATAAAAAAATTGTGGCAATCCGTAAGTGAAGGTTTTCAGAGGGACATATTTCTTCAGCTACACCCAAATTTTCCAAATTGAGATAATCGTAATACATTATTTGAAAGGTCTCGAGTAAGATATTTGCGCTAAATTGGAGAATATTCAAAGTACACCAACGAAAATTGGGACCGTCAGTTAGTTTGTGATGAATGTTAGTAGCGAATATCTCTGAAATAAGTAATTGAAAGTTCACAGAAATTCAACATTCGATACCTAAAATGGTCTGCTTTTGAATCGCCCCCCAAGTACCAATTTTTAGACACTTTTTATTCATTCAGGATTTGAAATTGCGTCAATATGTTCAATAAATGATATCGGATTCCACCAGTTAGGCTGGATTCAGACAGATCCGAAATCCGATCGTACGATGATCTGATAGCTTTCTGATTGGTCTAAATTTGAATTTAGACCAATCAGAAAGCTGTCGGATCGTCGTACCATCGGATTTCGGATCTGTTTGAAGCCAGCCTTATTTGTTAGAAAAGGCTTTCATGCTTTGAACCAAATGCTACTTGCTCTTAATGTCCTATTGATCTTATACTGGTTTTATGTTACTCTTAACATTGGCTATTGTAAAACTCATTCGCTAATATCAAGGATTAAATGGCAAGTTGGTTTTGAAGTCTTTATGCAGTTTTATGGAGTACCCTTGATGTTTTCTTCAAAATCCATTAGGAAAACTATTTTATTCTAAGATCATTCATTCAATATAATACCACATTGAATCCAAAATAGTTTATTGTACAAGTGAGAAATATGTCATTTTCTCACGCATTGTACACTGTAATTTTTTTACGGTTGCGTTGTTTTCAAGTATTGAAAATTAAAATACATATATAATAATACTTATATGTCATTAACTCATGTTTATATTTCATTTGAAATAGTAATTAACAGTTATATTTGAACAATTTTGTAAAGTAATTCCTGATATGTTTTTTTGTTTCAACACGTTTTCGGTAATTGAAATATTAGTTGTGGTCGAAGTTGAAGTTGATGGAGAAACGTACTGAGCTGGAGGCTGAATGGATTCTACTATACTTTTTGAAATTTTCATTTTGTTAGCTATGGAGTTTTCGATGAAAGATTCAGCAACATTGCTGGATTTCCAACCCCCATGGCGTTTTAAAGTTAAAAGATCTGCCCCTGCATTAACTAAAATAGTCGCAGATGACCTTCGGAAACAGTGGCCTGTATATAATTCAGGGTTCGGTAATTGCAAAAATTTCGCTATTTCTTTCGCCATGGTGCCAAACTTAGTTATCCCCACAGGCTGTTTCGTACATTTGCTATTTTTGTAATTTTAAAACAAAACGTAATTCCTTTGCGCATGGTCGAAGCTACACATATTTTTTGTAAATTTGATAGAATTCTCCTGTGACTGTGAAATTTCTAGGAACCTTGGTTTAAGTTTCGAGTAATTTTATTAAGGGCTGTATTAAGATCTTCCATGTCATCAATTTTTAATTTTCGAAGTTCATCACAACGGCATGCGCCTGTAAGGCTAATAGCTAAAGCAACCTGAAATCAAAACAACACATTCATTTTATGAAAACAATTTAAAAATTTTCAATTCATACCTTTATCAGCAAATACTTTTCATCAGGTGCATCTTTTAAAAATTGTTGAATTTCTTCATAATTTGATGTTTTTGACTGTTTTCGAGCATATTTTTCAGATTTCCGTTTAAAAAATGCACTTAGTTCAACGTATTTTGATATATCAGCACAGTTTTTAATAATTAAGGTTCTTGACAACTCTTCGAAATAAACTAATTAGGTATTTTCGGAACAAGAGTTTACCTTTGCTTTCATTTTCCAGTCCATGAAGTTTCTGTAATGGATTTCATATTTTTCTCTTCATGTGCTTCGTAGCAAATTATTGCAAACATCTATTGCTTTCTGAACAATTTGCTATGAGGAGCTATTTTAGTAAATAGTTGCAGTCCGCATGCTTACATGTGAAATGAAATTTTAAATCAACTGGTAAGAAAACAGTATTATGGAAAACTCACTTCGTTTTTCATTAATAAAATTCTTCGAATCAAGATGGAAACCGTCAAAATTTTTGAGGTTGAGATCCCATTCGAGCGCAAGACCACTTTAAATCAATATGGTTACGATTTTGAACATATTGGAGCATACTGGTTTCGAAAGGAAACGCAAACACTCCTGCGAGGGTTAATGGATTCAAAACATTTAATATATGAACAATTAGTTTTAATCTAGATCACGCCATGTTTTACTGAAATAACGATTCCACCATTTTGGACATTTTCAAAAGTAAACAAAAAAATATTATTATTTAAATAATTACGTCTTTGATCTCCTGAAAGAAGTGAAAAACGGTGTGTCGAAACATGAAAAGTAAATTCAAATGCTCAGTTACAAAATGAAATTTGATGATATTCTTTAATATTTTTTAAATAAGAGAAAAATACATCAAATAAGTGGCGCTCGAGTTATGTTGAAGTATTTTGTCACATTTTATCAGAGAAGTGCCCTTCGTTGGTAAATTTTCCATCGAATAGTTTGCTTTCGATTTTCATATATGATATGCTTACTACACGAATTCGGTTTGAAATATTACCACTCTGCCGGCCATTATACAGACTCAAACGTGTGTCAGTGTTAATAAACAAAATAAAACTCTATTAGTATTAGTTAATTATTTTTGAGTTGATTTAGTCCGCTGTGAATACATTTTAAGAACAAAACGACAGAAAACATGTTTCAATTTATGAATATGAAGTCACCTTGAACAATTCTTTAAGAATATATAATTAGAAGACAATAGTTTCAATATAGTCTTTGAATTTAGTCTTGAAGCCCTTTCAAGGATGGCCTTTTTTGGCTAGAAGCTACTTTATGATCGTCTCAGGGCTGTCTTGGAGATCACTTGATTCTATTCGAAATTTCATTGTGTAGTTCCAAAGCGATCTCGAAGATCGAAATGAGAGCGTGAATTTTACTTGGGTTGGGTGTATTATCTGAAAATTGCTGTACAGATGAAAGATAAATTCTCTCATGTCATTGTAAACCGCAAAATGTTTGAAACATTTCATACATTTTGGTATGTCATCTTACTCCATTTTCTATGCTTGGGAAACACGAATGGAGTTTGGTACTCGAGTCAGTATACCATATCAATCGTGACTATGACTAGACTGAAGCAACTCATTTAATGAGTTTCTACGTTGCGTTCTCATTTTTGCGAGGGTCCAAGCTTCCAACTCTCCAAATAGGGATATCATGAAGAACGGATTATAGTGAATAGTAAGTATTTGTAAAACCCTTTTCCATATCGAAGGGTTATGCATAATGTGATGAGGTGTGTAGAAGAGGTAGAAAAGAATTCTTTCAAAAAGGAATTCGGTTTTTTCAAATCTAGCTTCCGATCAATTTGAAAACCAGAACACATCAGAAAAACATAAAGGATTCACGTCCTAAAACCATAGACGTTTTAGAATACTTGTCTTGGGCTAAGAGAATCGACTGCGAAATGCCTTATCGAATTCACGTGATAACGGATTGAAAAAACATTTTAGTGGTAGTTTTTCGTATGTCTACTCGTTAGCGGAGACCTAAACACTTCCTCCATACTTCCTCATGGAAATGAGTGTAATAATGACGCCATTTGCCAACCAAGAATCTGTTCTTCACAGCATTCCTTTTTGTACTGTATCCCGCACCGACTTGAATACTTGTAGAATGGGAAAGTCACGTGACAGCCAGTGAAGTTATTTTATAAAGTCTATGCTTGAAACACGTAACCACCTGTCACTAGGACACAAAACATTAATGAATAGTCACTAATTATCTATGAGCAACTGGTTCTCAGCACTGAACTATCATCCATAAAAAGTAAACAATGTCGTTCGGTGGCTCAACATTGACTTGCATATTTTTTGACGACTATTGTGAGGTTGTCACAACAAAAGATTACTAGCATTGTTGGAGCTCGTTCAGTGGAACTTCTGAGTTGGAATAATGACTGCAGTTAACTGACACCGTGTGAGTTGATATGTTTCTCTTGATTAGTGAGAACGTAGCTTTCCGATGGATTTCATTCTATATCTTGAAAAACCCTTCAATGTTTTTGGATAAGTGGAAAGCATGATATAAAGTGTGTTCGAGAAATTAGAGGACGGATCCATACGGCAAATTCCTCTCATGTGGTAATAAAGAACGAGGTAGGTTATGATTGTGCAGAAATAACTTGGATATACAGGACCATGGATTGATTTCATAATAAGGATAGCTGGTTAATCTTAGTCGAGGTTAAAAAAATATTACAGTTTCCCCCACGACTCTCACTAGCAATGGGTTTACAGAACAGCGACACGTGGTTCACTATACAATAGCTCCCTCAAGCAGGATGCATTTTTTATCCACAAATTGCTAGGAAATTTTGACATTCTTGTCGATTTTTTTTGAAAAAAGGAGTTTTCTTTGCTCTAAGAAAATGATATTTCCCTACCGTCAGTTCTACATAAATGTTTGAGAACAGTTTCCATAGTAACACAAGTAACTTTAATACGAATTCCAAAGCACCGTTTATAGGCCAGTAGATATAGACATGATTTTTCCAAAATTTAACAATAATTACGAAAGTTTTCAAACTTCAGTGGAATGAAAAGTACGTTCAAATGATATTGGGTCTGATTTTGCAACCCTTTTTTCTGAACGGAACATGTTGAAAATCAGGATTTTGTGAATATTCGCATTATTTGTACGGAGGTATTTGCAAAAGTTCTACAAACTCTAGAAGTATTGCGAAACAGTAGTTTACATCTTTTGGTAAATTCGCAACCATTTAAACAAAACGGAACGTTTCGTTTTATTAAAAAAATATGGTAATAATCCTAATTTTTCATAAAAAAATCCAAAAGTTCTGCAAACTTGCATAAATAACCGAAATAATGTTCATGAGGAGTACTTCAATTTGCAACCTCTTGCGTTGAACGGAAAATGTATTTTTGCAATAAATTGTTTAATGTCACCAAAACAAGTTTCGAAATTTTTACAAAAGTTTCAAATACGGGTGGCAAATGAAAAAGTCCTCACATACAACGTTTTCACTGATTTGCAATCACGTCTGCGATACGGAAATGAGGGTATAATCGAAATGAAAAATATTATGGTATTTGTTCTCTACTAAAAAAAGCAAAAGTTCTGCAAATTCGCGAAGTGTGGAGAAATAGCTGTTTACATCTTCTGATAAATTCGCAACCATTCAAAAAGAAGGGAACTGTTTGTTTGAAGAAAATCAATCCTAATTTTTCGAAAAAAATTTCAAAGGTTCTGCAGAAGTTGGAAAAATAACCAAAATCTATTCGTTGGAAGTACTTCAATTTGCCACCCCTTGCGTCATACGGCAAATATATTTGCGCAATAAATTGTTCCTTCTGATTGGAACAAGTGTCGAAAGTTTTCACAAAAGTTTTAGATAAAAGTTGAAAAGGGAGAAGTCCTCCCGTCGAACGTTCTTGTTGATTTGCAACCACGTCCGTAACACGGAAATAAGGGTAAAAATAAAAGAAAGATAATTTTGTATTTGTATTCTTTCAAAAAAAGCGAAGGTTCTGCAAACTAGTGAAGTGTTGAAAACTAGTAGTTAATAAAGTATACCACACACAACTAAACAATATCAAACACCGGTACGTACTAACATAAGAATTCAGATCCAATAAACCAGTACAACATGTAATAGGCATAACCCGAATGATAATCAAGTATTCAATAACTGTGATGAGATTCCCTTCCTGGAGTTGTGAAAATGCAATTATTATTTGTTGAATTATTAAGGTTCCGTTTTAAGTTCGAGGTTGCAGAGTTTCATATCCACTGAGACCGATTTTATTTTCTTTTGCAACCTCGTTATAAAAACTTTTGTAATTATCTCATTACTTGTGTGTACTGGACATGGCGGCGTTGAGGAAACAAGTTTGAAAACTTTTGGAATTATTGTGAATTGGTTGTCTATATCTACTGGCCTATTATTTGTGAATGAAATTATATTTTTGAAACTGATGAATATCTGTCTGATTTTGAACGATTCAAAAGCCACATTCCTGGACTTTCACAGTCGTCCAGGAACGTTCGGTTTTTCCGAAAAATGTGATATTTGTTGTTAAATATTGATTTCCATCAAGTATCGGACAGTTCAGTTCAACTTTAGGTAAGTCTGAAGACTTTATAGTGACATATTTATTGTGGTGTTTTCAACTGGAAGCATTTGGAAGGGGTAGGAGCCATCAAATTATTGGTTATTTTATTTTTCCTACGACCACCTAGGAAATTAACACATATCACACGTTAATTATCATCATTTCTTCATTTGACTGCGATAGCTATTGCAAATTTATGTGCACTTTTTATAGAAACAATATTCAAACATACCGACACAAGAAAACTTCAGTAAGGCAGCTAATTATTCACAATTCACAACTATAATATTAATAATTAATTTATTAAATTGAATATATAAGTATTTATCGCAAAAATCAATACATTGAAGCAATTATAAGACACAACGAATAAACATTCTTAAAGCTTGATACCTACATAATCGAAAGTTAAACCCTGTCAAATCTTACAGTTGTACAGAATTTTCAGTGTCTACACCACGCATATATAAAATACCTGCGTAATAATTATGGAGTCTGGAAATGAACTGGATTGCTCTCCACCAGAAATCATAGAGGCAGCAAAAATAACCTCTTTTCAAATTCTACCAGAAAAGTCCAAAAATAGGTATGAACGAGCTTATAACGAATTTATCAACTGGAGAAGAATGAAAGAAATCAAAAGTTCTTTCTCTGAAAATGTAATTCTAGCATACATAGATAACTTATCTAAGAAAGTACGACCAAATACACTGTGGTCTCTCTATTCTATGCTGCGCACTACTTTATACATTAATCATAACGTAGATATTTCAAAATATCTTAAGGTAACAGCTATATTGAAAAGAAAAAATGACGGTTATAAACCAAAAAAAGCAATGATCTTGACAACCCTGCAAATAAATCAGTTTATGACAACAGATCCTGATGATCTATTTTTATTTGTCAAGGTGAGTTTAAAACAATATGATATTCATTAGTTCACTAATAGGATTATGTTAACTCACAGGTTGCTCTAATTTTCGGTATATCAGGAGCATGTCGCAAGCAAGAATAAATAAAAATTACTGTGGATGACATTGAAGATCTAGGTGCAGCAGCAATAGTCAAGATTAAAAATACAAAAAATTAAATATACAGTAAATCCAATATTACAGATGAACTTTATGACGCTATATAAAAAAATATGCTAAATTAATTTCAGCAACCCATGAAAAGAGGTTTTTTTCTTAGCTATCAAAACCAAAAATATACGAAGCAAGTGGTATATATTAACAAAATGGGGTCTGTACCCACCCCAGTAGCAAAATTTTTAAAACTAGAGAATCCAGAATCTAACACCAGTCATTGTTTCCGAAGATCCTCAGCTACGATCCTAGTAGATGCAGGAGGAGATATTACCACTCTCAAGAGACACGGAGGATGGAAATCCTCTGCTGTCGCTGAGGGATATATAGATGATTCTCACACCAACAGAATGAACACGCCACTAAAATTGTCAGCGCTGTGCGTGGAAATTCGGAAGACACTAATGCCCAATCAGCCATAACAAAAAAATTAAATTCAAAACCCTCGACTTCTTCAATGAAAACAATAATTACAAGCAGTATCCGAAAAAATATCGAAACAAATCTTTCGCAGACACCTTTACAATTTACAAATTGTAACAATAACCAATTTACTTTCAATTTTTATGGTTCCAAATAAATGAATATGCCCCCCAGTGGTATCTAATAAGTACTTATTGTATTGTAATTTTTTCAAATAAACGTTGATCATCATTATTTGTTCATTTCTCTATGAAAGTTATTGTAAATTCTTGTGTACTTTTTATAGAAACAATATGTGAACATAGACTGTTACAAATATAACGAAAGATTAGTCAGGCTACAAAATCTGATATTTGTTACGTTTTGTTCAAATAAATTGGTGGTCGTAGGAAAAATAGTGTACATTACACGTGCGAGAGTGATTTTTCACACGAGTGAAAAATGTCACTTTCCGCACTAGTAGTGTAATGTAGTATTTCACTTGGGGTGAATTCAGAGGAGTTTCAATGAAAAAAACTAAGGTGAAATGAATGATGAAGTGTTTTTGGTACATTGCTCTTCTAGTTTGTCTCTCACCCACAAATTGAAATACTTTCTCATGATCGAGAAAAACTAATTTCAAAAATGATTGAAGGGATGTAATCGAGTGGAATGATATATGAACATAGGAATTATAAGAATTTCAATAAGCTCTTCCTTTTTCATTTCACAAACCCCAAAAAATGGACCTCATGTTATTTCTACCTTCTCAAAAAACATTCGGCGGTAAGTGAGCCAATTCTGAAAGAAAAATTTACCTGACCGGGGTTGGAAGCCGGGATAAACTATTTCTCGAGAGAAAAAATATTTTATGCCAAGGTTTGTGAACTATTTCATTCACAATGATCATAAATAATTCCATAAGAAAATAAGAAACTTATATTGGCAAAATTGATTTCAATATATTTTGTGTTTCAAGTAGACATTCCAAAAAAATTAAGTACTTCATGAAGCTCCCAACGATTGCCACTTTTGTCATTGTTGGTAATTGTCATCTACATGAGCAGAGGTTCAAACATTCACATGTATGTATATTTTGATTTTGTTCTGATGAAAGCGTTTGGAATACCATTAATTATAGCTGACAAATCTCACTTGTTACGGCGATTGCTGCATATGAGCAATGTTTGGATTACTCACTGAAATATTGGCGGCATTTTGACTGGTTACTCCAGTAAAGGAAGTAAAAACTATCAGGACTAATTCGAGACCAATTGCAGATACTTGGAGTACCTTGAATTTCCGTTACTGGGAAAAAGCGCGGGGGGTTGGGGGAGTGGAACTCTTGGGGTGGGGGGTTGAAAAAAAATTATGAAACCAATCGATAAGTTATCATTTTTTAACATAAAAACATTGATTGCAATTTTGCATAAAAATGCACCCCTTTCGAGTAATAGCGCAAGGAGAAGTGTGATTTTTGCAAAAAAAATTCAAAAGTTTTTAAAGTTTTTTTAAATTTACTGAAAATCTGTTAGTATCACAAAAAAATTATATATTACTTATATGAAGTATTTTAGTTGACAAATAAAGTGGTTTTTGTTTTATTTTTGTACGATTAATATTAAAGGAGATATGACATGGCAAAAATGGTTGCTTAACGAAAAATGAAGAAACCGGATCGTTCTGGCGTGAATAACTCGAAGAATATAACTTTTACAAAAAAATGATTCCCATCATTTTGCAAGATGACAAAATCGGGAAAATTTTGAGATCAACCAGAACCGTTTGAAATAAGAAGAAAAAAGTTATGGGCAAAATAATTTTTTTTCAAAAATTTTGCCAATTTTTCAGCGCCATATGGGCTAAGGTGCTTGGAAAAAAAATCCTTTGGTGAAAAGTCAGAACACTTCGTCCTAAATATGTCCAGCCATATTTGGCCTTATCGGGTAATTATTGTTTATGTTGTGGCCTGCTAAAGTTGGGTAAAATCGTGTATTTTTTAAAACATTTTCAGTTTTTGGCCAGCAGCGTGAACATTATTTATTTTAAACAGCCAAATTTTCCATCATTTATTCCAGGATAGTTGTATTTTAATTTTTCGTTATAATTTTTCATCTGTAAGCAAATTTGTCCGTTTAAAATTGCCTATTTTATGTTTATAACGGTAAATGCTCTTTTTTGTCGGGCGAAATGAAAAAAATGGCCCATCCAATTCAAATGTTGCATATGACATGAAATTTCGGCGATAACCTTAGCTTTGAAATGGTTCCTGGTACATCTCGTTATCATTAGCCAAAAAAAAGTTATGGCCAAAAAACCTTTTTTTTCCATGAATCACATAAATTTTTTATAGTTAATCCACTGGGACCCTCTATTTATAAGTTTCATGAACATTTTTCGTGCAGTACTGTATGTTTTGATGATGGGCCAATTAAATTCTGCTGTCAAATTTCAAATCAAAATATTTAAAAAAAAACTGAAAAAAGGTAGTTTTTACGGTTTACAGGGTGTTTCAGAATTTTCTGACATTAAAATCGTAATCAGTGACCCAAAAAACCACCGGTACCTATTTTCACGAAAATTCATTTTATATTGCCCGAGAATTTATTGATTTTGGGCCAAAAAAAAACAGTTTGTCCAAGTTTTACAGCGTTTTGGAGCTTTGCCCAGTAACCAAACTTGTTTACTCGGATACTTGACACCTTTTTTGACAACTTCAAAAAAAATTTTAAAGTTGATCTGAGTGGTCTCGAATTATTCCTTCATTTTACAAAAAAATTTACTTCCTTTACTGGAGTAGGTCCTTATAAGCGACATATGCTGAACTTAAAAAAACAGTTGATAAAAAGGTAACGTTTCATTTTCGGAAAGTGAGTTAGTTACTGAAGATGAAAGTGAGAACCTATATCTGCTTTATACGTTCGGTACTGAGATAGTGTGTGGTAACTACAATATCGTGGCAGGGTCAGTTTTATGAGTAACCTTGGTGTATAAACGTTAGCGGGTATCTAGACATTTCGTAAGTTCCGATAAGTAGAAGAATGACATTTTGAATAAAACACGAAGAGGTTGGAAAGTTTCGAAAAAGCAGGTCGGATTAGCTTTTTGTATAACAATTGAGGAAATGCCCGAAGCGTAGCGGATAACTTCCGAATGATATATCTTATATCACCCATTAATACGAATTAGATTATCCCACCTTTGTTTTTGAAAATAAAATAAATTACTCAGTGAAGAAATACTTTCATCTCCTTTTCGTAATATACAATCCTAACTCTTCCTCGAATTCAGAATCCTCCTTTGTACTGATAATATTGATCCCATTGCAATAATAAACATTAAACGATTCTTTTTCTTTCATCGACATTCATGGAACTGATTCATAAGTTGGGGGATGAAACAAATGGCATACGAATGGGATACAAGACAATGGGGCACGTTGGAAATCCAGATGGAACATCCGAGTGTAACAGAAGCGCTGGGAGAACAGCAGGTGTAGTAAAGCAGAGTTAATACAAAACCACAACATCATACGCGAAGTTTACTTTTATAATCTGATTTGAAAGGATTATTTGAATATTTATATACATAAAATGTGAATAGGACGCCGCCTGGTGCATTAGCAACTTTTCAAACTGATTTCGTAATGGAAATGTGCAGACAACTCACACCTCGTATTCCGGGAATCTGTTTTATGCGATGTTCCTCAGCCCTTATTGATCAGGGGATAAACAACACCATTGTTTTCGATAAAGAAGAAAACGAATTCAGATTTCTGAAACTTTGTAGGAAAATTGATACCAAATCTAAAGCTAGGGTTAGTTGTTTAAATACCGAAGTTTGTATAACTACTTTTCTTCGGGCTTGAAGGCCGTCGTTCTTTGGAATTTTCAAACAGAATACTGTGGTCACCCTCACTCAGTGCGTGTCCCGCCACCGCCGATTTGTCGGTTTGCCCCAGCCTGCACTTCCTCTCATGCTCTTTGGGCCTTGTTCCCATGGATCTTTTCGTGGCACCGATGTAAACCTTCCCACAAGTGCACGGTATGCGAAAACCGTTTTTATGTTATAGTACCCCCAGACTACCTGCATCAATATAAATACTCCTTGGGAAATCGAAACGTTTAGTCATCGGAAATGAGTAAGCCTCTGAAGAAGCTAGCCACTCGCGCCAGCGACACGTCAGGAAGAAATTCCAAAGAACGACGGCCTTCAAGCCCGAAGAAAAGTAGTTATACTGATAACCTCGGCCGCGAAAGCCTTAACCATTTTGTCAAATACCTGAAGTTTTTTGGTCCGATATGGACTTTGTTTATTACTGTAAATTATTTTAATTAATTTCTCGATGATGAACTATTACAGTCACTCCCTGTAAAGTTTGTTGGTCCGTCATCTGTTATTATTGATTATTATGATCACTTTCTCAACAATAAATTGAATAGCGGGCTGAAAGGGATAGGTTCCCTGTCACCCTTCATGCTGTTTTTACATTTTGCTATTTCTAGACTCTCACATGCATCGAGTAGTCTTGTGTCATGCACATGCTTTATCAGTTTGGGATTGCTTTCACCAAATTTGTGGTCATTGTCTAGACAAAGTGAATATAAAAGTTGCATATAAAACTTCTCACAAATACAACAGCTTCTTGGTAACCCAGAAGAAAAAATAGAAAACTCAGACAAGTCAGGAATTAACGAAATCAGTTGTCAAGATTGCAACAACAAATACATCGGGTAGAGCCGTCGAGCTATCAAACCCCGTTTCAAGGAGAATTTTGCACACATGAAATACGAAAGGGTAGAAAAATCCAGTTTCGCCCAGCACGCTCTAGACAATGGCCACAAAATTGGTGGAAGCAATCCTTGATCTCTAGGAAAAGTGTCAATATAGTTTTTAGCCAAAAAATGAAAAGTGAAGGTTTGATTGATCAAAGAAATGATATGACTACTTTTCTTCGGGTTTGAAGGCCGTCTAAAAGTTGCCAGCATATTCAAGTACAACTCCCTTGTTGAATTTTGTTCAATTGACCACTTTGGAGATAGTTTACGTAGTAGTACCTATCTACTTTAAAATCGAAAAGTAAATGAGAATGTTCGAACTGAACGATGATTTTCGTTGTACTGACATTTTTGCTTTTTTTTTATGAACAAAAAATAACCTACCAAACCTCAACGGGTTGTTGGAATTGCCATATGACAGAGAAAAACGAATATTTCTAGAAATATCGATATTATTGTTTTTGTTTTCAGGTAAATATTAAAATTTTGTAGTAGGTGGAGATATTGACTTCATATTCTAGGGTTGTGAAGTGTTCGTCAGGAGCTTTGAAATGATGACACACAAGACCCCTTTTCCATTTTTTCCAGACGGCATCCATTCACCATATTGAAATTTTCATCTGTCAATCATAACATATTGGTGAATAAACGATGAGATTGATGTGAAAGTTGCAATTTTTGGATCAAATACAATACACAAAATCGATTTCATTCACACTCGACATTTAGCTGAGAAGATTATCATTTTCAGGGTATAAAAATCTAAAAAATCTAAAGGCTGGTCCTATTTATATATTTTACAATCTGAAATGGTGCAACAACTACCTGCAAAGTTTTTCTTGGTCCGATAGAGATTGCGTCTGTTCACTATTAGTTCTTATTTGTCAACAATTCCCAAAAGGGATAGTGCCTTCATTACCAATCACAATATTTTTATATTTTGCTACTTGTACATCGAAAATTACCAGACGAAGTCCATATTGGACCAACAAAAGCCTCTGCAAGTAGATCTTGCACTTGAATTGTAGAACGTATAATCACCTAAAAACCCAGTCTCCGGATTGAGTTTTGATCCTCTCCTTCTGAAGATGGCAAGTAAGTAAGATCGATATGTTGTTAGAGTGACTGACCTACAATTTTTTATATTCTTTGTTAGGTATTTAGTTTCGTTGGTCCGACATTACCATTAATACGCTTATATAAATAATACTGAAAAATGCTCTTTTACAACTTTGGAGCACAAAACAGACAGAAGGTGCGAGTACGCTGAGAAAAGCGGATGATTTCTTGAATATTATAAAAAATATGTTGCTATGGCAAAACGTTTACCTATTTAGAGATTGTCGCCAATGAAACTTGTGAAGGTGAATATTGTTTCAATGTTTGTTGGGTAGGTAAAAAGCTCTTATAATATCTGTGTTTATTGGGCAAATTGATATATTTGAGAAGGAATATCAAAAAAAATGGATTCTATATTCAACAGTCGATTATACATTATTCAATATTCAAGCCCAAAAAAGCCCATGGCAACGTTGAAAAGCTTAAAGGTACAAAAAGTAAAAATACTTTCGAAAATTTATTAATTACTCCGTTTCTATAATAATACAAACACTCAATATTATGATATTTTCATTTCATACTGTTACCATCGAATTATGAATTTTTTGAATGCGAGATTCAAACATAGAACAAATCTACACAATAGTTATTTACTTCTTCATTGATTTTATCATTCTGCTATAAACTCTCAACAATACTTTGATTGCAGCTTTGGTTCCTTCATATTTGTGACGATATTTTTCGTCTTGGGCCGCTTTCAGCAATAATAGATATTTTTTGTTATCCGCTACCAGTATCTTAATGCATTTTGCTACAACTCTGGACGACTCAGTCAATCTCTGCTTTTTCTCCGTTCCAGAAATCGAGACGAATACTTCCTTCGTTACCTTCAGAATTTCTAGATATTCAACTCTGTTCACAGACTCGTTCGATTTCTGGTACTTCTGTTCGGATCGGCTCTTACACTTCAGCAAGTATTCTAAATATTCTGGTGTTGATGTGTTGGATTTCATCACTCCCATTGACATTTTCCCGAAGTCTTTCCTCGCTACTACTCGGTAACAAATTTTATCTGGGAAAGCACCCACCCGAAAGATACCTTTCACTAAGAATAATACTGAAAGCACAGAAAATAACTGCAGTAGCTTCAATTCACTTCTGACGAGTACAAATTGAAAGGGAATCAATTTATACCTATTGGGAATCATTTTGTGGACGTCCGACAATAATAGTTTTGAGTGAAATGATGATGATACATATCGAAGGAGAAGCAATCAAGGTGATTATTTTTTTCCGGCGTTACTATTATTGGCTGAAGTGATGATGATGATCTTCTGAAAAACCTTCCTCATGTATGATGTTGCACAACTACGCCTATATTGGTATAATATTTCAAATAATATTGATAAAAAGGTTTTATTCGGATTCATTCGATTGAGGTCAATCCATTAATCTTCAATATTTATATTCGAAACTAATAATTTTTTGTTATTCATTCCATTCAACTTTAGAACTTCTCACTATCAGTATCATCTACAAACTGACGACTCACATGAAAAAAACACTAGCTGCGGGGCTCAAACTCACTATATCCGTTTTGCATGGTTATCTGTATGTAATTCAAATAGTAAAAATGGTGACAAGGGGTCTCCAAGCTGAGTAATAATAATAATAATATGCTTTATAATCATAAGACATAATCTTGTTGACAAAGCTTGGGTAGTAAATACTTACTTAAAAAATGCGATATATACAAAAGCCAACAAGAATAAAACTATAAAAATACATACAAAACATGGTAAAATGGAGATTATAAAAAGTATGTATATATAAAAGAGTGGAAGTCAAGTTCATATAAGAATAGACATAGAAAGTAAAAATTTAAAAGCTCCCTAATGAAGATAAAAAACATGAGCTAGTCAATCAGTTAAAAGTTATCGTCATAAAATTCATTCAAAGTATAATAGGGTCTATCAAATAGAAATTGTTTGACTAACTTCCTGAATTGGAAGCCATTTATATTGGCAGATCTTATGGACAGAGGCAAATGATTGTACATTTTTCCTCCATTGTGAAATATGGAATATCTGGTGATGTTTTTAGTTGGCACTGTGAGTTGCAGAGTGTGTCTGCTGTTCCGGGTGTTATAATGGCAAGAGGATGTGGTGAAGTTTAATATATGCCTATTTATTAAACACACAGATTCCAGTATGAATAATGCAGTTACCGTTAGGATATTATGGTTTTTGAAGAAGGTTCTACAGGACTCTCTTGGTTTAAGGTTTCCCATATACCTTATTGCCCTTTCCTGTAAAATTAGAAGACTATTGAATAAAGTTGGGCTGCAAGCTCCCCAAAACGGTATTCTATAGCGTAAGTGAGAATCTATGAGTGCATAGTAAGCCATCTTTGTAGTGCCGAATCCCAATTCATTACGAATTACTCTAACCGCACAAATTTTAAATTCTGATCAATGAACACTCCTAGAAATTTAGTGCTATTTTTAGATTCCAATGATCTGTCTTCAAAATAAAGTTCGTTGATCGAGCATCTAAACGATATTAAATTTGTTTTAGTTAAGTTGAAAGATAGGATGTTTGAATCACACCAATCTTTCACTTTTTTCAAATCAGCAGAGATTATTTTATGTAACTCACAAGTATTTTTATTATTCCAAAGTATGGTTGTGTCATCTGCAAATAAGGTGAACTTTTCAGAAATATCAAGGTTGGTGAAGTCATTAATATATGATAAAAAAAGAATGGGACCTAAAACCGAACCTTGTGGAACACCCGAATTAATTTTCCTTTTTCTTGAAAGTTGAACAGTTTTGACTATTTGCGATCGTCCCTTCAGGTAGGAATCGAACCATTTGAGAGTTACTCCTCTGCATCCATAACAATGTAACTTTCTAACCAGTATTTCGTGATTAACGCAGTCAAATGCCTTTGACAGTTCACAAAACACTGCAGCAGTCTTTTCACCGACATTTATCTCAGACGGACTAAAAACCTTCGGAGTTAATACCTACACTACCTGAGCTTGTGAAGTATATGAATAAATAATCCTAGTGTGCAGATTTTGTATCAGCTTTTTTCTCCTGAAGAATAATCTGAAAAAACACTAGCTGTGGGGCTCGATTCCACTATCTCCGTTTTGCCAAGTTTCCTATATACGCATTGAGGCGGCCTTATACCAAGGCAACAATTGGCATGCGGGGACATCGCATACCACATGTTGTCAAGTATTGCCATTGACGCATGTGACCTTGCTACAAAATTTGTCTGGTTGCGACCTGTTGCTGCCGATCCATAACAAAGCGGAAAAAGGGGAAACTAGTGGTGCGATCTCAAAAAATTTCCGTACATTTTTGACTGCTCTTGGTGTAGTGATGGAATGGTCAAACAAAAAAACGCTGATATTAGTAGAAGATAATTATTATTGTCTTTTTTTGATATGTAACGTCCTGATTTATAAACAGTGAGAATCATTTGAACTCATCCGTGAAAATTTTTTGAAAAGGGTTCCGTCATCTGCATTCAATTGCGCCTGAAAGCGGTCTTGGGCTAGGTTCAAACGGTGCAAACAACTGTCTATCAACTTCTATCAATCTGAATATTCCTTCTTTATTAATGTTAATACAATATTTAAATAATCCTTGTTAGCAAAAAAATGCAAAAAATATCAGTTTGGTGTAAGGGTAATTGATCTCTTCAAGAAGTGTGAAATCATTCTTTTTTTTGGTTGTCATTACTATTTTTAAGTCAAATAATGATGATCTACTACGTACCTAATGAAATTTCAATACCAATAGGTTATGAATTTGGAGATCACAATTTGAATATTCCCATCTTTATGCTTTTTTCTAGAACTCTGGACGACATTCAACTCTGCTTCTCTCCGTTTCGGGAATCAAACTTTTACTTTTCTTGTGACCTTTGAGGAATTATATCGTTTATAATCTATCCAGAAATAAAACCGTGTAATGAGCTGAAATGATTTACTCGAAGCCTTTGGTCAAAAAAAATACATGACATACAAACGAAGTTAAGTAACGAAAAGTAATTATATAATGAATAGCAAATATTCACTTCAGAATGATGTCTCTGAAAACTATGGATTTCACAATTCAAACTAGTATCATCAAAATAAATTCTTAGCATCCCTATAACCTAAAAAACTGAAAAGTCATTCATTTCTTCATTGCTTTTATCATTCTGCTATAAACTCCCAACAATACTTTGATTGCAGCTTTGGTTCCTTCATATTTGTGGCGGTATTTATCATTTTGAGACGTTCTCAGCAATAAGAAATATTTATTGTTATCCGCTACCAGCATTTTTAGGCATTTTGCTAGAACTCTGGACGTCTTTGGCAAACTCTGCTTGTTCTCCGTTTCGTAAATCGAGACACTCACTTCCTTTGTTACCTTCAAAATTTCTAGATATTCAACTCTGTTCACAGATTTGTTCGATTTCTTGTACTTCTGTTCGGCTCGGCTCCTACACTTCAGCAGGTATTCTAAGTATTCTGGTGTTGATGTGTTGGATGTCTCTACTGCCATTGTCACTTTTTCGATGTTCTTCCACACTCGCTCTCGATGACAACTTGTTTCTGAGAAAGCTACCTCCTGAACGATATCTAATACTGTAAGCACAGAAAATAACTTTAGCAGCTTCAATTCACTTATGATAAGTACATATCGAAAGCGAATCCATTTATAGCAATTGGCGTAATTATTTTTTGGTCCGACATTACTATTATTGAGCGAAATGATGATGATACAATCAGAGCGATTGAGGTAATTATTTTTTGGTCCGGCATTACTATTATTTGGTAAAGTGATGATGATCTTCTGAAAAAGTATCTTTATCGATAATATTATACTCAACATGTTTAATTTCAGACGAAATACCAATTTTGATGAAAATTCGATATTCATTCTTGCTTCCGATATATTCAAACAGTTCTTGGCTATGAATCAAATCATCACTTTTATTCGAATCTTATTTTGTATGGAAAATATAATGAACTGTTCACTCGGTTGAAATTCTTCATGCAGAAAATATGAGTATATTGGTGAACTTCATGAAGATTTAGGGACAACTTGCCTTAATGAAATTATAATGGAAACAAAAAAATATACATAATGACAAAGGTCGAGCATTGAAAATGTATTCATCACCAATTTCATAAGCATATTTAAATTGAAATATAATGTATAGCAGATGGCCAAAATTCAATGGATTCTGCACATATAAGTATGAGTGAAGTCTTCGCTGTTGAAAGACTAATATATGTCAACACGAACTCAAAACTGAAATTACTTGCACCCGAAGTGCATTTTTACAACCAAGAGAATACAATAGAAGAAGGATGATATCGAATAGTTGTTGAAACACATCTTGTTTGCAAATCGGTGAAAAGACAATGAAACGCTGTGTAAGAGCTTTTGCATTTTTTATTCATTACGAAATAAAATAGCTTTTGTTTTGATGCTTCTTTTTCTTCGTATGAGATGTGATTCTGACATTTTTGTTGTCTCGTGATGGATTTTGATTTGAAATATGTCTGCAGAATCATTTTAATTGATTTTGAGGCATGAGATGATCTTATCGTGAAGGTATGACCCGAGATAATCATAAATATCGACTCTTATAGTGTACTTGATCGATGTATCAATGAAATGTTCAATATTATTGTTCAAAATATTCAAAGTTTACTGAAAATATCTGAAATACTTCTCAACTGTCACTTCAATAACTAGGCCGGAGAATATTTATAAGGTTGCCGTATTTTTTCTTTTTTGGAGCTGAGAAAATTGTGCATTTATCTCTAACAGTGCGCGGCATTTTAGGCAGGTGATACATTTTTTCATATAGAAAATGTTGAATCGAAGACAGATGAGGGATAGTATGAGCACTGATCAAAATCCAAGACAATCGTTTTAAAATATTTATATTTGTATGTGTCACGAAAGTCTTGGGTATTATCATCTTGTGTGATCCCACGACTTCCCCATGATGAAACTGGTATATTATCCATATTCATGGATATTGGTAACGGTTGTCGGACAGCTTATGAAAGAAATGGAAAAATTTCAATTGAAAAAGTATACAACACCCTGTATAATTGATAGGGTAGCGTTATATGTTATATTACGAAAAGTGCCAATGGGAAAGTATATATAGATATTAAATTTCATAAATCGAGAAAGCCCCAAATATAAATATTAAACGTCTTGATTTTTCCGTATATATATTCATACAGATCGTACCCAGATGTTCATCACACATTTTTACGCCTTCAACGTTTTAGCCATGAAGTTTTGCTTCAACATTATGGATAAAGTGTCATTCTATCACAGAGTTAATATCGAAGTTTGTTTAACATAAACATAGCCACTGACAAATCACCATCCTCGAAAAGACAACAACCTACGCCTCTGTTAACCTTACCTGAATACTTACCGCTAATAATAGGTTATTTTAATAACCAATATGCCTTTGGAACGTTGAAAACACAATTTGGATTGTCTTCAGAAGCAATCACTGCTCTTCCTATCGAAATCTGTGGCCGTAACACTCCATATCACTAACAATAAAAAAAAGTATATAACTATACAGAAATAGCTGTTGCCGCTTATCTGAGATCCATCGATTGTCACTTAGAAATCTATGATCTGAATGAGACACCATTGTATATAATCCACCATAAACAGCAATATTATGATCTTATAATTCTTTCCTTCAGTTTTACGTCATAACGTGTTCTCATATACAAATTTTGGCGACTTGTTGAAGAAGGATAGTGAGATGGTTACCAGAGGTCTACTTATTTTTGGTTCAGTGACAACACTGTCTCAGCTTCTGAATCATAACAAACACCGAGCTCAGACTGTAACCCAGCATTGACACCACAAAAAAATGTAAATAATGCCGTCTAGCAGTTCTAGGTCATAGGTGTGGGATGATGTCTCCAAGGTTTGTTGGTCCGACATAAACTTTGTTTTTCAGTGATTCTTATTCTTAATACTTTTTCGTTCATGAACTAATGCAGTCACTACCTGCAAAGTTCTTGGACCTGACGTTCTGAAAATTATTCGAAAATTGTTCGTTTTCGTTAACCAGCTGACGAACGTCAACCCTCAGAAGTCGAAACTTATGCGAGAAATGGATCAACGAGGCCTTACCTTTTAACGTGCGATTACCCAGCACGGTGGCCCGGCGAGGAATCGAACCCCGGCCTTCCGCTTGATAGGCAGATATGCTATCCACTACACTACCGAGTCGTTACTACAATCTTTGTGTATCTCACCTGATCGATATCTTTGCATGACACAAGGATACTCGATGCATGTGAACGTCTAGAAATAGCAATATGTATAGCTCATCCAATACATCTTGGCACAGAAATAATAACGTATACGCCCAGCAATCTATGTGAAGTATAGTATGATAAAAGAACACCTATTATATGTGTTCACTGAGTGGAAATCTTTACATAGTAGGTTTTTTTTTTCGTCATCGTCTGCACTACCTCTGTGCAACTGGAAAAGTAGTTCAGTTTGTGCCAAGATGGATTGGATAAGCTGTAAAAATATCATGAATGGTGATGAAGGACCTATTCCTTTCAGCTCGCTTTTCAATCTATTGTTGGGAAAGTAATCAGAATAATCATTTATGACAGACGACGAACCAAAAAACTTTGCAGGTAGTGACTGCACTAGTTCATGATCGAAAAAGTATTAAGAATAAGTAGCAGTGAAAAACAAAGTTCATGTCGGACCAAAAAACTTTGGAGACATCATCCACACCTATGACCTAGAACTGCTAGACGGCATTATTTACATTTTTTTGTGGTCCCAATGCTGGGTTACAGTCTGAGCTCGGTGTTTGTTATGATTCAGAAGCTGAGACAGTGTTGTCACTGAACCAAAAATCGAAGTAGACCTCTGGTAACTATTCCGCTATCCACCAAGTCGCTAAAATTTACATATGAAAACACGTTATGATGTAAAACTGATGGAAAGAATAATTAGATCATGATATTGCTGTTTAATGTGGATTATATACAATGGTGTCTTATTCAGATCATAGATTTCTGAGTGACAATCGATGAATCTCAGATAAGCGGCAACAGCTATTTCTGTATAGTTATATACTTTTTTTTATTGTTAGTGATATGGAGTGTTACGGCCACAGATTTCTATAGGAAGAGCAGTGATTGCTTCTGAAGACAATCCAAATTGTGTTTTCAACGTTCCAAAGGCATATTGGTTATTAAAATAACATATTATTAGCGGTAAGTATTCAGGTAAGGTTAACAGAGGCGTAGGTTGTTGTCTTTTCGAGGATGGTGATTCATCAGTGGCTATGTTTATGTTAAACAAACTCCGAGATTAACTCGGATAGTGATAGAATGACAGTTTATCCATAATGTTGAAGCAAAACTTCATGGCTAAAACGTTGAAGGCGTGAAAATGTGTGATGAACATCTGGGTACGATCTGTATGAATATATATACGGAAAAATTAAGACGTTTATTATTTATATTTGGGGCTTTCTCGATTTATGAAATATCTATATATACTTTCCCATGGGTACTCTTCGTAATATAACATGTAATGCTACCCTATTAATTATACAGGGTGTCGTATACTTTTTCAATTGGAATTTTTCCATATCTTCCATAAGCTGTCCGACAACCGTTACCAATCCATGAATATGGATAATATACCAGTTTCATCATGGGGAAGTCGTGGGATCACACAAGATGATAATACCCAAGACTTTCGAGACACATACAAATATAAATATTTTAAAACGATTGTCTTGGTTTTTGATCAGTGCTCATACTATTCCTCATCTATCTTGGATTCAGCATTTTCTGTATGAAAAATGAATCACCTGCCTAAAATGCCGCGAACTGTTAGAGATAAATGCACAATTTTCTCAGCTCAAAAAAAGAAAAAATACGGCAACCTTATAAATATTCTCCCGCCTACTTATTGAAGTGACAGTTGAGAAGTATTTTAGATATTTTCTCTAGACTTTGAATATTTTGAACAATAATATTGGACATTTCATTGATACATCGATCAACTACACTATGAGAGTCGATATTTATGATTATCTCGGGTCTCATCTTCACGATAAGATCATCTCATGCCTCAAAATCAATTAAAATGATTCTGCAGACATATTTCAAATCAAAATCCATCACGAGACAAAAAAAATGTCAGAATCACATCTCATATGAGGAATAAGAAGCATCAAAACAAAAGCTATTTTATTTCGTAATGAATAAAAAATGCAAAAGCTCTTACACAGCGTTTCATTGTCTTTTCACCGATTTGCAAACAAGATGTGTTTCAACAACTATTCGATATCATCCTTCTTCTATTGTATTCTCTTGGTTGTAAAAATGCACTTCGGGTGCAAGTAATTTCAGTTTTGAGTTCGTGTTGACATATATTAGTCTTTCAACATCGAAGACTTCACTCATACTTATATGTGCAGAATCCATTGAATTTTGGCCATCTGCTATACATTATATTTCATTTTAAATATGCTTATGAATTTGGTGATGAATACATTTTCAATGCTCGACCTTTGTCATTATGTATATTTTTTTGTTCCCATTATAATTTTATTAAGGCAAGTTGTCCCTAAATCTTCATGAAGTTCACCAATATACTCATATTTTCTGCATGAAAAATTTCAACCGAGTGAACAGTTCATTATATTTTCCATACAAAATCAGATTCGAATGAAAGTGATGATTTGATTCATAGCCAAGAACTGTTTGAATATATCGGAAGCAAGAATGAATATCGAATTTTCATCAAAATTGGTATTTCGTCTGAAATTGACCATGTTGAGTATAATATCATCAATGAAAATACTTTTTCAAAAGATTATCATCATTACTTCACCCAGTAACAGTAATGGCCGACCAAAAAAATAATTACCTCAATCGCTTGAATGAATCCATCTTCGATTGTATCATCATCATTTCGCTCAATAATAGTAATGTCGGGCCAAAAAATGATTACGCCAATTGCTATAAATGGATTCGCTTTCGATATGTACTTATCAGAAGTGAATTGAAGCTGCTGAAGTTATTTTCTGTGCTTACAGTATTAGATATCGTTCAGGAGGTAGCTTTCTCAGAAACAAGTTGTTATCGAGAGCGAGTGTGGAAGAACATCGAAAAAGTGATAATGGCAGTAGAGACATCCAACACATCAACACCAGAATACTTAGAATACCTGCTGAAGTGTAGGAGCCGAGCCGAACAGAAGTACAAGAAATCGAACAAATCTGTGAACAGAGTTGAATATCTAGAAATTTTGAAGGTAACAAAGGAAGTGAGTGTCTCGATTTCCGAAACGGAGAACAAGCAGAGTTTGCCAAAGACGTCCAGAGTTCTAGCAAAATGCCTGAAAATGCTGGTAGCGGATAACAATAAATATTTCTTATTGCTGAGAACGTCTCAAACCGATAAATACCGTCACAAATATGAAGGAACCAAAGCTGCAATCAAAGTATTGTTGAGAGTTTATAGCAGAATGGTAAAAGCAATGAAGAAATAAATTACTTTCCAGTTTGTAATGTTCTAGATATACTAAAAATATATTTCGATTATAATAGTTTGAATTTTCAGTGGGCGGGGGGGGTTTTTTTTGGGGCGGGGGGGGTTGTGTTTTTTTAAAATGTGGGGGGGGGGGGTAGGGGGGGGGGGAGTTCGGTTTGTTTTTTTTTTTTATGAGGGGGGGGGGAGAAGCCAAGGGGGGGGAGAAGGGGGCCAGAGGGGGGGGGTTCCGGAGGGAGGGGGCCGGGGGGGGGGGGGGGGGTTGGTTTATTTATATAATCGTTAGGGACATCATTCTGTGAGTCTTTACCTTTTTTTTTTCAAAATTTTTTTTTTTTTTCCCTTCCTTCTTGTTTTCCACAAACCAACTTTGTTTGTATGTCATCTATTTTTTTTCGACCAAAGAGAGAATTTGTATCCAGCGCAAAAGGAAACGGGAAAGAGTTTTTTAATGAGCAGTCGCGACAATATAGAGAGGTAGAAAAAATAATAATAAAAAAAATGAAAGATAAAAGAAAAGAGGATAATTTAGAAGAATTCCGACTATTTATGACTGTCACCCCCAAGTCCATTTGACAGTGACAATGATACAACAGCGCCATCCCAGGTAACATGAGGAATGTTTGTACTGTCTATGACATTTGACGTCTCTGCTGTTTAGAGTAAATAATTTCAGCTCATTACATGGTGGTTTTTTTTTTTTTTGGGGTTTTTTTTTTGGTTTGGGTTTTTGGTTGGGGGGCCTTGCCCGGCCTTTTTGTTTTATTACTGGATGATAAGGTAGAGTTCGGGGTATACTAAGAATATATTCTGATGATAATAGTTTGAATTGTAGCAACAATAATTTTCAGTGCTGATATATTTATATAATTGTTAAAGACATCATTCCGAAGTGAATATCTGCTATTAATAGAGCTTGACCGTAAGAATCTTCTCTTCTTTTAGAAATCGGAGACAACGTAGAAATAGGTGTCAAGTCTTGCAAACTCTTTGGTTCATTTCTAATTTTGAAGAGTGAAAATACTTCAAAGATTTCCCAGACATCAAGAGGTATAGAATCATGACTACAGGAATAAAAATATTCAATGGAAATTCTTGTTTATAAGGACAACATAATAAAAGGAATTCAATATTCAGTTCATTGGAACTAAGGAACTGAAACACTTCATGCTCGTCAGTTAGAAAGTCAATTTGTTTTGGAGGTATTAGAATAGAAGTCGACTATTATTTGGTCAGGTTGTTCGAGATCAGAGGATTGTAGAAAAAACTAATTTATTTTGTTTGGAAAATTTTTGAGTGAAGCGGGATTTCAATGTCAGATATGTAGCATATATATACCCCTTGTCCTTACTATGTCGGTTTTTATAAGAGAGTTAAACAACATCTCAAATTCTGCAAGAATAAATTGATTACGACCGAACCATCAAATAACACAGATGATATGAAAGCTTACGAAAAGTCCCACGTTTCATAACAGGGAGGACTCTCAGGTAGTTGCGAATGCATATCTGACAAATCGGCGGTGGCGGAACACGCATTGAGTGAGGGCGACCACAAGATTCTGTTCGAAAATGCAACACTGATTGCCCCCAACCAGGGTTACCATAGCCGACTGGTGCGGGAGGCAATAGAGATCCAAAAACATGCGGACAATTTTAATAGAAAGGAAGAAGCGTTGACTCTAAACAGAATTTGGAATCCGATTCTGAAGAAAACAAGAATAACTAATGAAATCACAGCAGGTAGTGCGGCAACTAATAATGATGATTATTCCCCGAACCCGACAGAAGTAATTAACACTCCAGACTACCTGCATCAATATAAATACGCCTTGAGAAATCGAACTGTTTAGTCATCGGAGATGAATAAGCCTCTGAAGACGCTGGCCACTCGCGCTAGCGAAACGTCAGGAAGAAATTCCGAAGAACGACGGCCTTCAAGCCCGAAAACCTCGGCCGCGAAAGCCCTAACCATTTTGTCTTACGAAGATAATTTGTTCCACATAAAACTTGCACAGATGAAGCGTAATGTTTTCATCATGAGACGTATACCAAAAGGAGTACGCAGTGCTGTAGCCAAAAATGTATCCATCTGCATTGATGCCATCGTTGAGAAAAATGAGGTATCCGATTGGGAGAAACAAGCAAAATTTGCCTACGGTGTCCTTAAATTACCAGCAGAATCACAACATTCCCGAAATTTTTTTTTGTCAACTCTTGTCAAAAAAAATCTTCACGATTATATGAGCTCATTCACAGTTAATTTTGTCAATGACGAAAAATCTTCAAATATTCTTACGCGAAGCAATGTGAAAAATGTTGAGAAGATTGTTGACACAAAAATTGCTGAAGGTGATGTTCGTGGAGAGATTCGTATTTTAGCTTCAGATGAAGCGTTGGCCCCTTTTGATGAAAGCAGTGTTGCTCTATTAAGGGAGAAACATCCTTCCAGCAGAACTCATCATGTATTTTCCGAATCATTATAAAACAGGAATGAAAAACTCACACTGGATACACCAACTTCCGTTGTTCACGTAAAAAAAGCAATATTGTCTTTTGCTTCTGGATATGCAGGAGGCTCAGATGGCATTACCCAACAGCATTCGAAAGACTTGATAACAGACAGAAACGGTGATAACTCTCTCAAACTATTGGAGAGTATAGCAAAATTTGTTGACAAAATGCGAGCGGGTGAGGTTCCAGATGAAGTTGCTCTATGGTTTTATGGCGCTCGGCTGACGGCATTAAATAAAAAAGATGGTGGAGTTCGCCCTATAGCATCCGGAATTGGCTGCTAAATTCATAAATAAAGAAATAGGTCCTATTCTTGGGAAGCGCCTCAAACCACATCAAATGGGTTTTGTTATACAGAAGGGCACAGAAGCATTAATACACGCAGCTACCAGATACATCAGAGAATCAAAGCAGTCAGTTATTGTAGTGAAATTAGATTTCAAGAATGCTTTCAACACCATCGATAGACATTACCTCCTACGTCTAGCAGAAGATGCCTTGCCGACAGGTTTCAGATTTGTATCGCAGAGCTATCAGAATTCGTCTTTCTTACTTTTTGTAAAATATGTTATTTTATCACAGACAGGAATTCAACAGGGGGATCCACTTGGACCTTCATTATTTTGTATTGGTTTGGAACCTATCATTGGTGATCTCGAATCTGAATTTAATGAATGGTACCTTGAAGATGTCACTCTAGCTGGTTCTCTTGATGATATTCTCCACGACATAAAAAAAATTCAAGAATTCGAAAAAGTGAGCGGTCTTTAACTCAATCCTGCCAAATGCGAACTATTGAAGAAAAAACTAGTGAATACATATTCGAAAGCATTTCTAAATTACTTCCAGGAATTCGCATTGTTGATCCTTCAAGTCTTCAGTTACTAGGATCTGCTATCACAAGTGATGCAATATCAACCGTTCTGCAAGATCGTAAAAAGACCGGTGAGATCATGTGTCAGAAAATCATACATTTGAGTCCCCTTTCTGCACTTCATCTTTTCAATTGTCTTGGGTTGCCAAAACTATTATATACCTTAAGAACATGTCCAACTTGGAAATGCCCAGAAATGTTATCAGAAATTGACAATATTTTCAGAGCTACATCAGAGCAAATATGCAATATTCAAATGAGTGATTCCAGATGGATGCAAGCTATTCTTTCCATTTCTTATGGTGAGCTTGGTGTACGTAAGATACAAGATCTTTCCATACCTGCTTTTTTGAGCTCCAGTTTCGCTACTGAAGTGGGTATCCATGATGTTATCGACGGATGCAATAACCGATGTAAACAATTCTGAAGCGGTAAGTGATGGCTTACAGTTTTACATGGCTTCATCAATAAATCCATCCAAGAAGGAAAAAAGATCGAAACAAAGTCACTGAGATAAACCTCTAGTAGAAAATAAACGGGGTCAACTGTTTGATAGAGCTGAAAATGAAGTGGAACGCGCTAGACTCTTGTCAATCTCAGCCAGAGAGTCAGGCAAGTGGTTAGAAGTTCTTCTGTCACCACAACTTGGAACCTTTTTGGATCGAGATAGTTTACGCATGGCGATAGCTTTATGTTTAGGTGCACAAATTTGTGAAGAATCCAAATGTAGTTGTTGTAATGCACTTGTTGATGGGACTGGGACACATGGCCTCAGTTGTCCTCATAGTTCGGGGCGTCTCTCCCGTCACCATGCATTGAATGGCTTCTGCAGGTATTCCATCCAAATTAGAACCAGTTGGAACATCTCCGGTATATGACTGTAAATGATCTGATGGAACTACTCTCATACCTTGGTCTAGAGGTCGAGCCATGGTATGGGATGTTACTTGTGTGGATGTGTTCGCAAAGTTAGCTGAAATTGCTGAGGAAAGAAAACTTTCTAAATACAGCGAATATAGGAACAATTATATAGTAAAACCCTTGGCATTTAATACGCTCGGTGGATTTGGTCCAAACTGCCTTGAAACTATCAAAGAGATAGGGAGGAGAATAGAAGAGAACACTGGTGAAAACAAAGCCACAACATATTTGATGCAACGTCTCTCCATAGAAATAGTTCGGGGCAATGCTGCATCCATTCTCAATGCCTCGACACCAGGTTCTAGAAGAAATTTTTGACATGTGATCTCTTTTTCTCTATTTTTTTCTTTTCAGAATATTTGGAAAATGATCAAATAAATGTCTCTTGTGAATATCATCAACATCATTGTTTATAGCAGAATGATAAAACAATGAAGAAATGAACAACTTTTCAGTGCTTGATTATTATCATTGTAGTAATCAATGACTTATATACTGACTAGATTTTCAACTCTGTTTGTCATGTTCTTTCTTTTCACCTCATTAAAATGTTAAATTAAAACATTTTGTAGAGATCAAAAACCATCACACCAAACTGCATCTTTGGTAGAAGAAATATAATACAAAGTCCAAAGTCTTAGGTCATCTATTCATAAATCAGATAATAACTCCAAAGTTTGTTGGTCCTATATGGACTTCGTCTGTTAATTACTCATTGTTCAGATTCATTTCTCAACAATAAAGTAAAAAACCAGCTTGAACGTATGAGCCTATTATGTTTTTAGAGCAGACTACAATATCGAATTATCATTTGAGGTAATATATTGGCGTAATATTCCACTCTGTGGATTTCAATTCTGAGATCATCAATCCACTAATCAATTAGTATTGTCAGACAAGAATAATGATTTGAAACCTTTTGTAGAGATCAAATACCCTAACACTAAACTTGCAACAACGTTAGCATCTTCAGGAGAAGAAAATAGACACTTAGGACCGGTTTATCAATGCAAGATATCTATCAGATAAAGATAACCAACAGTTTTCATCCTTGTCACTGCCAAAGATAAATCACGCGCACCCTCTCATTTCTTTCACCTGTCTGATTATCCTTGTATTGAAAAACCGGCCCTAAATCTCAAGACTCCTAATTAATTTCTCAATAATAAACTAGTGCAGTCACTACTTGCAAAGTTTGTTGGTCCGTCATCGGTTATTATTGATTATTCTGATTACTTTCACTATCTAAATATTCCAATTATTATGAATACAATATGCAATCAATCCTTGTTAATAAAACACGCGTTGAGAGCAAAAAATATCAGTTTGGTGGTTAATTGATCGCCACAAATATTTTCAAATAGTTTTTTTGGTCCGACATGACTATCTTTAAGTGAAATGATGATCCACGACATAATCGATAATGAATTTGCAATATCAATCATAGTTTGACAATTTGAAGATCACAATTTTATTATCCCTACTTCAGTGTGATTAAATATTCAATCTCATAATTAGGAAATCTATAGTGATGTGTTGTGCCTTATGCTACTTCAAATTAATATACAATATTGTATTCTGCTATCAATAACTTCATGGACATGATGTCTCTAACAATTATATTAATAAACCAGCACTGAAAATTATGTGTTGTGTTGGATTTCATCACACCCATTGCATTTTCCCAAAGTTCTTCCTCACTCGCCCTTGATAACAACTTGTTTCTGAGAAAGCTACCACCCTGTTGATATCTACCACTAAGAATTATACTGAAAGCACAGAAAATAACCGCAGTAGCTTCAATTCAATTCTGACAAGTACATATCTAAAGATGATCCATTTATAGCAATCAAGGTGATTATTTTTTTGGCCGGCATTACTATTATTGGGTGAAATGATTATGATGATCCTCTGAAAAACCTTTTTCATGGATAATATTGCTCAACAAGGTTTTCAAATTAAAACAATATATGTGATATATCGTTATGCCTATATTGTTACAATATTTCACATAACATTGTCAAAAACACATTGATCCAGTTTATTCAATTCCTAACATTTCATTAATATTCAATATTTATATTCGAAACGAATTATTTGCTATTTATTTCATTCAACCTCAGAGCCTCTCACTTTCAGTTACATACACAAAACGAAAACTAACCTGAATAAAACTACCTACGGGGCTTAAACCCACTATCTCCGTTTTGCCGAGTTTTCATATACACATTACGCTACGGCGCTGACTTGTTTTATGAAGGGGAGAAGTATTGGTATAAATGTATTGATTTCGAGTTATGATAATGAATTTGCAATACCAATCATAGGTTGAGGATTTCAGAATTGGATTAATCTATTGTGGAATTATTGAGAATATAATATTGTAATCTGCTCTCGAAAACTTTATGGGAATATATTTAAATTCCAATAATGAATATTGGATTTTTACATTTTGCTATTTCTAGACGAGCCGATTTTTCAAAGCTGTTTAGTTAACAGACCATATCCGAGCAAAAAATCCTGGAGTCATCCTCCACACTACCTAAGATTGTGATGTATATGGATAGATAACCCTAGGCTTCAGATTTTGTATCAGCTTTTGTCCCCCGAAGATGCAGTTTGGTGTGGAGTTAACTGATACCTACAAAATTTTCCACCAACACCAGAGAAACTGTATCATTTATATCTCATCCAGTAATGAAAACGTGTAATGAGCTGAAATAATTAACTCGAAATCTTTGGTCAGAAAAAATACATGACATACAAACAAAGTTGGAAACAACACACAATTAATCATAACACATAATACATTCACTTCAGAATGATGTCTCTAACGATTATACCAACACTGATAATTATGGTGTCCACAATTCAAACTATCACCATCAAAATATATTTTCAGTCTGGATAAAAATAAGTTTTAAATATACAGTTATTCATTTCTTCATTGCTTTTATCATTCTGCTATAAACTTTCAACAATACTTTGATTGCAGCTTTGGTTCCTTCGTATTTGTGACGGTATTTATCATTTTGAAACGTCCTCAGCAATAAGAAATATTTATTGTTATCCGCCACCAGCATTCTCAGGCATTTTGCTAGAACTCTGGACGTCTTTGGCAATCTCTGCTTGTTCTCCGTTTCGGAAATCGAGACACTTACTTCCTTCGTTACCTTCAAAATTTCTAGATATTCAACTCTGTTCACAGATTTGTTTGATTTCTTGTACTTCTGTTCGGCTCGGCTCCTACACTTCAGCAGGTATTCTAAATATTCTGGTGTTGATGTGTTGGATGTTTTTACTGCCATTGTCATTTTGTCGATGTTCTTCCACTCGCTCTCGATAACAACTTGTTTTTGAGAAAGCTACCTCCCGAACGATATCTTCTAGTGGAAGCACAGAAAATAACTGCAGCAGCTTCAATTCACTTCTGATAAGTAGATATCCAAGGCGGATCCATTTATAGCTATTGGGGTAATCAATTTTTGTTAGTCCGACAATAATAGTTTTGAATGAAATGATGATGATACATATCGAAGGAGGAGCGATCAAGGTAATAATTTTTTTGGTCCGGCATTACTATTATGGGTTGAAGTAATGATGATAATCTTTTGAAAAAGTATCTTCATTGATGATATTATACTCAACATGGTTAATTTCAGACGAAATAGTAATTTTGAATAAAATTTGATATTCATTCTTGATTCCTACTAGCCGATATATTCAAACAGTTCTTCCTCAAATGGTCGGTGAGCAAGCATACTTGAAGACTGGTTTAAGTCAATTCATCTAGAAAAAAAAATTATTCGTGCCAGTCTCAATTCACAAATATGAAGGAACCAAAGCTGCAATCAAAGTATTATTGAGAGTTTATAGCAAAATGATAAAAGCAATGAAGAAATGAATAACTGTCAGTTTGTTATGTTCTAGATATACTGAAAATATATTTTGATGATAATATTTTGGACTGAGGTGGCCTTTACTTGATGGAAATCCATAGTTATTACGCTATAAGGTAGACACGATTGAATTTCCATAAAATTTATTGTCTTCGCGACATAGTTCGGTACACTGTACCTTTATCAAGCGAATGTATTTAAACACTGCTGTGTTTAAATACATTCGCTTGATAAAGGTACAGTGTACCGAACTATGTCGCGAAGACAATAAATTTTATGGAAATTTAATCGTGTCTACCTTATAGCGTAATTGATGATAATAGTTTGAATTGTAGAAACCAAAATTTTCAGTGCTGATATATTTATATAATTGTTAGAGGCATCATTCTGAAGTGAATATCCGCTATTTATGTTATAATTACCTTCTGTTTCTCAACTTTGTTTGTATGTCATGTATTTTTTTTTTTGACCAAAGGTTTCGAGTAAATCATTTCAGCTCATAACACGGTTTCATTACTGGCAACTACTATCGCCCTTTCTGAATCCCGATTAGCGTTAATGAAGAATACGAGGCTCACTAAGGTATTTCTTTATTCGGACCGCAAAAATCTTGTCCAGAATTGTAGAAATCCGGGACAACTATGAAATAGGTCTCAAGTCTTGAAAACTTGTTGGAACATTTCCAATTTTGAAGAGTGGAAATACTTTAGAGATTTTCCAGACATCAGGAGGTAGAGAATCAAAAGTACAAGAATTGAAAATATTCACTTGGAATTTTAGTATATAGGGACTCAATAATGAAATAATTTCAATATTCAATTCATTGGACTCCATGGAATTCAGGAACTGAAACACCTCATGCTCGTCAGTTAGAGGAAAAGTCATTTTTTGTAGAAATTTGAATAGAAGTCGACTATTATTTGATCAGGTTGTTCGAGAACAAAGTATTGTAGAAAAAACCTAATTATTTTATTAGGAAATTTTGAGTGATGCGGTATTTGATTGTCAACCTACAGTGTAGGTGAGTTGAGGCTGGCCAGAACAAATTGATCTTTTAGAATATTTGATTTGAAGTCTCTTCAAGCATACCCATATTTGCGATTTTCCTTTTTTTTGAAATTTTTTCATTTGAGCTGTGAACAATGCAGTCCAATAGCATTTTGCCCTGGATTCCGAAGAATATAAATCTCACGGCGTTCAACTATGAGTATGATGCACATAAACATAACATCTATTTTTGTTTAATATCAACTCGATATGTGGAAAGGCCACTTTATAGTAGTTATAGTGAGTATACGTTTCATGAAGTGAAATTTTATTAATTTACTTTGATAACCAATGAAATTCATTGAAAAAATCTGGTGGTTCAAAAAAAAATTACCCAGTGCTATGTACCTACATAATAGATTCCAAGGCCTGAAAATTATACTTCCTGTATGAATATGTTGTGATTCTGAATGTTTGGCAACTTTCGTTTGGTGGTGCATTGACTTTATCATCGTTTGTAGCAAGTACGTCAATGAAACGTCAAATCAAGTGATCCTCATCCGTCATTCAAAATTTTTTCGTGAAATCATCCACTAACATTCATCGACAAAATCATAAAATGAATGAGAGTCATTCAAAAGAAGATGATAAAGGTAAGTGAGTGCCTAATTTAGATTTTTTTAAATTGAATCTTTCAAAGATGCATGTTTGAATAAGTTGACGTATACATGCTTCGTATGGAATGATTCCTTTTAGATAATTTTGTGGCAATGGAATGCTGGCAAAAATCCCTCGTCGTCGAAAACGTCTCTAAATATAGTGGATAATTTTTATCATCAGAACCAGACATTCATTTCATCTAAAATGGTATATTGGAGCTTTCCGTTGCGAAACTTTTATCACCTCCAGACCCTTCTGAGTCATTGAAATATTATGAATCATCGATATGAAAATAATTTTTCGCACTGAATGGAAAAACAAGTAAATAATTTCATTTTTTACCAAACTGAAGTTGTGCTCTTGGAATTGAAAATATTCTTATCAGGTTACAATAGGGAGGAAAAATCGAATGTACACCAATGATAGATTGCAAGCGAACTCAAAGCAATTTAACATAAATCCAACTGTAATACTCAGTTTCTGAATAAAAAGGGGTAAAATGGGGTTTTCCATTAACCAGTTGACGTCCTCCTAAGAACGTCAACACTCAGAAAGTCGAAACTTGGGTAGGCTGAGGATTAAAACAGTCTTTCCAGCGTATTGAACCTCACACGGGCAAAGCTAATGAGTTGAAATTGTCCTAATGAAACCGGTCACCAATCCAGATCACAACCCACAAGCCAACTACATCATAATCAGTATCATTCTACCTCTCAAACATATGAAGTAATATTTTATTCAACACAAGCATTCTGGCGTTTCGAAGTACTATGATCTATACAGTCTTTTGAACTAGCTGTTATCCTCAATAATACTCGAGACCTGGATGATGAAGTTTCTGGAATCCATTTTGTTTAGTTTTCTCAATCCTGGAAATGAAAAGCTTTGAGTTCATATAATATCTGTTATTGGCAAATGGCTATATTGAGGTTATTGAGTTCTGTGAAAGCTTATTCAGCGATATTCGAAAAAGTCAATATTATCAGTTTTCGTCTTCATTTTCAGTAATGGAAAATTCCCCTGTGAGGTTTTGAGGTTATTGATATAATTGTTTCCCCCTTCAATGTTTCGAAATGGAAACGCCATCAATGGTCATTCGAATGCTGACTCAACTAATTTTTGAAATGATTTTTGTGAAAGTGGTCAAATATTTTCAAATAAACAGATATATAGGGTTTGCGTAGGTGATGATATTAAAACATTAGGTGGAAGAATCTAGTTTTCAACCTTCAGACCACCAATTCGTTATTTTTATTAGTGCGAAGTTGATGATAGGGACCTAATTCTCAAGTTATGGTGATATATTTCTACACGAAAAAAGACTTCACAATAGTCACATATCTACAACTGAGATGCCTGAAATCCCTGGTGTTGCAATTGATGTGATATAAATTAGAATTTTATGTAGTACGAGCGACATTTACGCTTTTTCTATTTTGGCTAATGGCTGCTGATAGGTCAGTGTCCCAATGTGAAAGTATGGCAAGGCGACTGATTGGCTGACTATACATTTCTTAGAAGATTTTTTACATTTTTCTGTTTCTCTTTTCATTGTATGCATCATCTTAATTGCCAATCGTCAACAGATTCATGCCTGTTGCGTTTATTTATCACCTAACAATGACTCTTTCAACAGACTATTCGAATTTCTATTGGAAAATATCGACTTCATCTCTCATGGAAAAACAATGCGAGATCGATCGCTGAAAGTGCTTCCTGGGAGCTTGTATGGGCTATTTCGTGCGAAAAAATACTCCACATCTCGTCAGCTTCTGATGATCTACAAGGCACAGATACGGCCTGTTTCGAAATATAGTTCTCATGAGTGGGGCTTGGCATATAATTAAATTGTGGGTCTTGCTCATAAGTATATATAGGCCAAACAGATAGACCATTCAAAAGTAGCATTTGTGAACATCGTATGAATTATTGAAAGAATACAGCACACTCATCATATGCCAATTATATTTTGGAGGAAGGCCATGACTTTGATGCAAATCACGAAATTCTTCATGTTGAAAATAAGGGCATTGAGCTTGATCCTTTAGAATTTTTGGAAATGAATAATCTGAAAAGTTCAGATTACTACTGAATGATCAACTGGATCTTGAGCGCTCTCCTCTTTTAAACTCATTCAATTAGTTAATTAGTACCTATGTTTTGAAATTTCTATGTTATTACATGTTGTCACTTTATAAGTGGTATGGTTCTAGGAATCAGGGTTAATTATAGTGGACCCTAATTATTCTTATGGATAAGAAAAGTATTCAAGTATCTTTCAACGAAGAATCATTCAGGGCCAGTTGTATGAAGCATAGTTAACCTAGCGTTCAGGGTTAACCCATGATCGAATCTATTTGAGTGTTGTACGAAACGTAGTCAAGGATTATTTTGGTTAACCCATGAGTTAAGTATGCAGTTTTCTGAACCAACAAAAATAGTGGTTTAACTAAAGTTCATGGAGTTAACTTCAAATTTTGATATGACATATAACCTATAATTTCACAAATTATTTCTTATTTACAATGGAAAACATGGATTATTTTGATGAGTTAACGGATGATGAGGATTCTCTAGAATTGCTAAGAGAAATAGAAGGAGGTTTATTCACTTATATAGGTAACTTTTGTACCTCGAGATTTTATACTTGGGTTTCTGTAGCCAGAATTTATTACACTCTGTTTTGTCCAACAAAAAAAGGGTCATAAGGGCCAAAGCAAGAGACCACTGTAGACCGCTGTTTATATCCCAAAAAATTCTTACCATAACAAGTATTTTCATTTAGGAAACTGTCTGTTTAATTCATAACAAACAGTCTACAAGGATTAATATGATTCGCACTCACGAAACCACCCGAAGTGATAACCTTTGCATGCCAATACCAAAAACAACTCTCATCGATTGATTGATTGATTGATTCTTGGTTTAAAAAAAAACGTTCGGATTTTTCGAACTAGAATAAATCATTTTGAAAAGTGGACGAAAAATTGATTTTTTGATGGATTTAGAATATCAAAAGGCACTGCAAGGGAAGTTTTGAATCAAATCTACATTGTATCGCCTACCAAGAGGTTAGTATTTTGGTACTACCTACATAAGGAAATTCATTACCTTCAACAATTTTTTTTCAATTTAAGGAGCAAAGCACTGTCCCCAGAGGACATGTTATTAATAACATTGAGATATTTTGCAACTGGTTCCATGCTAATTGTTGCCGGTGATTTCTCTGGTGTACACAAATCAACTGCAAGTAGAGTAGTGTATAGAGTATCACGAGCTATTGCCCAATTGAAAAATGTTTATATCAAAATGCCAGAAACAAAGGAGGAAAAATCTGAAGGACGCTTAAATTTCAATAAAGTAACAAAATTTCCAAAGTGCATTGGTGCATTGGATTGTACCCACGTGAAAATACAGTTACCAGGAGGTGATACAGTCGAGACATTTCGTAATCGAAAAGGATATTTGACTCTTGACTCTTCAATTGAACTAAAATTTGGGGTTCGCTCCTTTTCTTGATCTGCCATGAGTTTATTTCGAAGAGAATACGAGATAATGAGAATACCCAAAACAAGATCCACTATAAACTCCTCAAATGACGCTTTCGACTTTGACATTAATTTGACATAAGTACCAATAATTTTGATGGAATGCGTAGATGTTATAGAAAGTCGTATTACCAACACACAAATATTAATTTGACTGTGGTTCAGCTGATCACATCCTGATCTTCTTTCGTACAACGATTGATTGATTTGACTATGGTCAACATGTGAACCTGGTTCAGTTGACCAATTGGTTAACTACGTTACATACAACTGGGCCTCAGTGTTACACTACATTCGATTGAAAAAGATACAGTGTATCGAAACATGTCACGAAGGCAATAAATTCTGTCATAAGCATGGATTTTCATCAGTAACGGCTACATCACTCCAAAACCTGTATAAAAAAATAAGGGAAGACACATGAAGGTTATTGTCATAGTAGGCATGTGTTGCCGATTTGACCCCAAATTTTAAGAGGTATAAAGTCCGAACATCAGGGTCATCAGTCAAAAATTATCCACTTGGTACTAACTCAGTAACTCACTGTGTACGTGGAGCAAAACAAGCTTCCAAGCTCTATTATCTTTCATATTGATTCTTTATATTTCAGATTACAGAAAGAAGTTGTACGGCTATATGACCGACAACCCATCCCTGGTAGTATCCCAATTCTTGCGACCTGCACACACAGTCCATCCAGCGGTGGAAAAATGGTTCCGAGCAATGGACACCAAGAACGAGGGCAAGATCTCCTCCAAAGAACTGCAACAAGCCTTTGAAACGTTTCAAGGAAGGCACTTCTCCGATTCAGCTTGTAAATTCGTCGTGAGACTCTTCGATCTGGATAGAAACGGTGGACTGGACATCAAAGAATTCGAAACGTTGTACTATCACATCAAACTGTGGGTGAACGCTTTCAATTCCTACGACAGAGATAAGTCCGGATTCTTGGACGAAACCGAGTTGGATTATGCTTTGAAGCACATGGACATCCACTTCACTCCGGAGTTTATCAAGTTTCTGATCACCAGGAGTAACCCCAAGGCCAAGAAGATGTCTTTGGATCAGTATATCGTCACGTGTATCCAGATACAGAAGTTCACGGACGAGTTCAAGAGCCGGGATTTGAATTATACGGGGAATATCAATATCAAGTATGAGGATTTTCTCGAGATGATTCTGAGGTGTTTATAATGGAAATCAATAATCAACAATGAAACATTCATTTCGTTTTCACACCATTTATTATAAAAGTAATAAAACTTATTGATCAATCTACCAACCTGAGTTAACCCCTTAATAAAAAAACAAGGACCCTGACCAACAAACTGATTTCCGAACCACTGAATTTGGTTTTGAGGTAATCGAAATGCAATTCTTCCGACTGGCTGGGGTTGGGTAATAGACATGGATTTTGCTCGATAGCTTGATGTTATCTAATGATACAATTTTTTTGTTCTCAGGCCCCTTAATTATCGGGTGATGTAATCGATTACATTTTTATTGCAAACATAGCTATTTTTCACTTTTACTAACATAATCATGAAAATAAGTTACCTGTTCAAAATGGCATGTATTTCTGGAAAGCTCGAAACAGATGACGCTAGATAGGATGGATGTCAGCTGGCATTTGAATAACTTTTTATCGATTCGAAAAGTTGATAATCAAATTTGTTATTGATTGTTTTCTCCATTATTTCCCAGATAATCTGAAAGTTATCTTATTCAAGACATTTATGATGTCTTAAAGATGGACATGCATCATAGCTTTTACATATCTTTAAAACATTTTAAATATGTATGTGTGTTACGTATTGAAAATATCTTCTCATAATTTCTTGAAGATATCTTTTCATAACATCTTGAAGATATCGTTCCATTACATCTCTCAGATACTATCGAATCATTTTTTGATAGAATTACATACTAAGGTGAATGGATTTTTTTATGAAACACAGTAATAAGGTACTCAAAACGATTTTATTGAAAATTTGAACACCAATTATCTTTATACATACTTCAAATGAAACAAAATAGTTTTGCATGGATTTAACAGTGTTTTTTCGAGTTTCTGAGCCGCAGTGGAACCTCCAGATTCAACTCACTAATAAAACCGCCATCTGAACTATTTTCTTTCGAAGTACCGTCAGTATTTATTCCATTATCATGAGCTAAAATGGCCGAGTCCAACTTCCGAGAATCAGAACTAGATTTATTATTCCACTTGAGTTCAGCTGCATGGCTCTTTTGGCCTTCATGTAGTATTTTTGCAAACCAGTTCCCTTCATTTTTCAACTTTATTCTCAACAGAATAACCACACTCCACAGAGCACTATGGAAAAATTTTCTTTATGAACTTTCTCTAGTAATTACTCCAAATAATCGCTCAACAATAAACAGAATAGCGGTCCAGAAGGAATATGCCCTTTGTAACCATTTATATTATTTTTTACATTCTGCTATTCCTGAATGCATGATACAAGGTTATTTGATACTCGATGAGAGGCTAGAATTAGCAAAATGTTAAAATATTTTGAATGGTGACAAAGAGCCTATCTTTTTAGATATTCAGTTTATTGTTGATGAATCGACGAGAATGATCAATAATTGAGAGATTCCTATTGAAAACTTGTTTGTATTTGAGAATTGTATTGGCCGTTCTCGAGTTATCATGAGTTCTATTTTTTTGAAGACGTCTTTCAACCAATAAACAATTACTATTTCAATGGGAATTTGCTCATTCAAAAGTAGCTTCAAATATAAATAATTCAGATACTTAGATGGAAAATGATATTAAGGAACTTTATTCTTGAATTATAAGTTGCAGATGTTGAGTATTTAGCATGGTGAAGACATATTAGATCCTTCATCAGACACCTATGTAATTGTTCTATTATTTCTGCATTGGGGTATATTCGAGGAAAAAAAAATAATGAGTCGATTCGTTTTCCATTACTCTATTATTCTTTTTTTTTACTGAATGATCAAGAATAAAAGAAAGAACAAATAGAAATACAAGCTAGAGACATGTTGGTGAATTTCGATGTAGAAAGTTGTTTCATCACTGTATGTCTCAAAAAAAACATTACAAACTGTCGAGTCCAAATTAGGGAATGATGGAACACTGATCGAAACAACAAAGTTGAATGTTGATGCTATAACCGATATCCTAAAACTATGTACAGAAGAACCATATTTTCAACTCAAAAATGACTTTCATTTAGAAGATTCTGGGATGGTTATGGGTTCACCTCTTTCCACGATTCTGAGTAAAATTAATATAGAATATTTTGAGGATTCTTCGGAAGAAAATCATCATCATCAAAGTATTGTGGTGATATGTTGATTATGTTTATGCTATATGGAGTCATGGTCGAAATGAACTTGACAGTTTCTTGGAACACATTAACAAACAAGGACCACACAAAATGGAAATATAGAGAACGATGAACTCTCCTTGATTTAATGGTAAAAACACTTCATGTAAACACAATTGTATATATAAAAAAAAATCACATACCAACAGATATCTTCACTCAAACCACCATACAAGTATCAAAAAAGGTATAGTAAAATGTCTTTTCGATAGAACAAAGATAGTATACAATTCAATTCAATATTGATATCGAATATATATTTATAGAAAATACTTTGACTGGAATTGAGAATCGTAACAAACCCCATAGTAAAGATATACAACCTGCACGAACTGCACATCCTGTAACAAACATCATACCTCATTTCCCTCGACTATTTGGGAAGATAAAACGAATCGGAAACATTTATAATGTTAGAACAACATTCAGAACTGACACACACTAAACCAACTAACATAACTGAAAACATTAATAATTATGTTCATCGACTCCCTTGCGGTCAAAAATATATCGGTGAAACGTCGAGAAGTAAGGAAGAGTGAACACAAGATGTACAACAAGATCGGACAGATTGGTGGTTCTGAATTTCCAGAACATATTTTCTCAGCTGATAGGGATCATACAGTGAAATGGAATGACACTCAAACGTTAGCATAGAAAGCAATAGCAGGAGACAAAAGTTGAAGGGGTCTGCTTTTATCAAACTGACTGCGAATGCCTGCATCTCGAACAGTTCGGTTGATATGGATCGCGCCAGACACTTTTGAAAGATATATGATGAATCTCTATTTTTTGACATTTACAAAAACGAACCAAGAAAAATATATTCGTGGAAGAGCTTTGAAAACGGAAGCGGATTTTGTTTCCGAAACGTCAACGACAAGTATTTCGATTAATATTAGTTCTTGTATTTTTTTATAGAAAAATTTGAGATATACAGAAACTTGCTGACTTATGGAACGTGTTCCATTCAGATAAGGAACTACTTTCAATCAAAGCAGCAACTTATAGGGGTAGATTGAAAATCTGCCCTTCTACACTTGTATAAATTTCAATATTGATTCTAATTTTGTCAGATGGTAGTGAGTTAAGGACTCAAAAAAACTACGAAGAAAGATTTCATCAATGTTATACAAACAGAATAAAGAATCCTAGAGAATTCCAGAAATATTTCGAGTGCTGATCTTCAGTTTTGAATACTAACGATGACATACAAATGATGATTGGGTTCTCAATCAGTACACCGTGAATGATTAGTTGTTTACACGTCTAGGAACAAAAAACGACGGGCTTATACGGCAGTCCGTCGTCGTTGGTATAAGAATACGAGAATTAAATAGGATGACGTCTGTTGTGCAGAGAACGTAAGAAGGGTTTTGATGGGTTATGATACGACTGCAGAGGTGTCATTATAAAACTGCTTGTCATGTCAGCAAATGGTTCCAACCTGCTACTTAGTCAGTAGCCAGTCAGTCGGACTCTAACTATTGTTCGGCTATTATGGTCTTTCTCATAAAAAAAGCATTCCCGTCTCTGTTCATTCATATAAATTCATTTATTATAAAAATAGTAGGAGGGCTTGCGGTTACTTTCTCGGTGAGAATGGTGGTATGACTCTGTTCATTGAATAACTTTGTATCAATAAAACATATAGGAATGTTAGGTAGTTGATTCAAAATGATTCCATTCTCTCTAATGATAATGGAGTTGCGTCATCTTCTTGAAGAGGAAAGTATATGCATGAAAATTATTGGAATTTTCAATATCCATTTCACTTCCACGAACAGTTGAACGTTCCCAGGCAATTCTTCCACATGCAAACAATTATAATTTTTTACTAATATGATATTTCCAAAAGAAACTTTTCCAACCAAATAACCACTGACTAGTTTTCATTATTCTGATTTATTCTCAGGAAATGTGTTCGAGGAATTCAAGGAAAGCCGAAGAAAAATTTTGCTATTGTTGACGACTGTGTGAAAATCAAGTAGTAAGTTTTTCAAAATGATATTCCATTGAATTTGAAGGTTGATATTCAATATTTCATAGGAGACTTATGAAAGTACCTGTTCCATTTTCAACTTTAGACAGATCACATCGAGTCCTGATCATATTTTATCATGTCCACTGTTTCCCTTTGTAACTATAATCAGAAGAGTATGCCCTGAAATTTGGGATTATATTTTGCGAATTCGGTGCAAACGTAGACTCTCTGACACTCTTCCTGCTGAAAAAAGAAAAAATTCAATCAAGGCAGAAAAATGTAGATTTCGAGAGGGTGCTCTGGTCTTAAGTGGGTCACACTGTATATATTTGGGAACATGGGTATTCTTGTGGAGAAAGGAAGTACATGCAAAACAAAGCAAATGCAGACATTTGATTAATTCACGACAAGGAAGAAAGAGTCTATCTAAAATAGCTACCCCTGCCTATAATGCGCGACAGGCGCTAAATCACATAGAAGTCACATTTTCTTGCTCAATTAATAAACCAATCATTCGAACTTCAAGCATATTATTCATAGGACATTTCTACACGAAATATGAGTGATTTCCAAATAAATACTCAATCCTAGATAAAAGTTTCATCCAGAGAAAATTATCCTTTGGCATCAGAAGTTTTTCATAGATGTTTCATATTCATTTTGAATTTATTTTGAAGGAGGAAAAGTCAAAAATCACTTTATCAATACATGGTTGTTTGCCACCATGGATTTTCAAAATAAGTTTAAGCTTGAGTTTTGCTCATGATGAGTACGTTTCTGTATGTAGGAAAGTGATTTTTCAGGGCAGACATTACATTTCGTGAACCATAAGAAGTTCACCTGTTGTTTGTTCATTTCATTTAATCATCTTATTGTATTCCATAAGCCAACACAAATATTGTTTAGCATTTTCAAACATAATCCTGTGGTCACCCTCACTCAGTGCGTGTTCCGCCACCGCCGATTCGTCGTTTGCCCCAGCCTGCAGTTCCTTTCATGCTCTCTGAGCCTTGTTCCCATGGATCTTTCCGTGGTACCAATGTATACCTTCCCACAGGTGCACGGTATGCGATAAACCTCTGCTGCTGACAGAGGGTCTCTTTTGTCTTTAGCTGACCTGATGCTTTGTTGGATCTTCTTGGTCGGCTTGAAAACCGTTTGGTCTTCTCTTCAAAACGTTCCATGAAGAAGTTGGCTATCACTGGGCTCAGTGGACTTCCCATCGCCACTCCATCCAATTGTTCATGGAAGTTTCCCCTCCATTGAAAGTAACTCCCCGTAAGGCATGCTCTAAAAACTCCGACGATATCACTTGGGAACAGGCAGGCTATCAATTCACCATGGAAACCGAACAGAACCAGCAGATAGCATTCTTAGATGTTCTGATTGGAGGATGTGGAGCTAGACTAACCCACAAAGTATACCGAAAACCCACGCACACGGATAGGTACCTGCACGCACTATCGAACCATCATCCCAGTCAAAAGAGAGGAGTCATATCTACCCTAACTGAATGTGCTCGAAGAATATGTGAACCAGAGCATCTAGAGCAGGAACTGGAACATCTTCAAGTGACCTTGAGGTCGAATGGATACAGTGTATCTGAGATCAACAGGGCCGTGAAACTAAAGAGTTCCACGGTTCATAACAGGGAGGACTCTCAGGTAATTGCAAATGCATATCTGCCATACATCCCGAGGGTCACTGACAGAATTGGGAAACTCTTGGGGAAATATAATATAAAAACGGTTTTCAAGCCGACCAAGAAGATCCAACAAAGCATCAGGTCGGCTAAAGACAAAAGAGACCCTCTGTCAGCAGCAGGGGTTTATCGCATACCGTGCACCCGTGGGAAGGTATACATTGGTACCACGGAAATATCCATGGAACAAGGCTCAAAGAGCATGAAAGGAACTGCAGGCTGGAGCAAACCCACAAATCGGCGGTGGCGGAACACGCAGTGAGTGAGGGTGACCACAGGATTCTGTTTGAAAATGCTAAACTGATTGCCCCCAACCCAACCAAATTGAATTAAAAGACTTATCAACATAAACAGAAACATTTGTCCAATAACAGTTATCAGAAAACTACTGAAATATGGTTGGTCAAGCCTAACCTCATGAATATTTGAACTGAATACAATGCTATGTCATGAAAATAATAAAAACATATCAAAACTATTTGAACATTCTTCAATCTATAAAATCTGATGAAAAAAACTTCTCTATGGAACAACTGTCTTTCCGAATGAAAATGATTCGAGTTTGCTTTCAAAAACCAAGAGTGATGAACATACTCTTAACTCATAAGGTAACTCATTGAATGCACGTAAACCACCGTTGCTAGGAGAGTTGAAATTCACTTTATCACTATTAAAAGTACAAGAAAATGATCATGACTACGTATTCTTCAGTAGAATCTATCTTTTGTTTGCAAACTTGTTACTACTCATTTCATCATCTTCTTCATGCTATCCAACTGTTCCTTGATTAAGGCTCTTTCTATAATATATGCCCCTCGACTATTCCTCAGCTGGTGACTACTGAAGATATAATATTTTTTCAACACTCCGAAGACAGCTTCAATAACAAAACCATAATCCTGATGAGATATTTATATCTCTCATATTGTTGGAAAGAATTCATCGGTATCCGGTAGCAATTTAATGGTAGACGTAGCGCTGGATCTGAGCTCATTACAATGTGCATTCACACTCTATGGTGAAAGGAGGTTCGTCATAAACTAACAATCTCTGATGATTCTAATGCCTGATGAATTGAAGTCGTTATCATCGGGCATTATTGAATTTTTTTGGGTTGGTGCTCGGTGGCTTCACAGACTCATCGGCTATTTAGGAGTTGTCGAATCAAACTCTTGGTTCCCAGGTAAGTGAAAGAATAATTGATGATGGATTCAGTGACATGAAACCTGCACCATACGGAAAACTTCGAATGCTAATGCAAAAGTTTTTTCATAATCAATAGTCAGATTCTATATTCTCTTCATAGTATACGATGATGACAAAACAGTTGACAAAATATTTAAAATTCCCAAAAATAAATATTATTCGTGAATACAAACTGCACTCAGATCTGCAAGTCTTACCATATACACAGTGTGTTCTTGGTAGTATTCCTCTTCAATTTTTTCAAATTTGTAAATGTTTTCGGATTCTTTTCACCTACTTTTGCATCAATTCAATAGCTAAATATAATTCGCGAGAAAATCTTCAATATAAATAACTGTGTAGAATATAAAAAAATTAAAAATATAACAAATTAAAAAGAAATGAATAAAAAATGAAATAAAATAAAAAATAAAACAATCTCAAATAGTGCCTTCCTGTTCATAAAACAGAACGTACGCCTCGTCACTTACGAGAGCTTTTGAGGTAATCGGTGACACATGGGAATCATTGTATTCGTGCCACGTTCCTAAGTAAGGATGTCGGCAGTAAGCCGTGTAGTGGCCGCTGTACGTAGTGCCGCTATGGTTGGAGATCGCGTAGAGGTTGTAGTGGCAAGGGACGACATTGGCTGCCGCGTAGTTGCTCATGTCCAGACTTTTCAACGGGGAATCGATGATGATATTCAATTTTTCATTGAACCATTCCGTTGGAAAGAAACGTTTGAGATGGATCACCAAAACCCGGGGGAACTTGTATATCGATAAAGACTTCGTGCACTTCCGCCTTTCCTTACACTTGGAACACGTCGGCTGCTCATCTCCATCCAACGTCTCTTCTCTGGTAAAATAATCCAAGCAGTGAGATAATCTGAGTTGATCGGTTCTGTGTGGGATAGATAGTGACAGGTCCCAAAACGGGTCGAAGGTTACGGAACAGTACCCGCAATAAGTACATTTCAACGTAGATTTCAATTGGCCGACGAAGTTATCTACTATATTCGAATTGTCCATGCGCAGGTAACTCGACCATGATTCTTTTGCTTTTTCGCTGTCACTCAACCACGAAACTCGAGTGTTTTCAACGTCAATTGAATTTTCATCAATTTTGAGCAAAATCTGTCCAGGTTTTTCTTTTCGTTGATTCACGTTTTCATGCAAGCCCTTCAATAAATATCGTAGGAACTCCTGAGCATCTTGTTGGTCGGAGCCAATGAAACGGGGAACGAGTTTTTGGATTTGGGTTTTCAGCAATCCTGTATCCACCACTTTATTAGCCAAATTATCTGACCATAATTCCTTTACTAGTTTGGCGAACGTTTCTATAAGGGTTCCGTCCGCATTGGAAATGTTGTTAATAACAATATCCTTCATGAAGACGTTCTTCCTGAGATATTCCATTAAAAATCTCGTGTTTGATAAACACTGGATGACACTGTTCATAAAACTCGTGTTACCAATATTCTTCAAACCCTTGAGACCTAGACTATTGGCATTACATGATGTTACCTGACTGATGGAATAAGAGATGTTACTGGTATGTTTGGCTTCACTTTGTTCTTTACTATGGTGGTCATCACAGTTACTGGATCGGTGCAATGAAAAAGTAGAATTCAAAATGTTCGACACAGAGTCTGATGGAGATATTGGTAATTTTGTGGTATCACGAACACTGGATAGCAACGAAGATGCGTCATATGTCTTTCCTTGAAATACAGCGGAATGAACCATCAGGGATCTGGAAAACTCAGTTGGACTCAGCTTGTTGTGCTTGATTTCTGCAGATTTTTGTGGGCGGAAAAAAATTTCATCAAGATGTTGAGAACTGGCAATAGTACCGAGGACAGATGCAGCATTTCCCCTCTGAATTGCAATGCTGATTTGTTGAATCAGAAATGACCTTGCCCTAGGTTCACCAGTAGATTTAATAAGTTTATCGCCGATTATTTTAATAAACTCAGATGCGTAACTGCCGAAAGCGCCAAATGTTTCAATACCTACAGCATAGAATATATATCGATATTTCAATGTAGAGTATTTTCGCAATTTTGCAATTTCAGCACTATTCGCGGCTGCACTTACATTGCAAGACGTTGTCTGAAGATGAGATTTGGCAATTGTATCTACACAAGTGAAATCCCATACTAATGGTTTCCCTCTACTCCATGGAATTAAAGACATTCCATCAGGACGCTTTCCATCATCTCTACAAACACCAGAAGGTTCCAAGACAGAAGGAATATTAGCAGTTGACAAAGAACGTTTGATGATATCATTGACAGCTGAATGTCGGGAGAAACGACCAGAACTAAATTTGCAACTGAGACCATGTCTACCCTTCACATCGACAGTGACACCACATCTACATTTATGTTCTACACAATCTAAATCGAATTTATTTTTCTGAGTAGTAGTATTTCTTAGTGCAATATTTGTGAGTTAGGTAAAATAATATTGTTATGTTAATAGAACTGTTACATGATATATAGTGATAATTTTAAGGTTTTCTTCAGGTTACATTAATCTTTAACCAATAAAAATCAACGAATAGGCGATAAATTCGATTGATCTATTGAATTCATAGATGAATTAAAAAGAAATCCAGAGAATTATACAAATATCAAGGAGTGAGTTGAAAGATTTTATCACAGCTGATAATTCATAACACAATTATATATCGAAAAAAAAGGCGATAGAAAACACATATGGCTCGAGTTTCGTAATTACACCAAATTATTCTTAGTCAAATTCTCCAAAAAATAATGATACATTACGCTTCAATGAAATTTACATTATGTCAATCGTATACTTAATAAATAAAAAAAACATCTATATGAAATACAATTTTCTGAGAAATAAATGAAAGACACGCTTTCAGAGTTGTGCGGACTTTATGTATATGACAATGTATATTAGAGTATTTGGGGGGCCACACAAATGAAAATGAGAATATTTTTGTCTGATCAATTTATCAAAATTTGCTCATTTTTATATTTTCAGTAATATTCAGAGAGGTATAGTATTGAAACCGAGGTTATACAACTATTTTCAGTAGACGGTTGTTTATATATTTAAGCTATCTATTATGCTAACCTAGAAATGAAATACCTCCAATATGAGATTCTTTGACGTTTCAGTAAGTTGATTGAAAACCCTGGTATTGCAATTGATGCGATTTGTTGTTTTTTAAATTATATCGCTAGGGACGCCACTTCAGTCTGACATTACTAACGTCAAATGAGTTGATGTTACAATTTTTTTCTTGATGATATGGGGTCCACTTTCATCTGGATTCGAGTTCTCCTATTGTTTATCTCAATTCTGAGTAGTTTTATAGTTCAGTTTATTCTTCATTCAGTGCTACTATTAGTTGTGTTTTGAATCTTGTGAGCTTGTTCGTGCCATATTACTGCTTTTTCTATTGTGTTTAGATAGTCCAAAGCCGCAGATATAACTTATTTGTGTGCCGTTTCGAAGGAGAGTACAAGGAATCTATCAATGAATGTATAAATATCATCACCATCTCAATGATTTTGAAGCATGATGGAAATATATTCAAAATCGACTTGGAAATTTTTCTTTTTCGTAGAGTTGACATTTGCATTTCGATTCGAGATAAAGTTTCATCATCATGTATCGTCCTGTTTTGAAGATATTTTCACAAGAAAATATATTCCGATGTGTACTATACAAATCAGAAACGCGGTACTTTCCCTAGGTTCAGAAGTTGTCGCCGTTCATATTTTGGAAGACGGGCATATTTCATCTGTTTTGCACTATAAAATCATTTGAGCACACGTTACTCGTCACATTCACACTTTCTATCTACTTCGATTTATTTTTCCACACATATTTCCATTTCACACGAAAAAACTGCATTTTGGAGTTTCCTAACGCTCTGGTTAGGAAATTGGAATTGCATACTCAACCAAGTAATTGGGTAACTCATATTTATGAAAAACGAAATCAAATGAAAAAAAACAAAGTATGGGGAATTTGTCCGGTATTCTGAATAAATAATATATGCTGTCGGTTGGTCGGTGTCCAAAAGAAGTAGTATATTATGCAACGATAATGTATTAATAACCATTACATGAGAGTTGCATACGCTATCTTTCTGCATCCGATGAATAGTGAAGGACTACACATATTTTATATTTATATTTGTACCTATTGCACACAATAATACTAAATAAACGCATGTCTTTGAAAAATTCTACAAAATTGTAATTAATGGTATTACTTCGGAAAATAAAACGATAAGAAATGAAGAGAAGATCAAAAATTAAAAAAAAAGGATAACTTGAGGCCGGAATCGAACCCATGTCTCTTCCAACTAATTCAATTAGCAAATATAATATCAGCGCCTTAGACCGCTCGCCTACGGAGAGCTCAGAAAACTTGTTTGAAAAAATAAAGATATAAATCATGCATTTGTCAAATGAAAAATTCAATCATTCTAACTGTATTTCTGCCGGTTGAGGTATCGAAGATGATTCTCCCATATCGCTGGTATTAGATATTTTGTTATGATTATCGAAGTTTGGCTATATTCTTCCAAAATTCAATACCTTTACCGACTTTGACTTGACAAACGTCAAATGCAGAGCATGTACATCATGCTTGATTGAAAATAATGGGTTTCAATTGGTTGAAAATCTGTATCGTAATGAAAAATCTGTATTGTAATGGATTTCATTATAAAAAACGGGTTGTTGGCATATGAGTGTATTATTAGAGTACGGGTGTAGATAAAAGCTATTATGCATTTCTTAGGAAATTAAGCCAGAATCATTTCATTGTAAGCGCCATCTGAACCTATTTAATGGAAGACGATATGAAGCCTATTATCATGATAGGCATGTGTCGACAATTTCACCCCAAACATTCAGGTATAATTAACAAAAGTATTGAGTTGATTATTTGAATGTCAGAATGGGGTTATTCCCTATATTAAACAAAATCAAAACTTTTGAGTTTTTACACAAATTGAGTTGAAATATTGGGTTTTCATCTGTATTTCCGTGTTTGTAGAATGTGGATTGAGAACTTCCACGTTTCGAAAATAGCCGTATTTCAACTGAATATGCTATGAATGAAAAAAATATTCAATCGACTTTTGCATCAACTATTTCATTTCAATGATTCAATATTTTCAAAGTTTGCAGTAATTGATTATTCGGTTAATGCCTTTTTTCTTTTATGATAAACACCATCTGTATAAGAATTCATAAATTAACGATAATATTGAAAACTTTGGTGTAAAAGATGAAACTTTTCTTAGAGATCAATAACCCTAACACCAAACTGATATTTTTGTACTCGACGCGCGTTTCGCTAACAAGGTTAGCATCTTCAGGAGACGAAAATTTATTCAAAATCTTAAGCTAGGGTTAGTTGTTTATATACCTGAAGTTTTTTGGTCCAATATGGACTTTGTTTGTTACAGTTAATTATTCTAATTAATTTCTAGATAATGAACTAGTGCAGTCACTACCTGCAAAGTTTGTTGGTCCGTCATCTGTTATTATTGATTATTCTGATTTCTTTCTCAACAATAAATTGTGCAGCGGGCTAAAAGGTACATGTCCCTTGTCGCCATTCACGCTGTTTTTACATTTTGCTATTTCTAGACTCTCACATGCATCGAGTAGTCTTGTTTCATGCACATGCTTGATCAGTTTAAGATTGTTTTCACCAATTTCGTGTTCATTATCTAGAGCGTGTTGGGCGACACTGGATTTTTCCACCCTTCCGTATTTCATGTTTGCAAAATGCTCTTCGATACGGGTTTCAATAGATAGTCGGCTCAGGCCGATGTATTTCTTGTTGCAGACAACTGATTTCGTAAATTCCCGACTTCACTGAGTTTTCTAATTCATCTTTTGGGTTACCAAGAAACTGTAATTTGTAAGAAGTTCTATACGCAACTTTCATATTCACTTCATCATATATATGTTGAAGTCCTCTAGTGTATTGAGGTTCACATGGGATTACTATAAACTTTTCATTATTCTCATCTTTTTGAAAAGTCGAAGATCTACGAAGTGTTTCCCTAATTTATTATGATTATTGATTGTTAATCATTGTTATATTTTCGAAATATAGGTATTTTGCTGGTGGTAGTTCATGCATTTGTGTTCATTCCGTATAAATTTCGAATTATTTTTTTCTGTAGGAAGACGATTATTTGTACCGTGAGTATTTTGATGGAATGTGAGACAATTCCCATTTGTCCAAACCAGGAATCGGATTTGTTCACAGCCGATTGATTCACCTGAAAAAATCCTTCCCACAATCATCAAATCTCCAGAACGAACTAACTCTCTACGAGCAAAACACCATCGTAATCCGATAAAAACTACTAACGAGCGAGTTCAAATGTTTTCCCACAACGAAGTTCCGTCCATGGACCATAAAAGCCTCGTGACAGGGCTATTAAAGGTACAGCCCAGAAATCAGTAGCAATTATACGGTAGTCACAGGTTGAGCTGCTTCAAGCTTTTAACTTGTTTTTTTACAAATAAAAGACAATGGTAGCTCGTGAAAAATTAAACGTTCTCATGGATACGTCTATCGGGTTTACTCAGCTGATTACTTGTAATATAATACAGGTCATTAATAGTCGTGATGAAACTAAGTACCTACTTGATCGTTGGGAAACCTACGGTACCCGAAAGAACTATTTTTTCTATCACTTCTAACGAATGGATATGTGAAGTCGTCAGGTAAGAATGAATTATATCATTGCCATTTGTTTCCTTTTGAAACAATCGGTCTTAACAAAATAAAAAAATTTCGACGAAACGTAAAAATACAAATAAAAACAAAGAAATAGATGTGAAAAAAAATTGAGAATTGAACCGACAAAATCAGACCAAAGAATGAAAAGAAAATAATCAACGAAAACTTTGATAGACAAAAATAGAATGAAAATTTGCAACAAAAATTGAGTTATGACGTTCGAAAAACAAAAAGAATCAACAAACAAATATTCCACAATGATTCAGTTGATAAGAAAAGATAAGAAAGATCAATCTATCTCTAGCACTATAGGCTTTTTTGGGTTGTTCTATGGTTGAAAAAGCAAATGCACCACCAGTGAAAAGCCCCAGGGTGGTATAGCACTCAGTAATATCAGCAGTCCATTCAGCATGGGACTCTTAGGCCAATAGATATAGACAATCAATTCACAATAATTCCAAAAGTTTTCAAACTTTACCGGTATGTTAGTGCGTGAATGAAAACAAACTATAAAATTTTGCATAAGCCTGCGATAAACGGAAAATTATTCAAATGGCAAAAAACATTTAAATGCTTTATTTTCACACAGAAAATTGCAAAAGTTCCCAAACTAGGAATACCGTTGGTAATATTGTTTTACAACATGCATTAAAGTAGTAGTTAGTTAGATTTAGTGATAACACGCATTTTTGCGAAATTTGAGCGAGATTGACCTTTTCGTTACCGAGATAATGAATTCAACATTTGCATGGGCTCTTATGAGAAATCGGAAAATTTGACGCAAAATTGCGTTTTTAGTAAAGAACGAATTTAAAGACATGCGCAAAAAACCGATTGTATTAAACTATAGCAAGATTGAAAATTTCGTGCGAAGTTTGAATGCATTTCACCTTCTAGTTATTGAACTATGAGACAGAGAAGTTTACATTATCGCACTCGCCGCAGTACCCAGCCGGACTATGTAGCAACGTCGCACGAGTTGCTCTGTCGAAATTGTAGTCAAGTACTCGGCGCAACAAACTAAAGTCCCGTCTCACGCGCAGCTATGCCAAAAATTTTTTCTTTACAATTTGATATTTTATTGGAAATGGAAGGAAAATTATAAAATACTATTGGATACTATGAAAAATTATCGTGAATTATAAGAAATCACGATAATAAAAGAATAAATAAAAAGAAATTATAAAAAATCACGAGAAACTTATAAATGATGGGGAATAACAAATTTATGACATTGATGAATGATGAATGAATTAGAAGAATGGCGAACTCGGAAATTTGGGCGTAGAGATAAAAACAAATTATGTAAACATGTGCGGACGCACTGGGATGTAAACTCAAGGTAATATTTCTACAACGAAATTGATTGAAAGCGATAGGAATTGCAAGAGTCCAATAAAGTGGAATTATACCGTTGAAAAAAGTATTTTTGCAGTAATGTAGAAAGAAAATTCAACTTTTTTATTCAACGATTTGCAATACAAAAATGTTTGGTACTTATATTTAGTTGCGCATGGCTTCTACAAATACATATATTTTTGGTACTTATATTTAGGTGCACATGACTTCTTACAAATATTTTTGGTACTCAATACAAATATTTTTGGTACTAAATATACATATTTTCAGTACTTATATTTAGGTACATATGGCTTCTTATCACAAGCAAGTTTTTAAAGTCTCTTGTCAAAGCGTTCTTATTGTCTATTCTTTGGAGTGTAAGAAACATTCGACGTCACATAGTTTTTGATGTACATATCAAGTCGTTAACCTTATTTATATTACTGTAATTTTTGAAACGATTGCAATCTGGTGCCATAACAAAAAAAATCATTAGCAAGGACTTCACGAAATTATTTGGGCAATTATTTCTTGAAATGAAAATTTTCAGCGAAAAAACCAAATCAGGAATAAAGAAAAGAATTATCAAGTGCTCATTTCTTGAAATGATTAACAACATTGTCAAGAATTTTTTTCACTTTGATTATTCGCATTTGTCTATTTTCACCCCACAGCATTTCTCTGATGCCATTTTCTCCACTTTCTTGGTAAACATTTTCGAGTTTTTCGTAAGTTATACCCGCTTCAGTAATTCTCTCAATCATTTTTTTCGAAATTTGACGACTCAAAGGCACACGCGTATTCACACAACTCAAGAGTCCCACCCATTCCTCGCACAGCAGAGTATGCAGCGTTGCCGGATCTACGGCTCCATGTAAAAGCATAAGGAACGCGGTACACTCGGGCGCAGCACAATAGCAGCGCTTCTTCACTCTCGAGAGGGCGAGAACTTTTGCGCATGACGTTAGCGCTGGTACTACCTTAAGTTCACAACCTTGTTACAGTTACGGAACCTTATGTTTGTCTCATTCCTATTGTAGTTTTCCATTGCATTTTTTTTTAAATTACAAAAGTTCTGCATAATTCATAAGTGAATGAAAAAATGTTCAACATAGTTACTAACATTTGCAACCATTTCTGAAAAATGGAATATGTATTTATCAAACTTGTTCCCTCAACGCCGCCATGTCCAGTACACACAAGTATTGACATAATTACAAAAGTTTTCATACGTGGTTGCTAATGAAGATAGAATCGGTCTCAGTGGATATGAAACTTTGCAACCTCGAACTTAAAACGGAACCTTAATAATTATTCAACGAATACTAATTGAATTTTTACAACCCCAGGAAGGGACTCACATCACAGTTATCCAGCTGAATACTTGATTATCATTCGGGTTATGTCTTTTACCTGTTATACTGGTTTATTGGATCTGAATTCCTCTATTAGTAGGTACCGGTGTTTGATATTGTTTAGTTGTGTGTGGTATACTTTATTAACTACTATTTTTCAACACTTCACTAATTTGCAGAACTTTTGCTTTTTTTGAAAGAGTACAAATACAAAATTATCTTTCTTTTATTTTTACCCTTATTTCCGTGTTACGGACGTGGTTGCAAATCAACGAAAACGATCGACGGGAGGACTTCTCCATTTTCAACTTTTTTCTAAAATTTTTGTGGAAATTTCGACACTTGTTTCAATCAAAACGAACAATTTATTGCGCAAATATATTTTCCGTTTGACACAAGGGGTGGCAAATTCCAACAAATAGATTTTGGTTATTTTTCCAAGTTTTGCAGAACTTTTCAAATTTTTTTCGAAAAATTAGGATTGATTTTTCTCAAACAAACAGTTCCGTTATTTTCAAATGGTTGAAAATTTATCAGAAGATGTAAACAGCTATTTCACCACACTTCACAAATTTGCAGAACTTCTGCTTTTTTTAGTAGAGAACAAATACCATAATATTTTCTATTTCGATTATACCCTCACTTCCGTATTGCAGACGTGGTTGCAAATCAATGAAAACGTTGTATGCGAGGACTTCTTCATTTGCAACCCGTATTTGAAACTTTTGTGGATATTTTGAAACTTGTTTTGATGACATCAAACAATTCATTGCAAAAATATATTTTCCGTTCAACGCAAGAGGTTGCAAATTGAAGTACTCCTCACGAACATTATTCTGGTTATTTATGCAAGTTTGCAGAAATTTTGGATTCTTTTCGGAAAAATTAGAATTATTACCATGTTCTTTTGATAAAACGAAACGTCCCGTTTCGTTTGAATACTTCGAAAGTTTGCAGGACTTTTGCAAATACCACCGTACAAATAATGCGAATATTTCCTGATTTTCAACATGTTCCTTTCAGAAAAAAGGGTTGCATAATCAGACTCAATATCATATGAACGTACTTTCAATTCTACTGAAGTTTCGAAACTTTTGTAATTATTGTTAAATTTTGGAAAAATCATGTCTATATCTACTGACCTACCCTTCTGGGCATACTGAAGGAAAGAATTATACTTCCACGAACCTTTCAAAAAATTCTCCCAGCATGCCACACAGTTTCAGAATTAGCGTTAATGAAAATTTGATTGATGAAATATCCCCTGAACATTTCCACCACTCGTGCAATTTCAAAATATTTCATGTGTAACTTTTTCAAATCACCTTGAGCGCACATCCGTTCGCATGGCAAACATAGCGGAAACCGTCTTACAGTTTCAATATTTGATCAACTTCCTACAGTTAGGAAGTGACTAATGATAAATCCTTCATTGGAGCTCATTATTGCTCAAGTCGTTTGCCAACTGTCGGCCAGTCGGGAGTTTATATCTATTGAAGTGACACCAAGTGGTATATTGCCCTATCAAGCCCTCAGTGCGGCTAAGGCTAGGTTTCAATTGAGATATCAATGGGTATTGAACAACTTTTTTTTTGGAGAGCAAGTCGGTTATTATTCCAGGTTCTCAGTTGGTTAGAAGTCATCAGTGAAACAGGAAATGAATTCTGCTTATGTCGACGTTTCGACCTTTTATTCGGTCATCCTCCGGACAATAAAATTATTATGAAGGAAACGATAAGACTGTGGATTCAGGTTCAAATACATTGAAAATAAATATGAATAAAAGATAAATCATACATATAAAATTCAGAATACTGTAAAAGTTACAGATGTCACTCTAGATGAACACATCATACACTAAATGTTGCCTTGAATAAAACAGATTACCTAAAAAAATGTTTGGATCATCTCGATGACACAAATACATACATACCTTTAAAAAAAGACCCCACCTCATTGACACAAAACAAACAAAAATTATTACTCAGTAAACTCCACAAAAAAAATGCGTTCTCCGAAGAAGAGGTCAAATATTTGAAATATGAAAAAAGAATATTTCCGAAATTGTATTTTTTCCCAAAATCCATAAAAAAGATAAATCTCTAGTGAGTTTCATCCATATATTTCACGATTGATAATAACCGTTTCGCTTTGAAGGAAATTTTCGCAAACAGATATATGCTCCGACCTTGTAGTCTCGGTGAGCACGTCCGTTTATCAAGCGGAAGACATGGGTTCAATTCCCAACCAGACCACCTTGCTGGGATTGACACGTTGAAAGATAAGGCCTCGTTGATCCATTGGTCGCACAAGTTTTGACTTCTGATGCTTGACGTTCGTCAGCTGGTCAACAGAAAAAGAACTAAATAAGCAAAAAACATAGTGATGTTAGAACTAAAAAAAGGTTTGCATAAAAATCCTACCCTTCCAAATACCTTTTCTCAGACGATACGTAGATGATCTTCTTACTGTATTCCCAAAAAACCAAATTGACCCGCTGAAGAATATTTTCAATAATGATCATTCACGATAAAAACCTTTTCTCTCGCAGACTGGTACCACAAACCAAGATTTTTAGAGATTTTCTTGAATTATCAGTTGAACAGTACATTTCTACAAAAATCAGTAAAGTCCACAACTCAAAGAAAAGTACTGAATTCATCCCATCCGATTTACCACAAAAAACTCAGAATATATAAAAAAAATTCTTACCTAAATAGAACTACCCTCACCAACCCCTCAATTAATCTGTATATAACGAAATCCGATCAGATTTTAACAAAAATAATCAAAAGAAATTAACTGAACTTACAAAAAATTCCATTTATCAAAAATCTCCCTGAGAGAGTTGCAATAATACTCTCTACTGAGAAAATAAAAATTGCTTTCAGCAATGAAAATACTCTCTGGAAATATTATTCAAACTCAAAAACAGGAATACCAAAAAAACTACAGAGCTGGGTAGAGTATGGAGTACCTTGTGTGGAATGCAATGGCGTGTACCTTGAACAAACAGGGAGACATCTGGAAACTCGCATTTTAAACACCAGATGAGTATAAGACCTGATAATTCAGCAAAGAACTCGGCCAAAACAGCTTCAAGTGAACACGCTGCAAAATATTAACGCCCAATTTTGATTTTTATTAAGTGGTTTCGATTGAAACAAACTTCCAAAAATGCACAATTCTAGAAATGATAAACATAAAAGAAAGGTAAAAATGCCATAAGTGAAGGCACGGATGATTCAAGCAACAGTTATTTCAACTTGGTAAACTCAATTTAACAAGAGAAAAAATTATGGAAAATAAAAATGATCTGATATGTCGTCGAAAAGTAAATCCACTCCACAGGGTACCAGCATATTATTTCGAACTGCGTCATATAATGTAAATCGTCTTAGTGTTTGTGACACCATGTATTGTGAAAAAAAAAACTGCTCCTCGTACAGGAAATGTGTTGTAATTGGTGGCGCGATTCTTTTTCATTATTAGTTGGTTCGTATCGAACGATTGAAGCATTATCTATAGAGATATAGTTGGTCAATGGTTGGGTGAAAAGGATCTGAAGCTTTTTGTTACGCCATCTACAGGAAAACGTCGATATTTCCATTCTTTCGACCACAATCATTTTTTATAGAGATGTTAGTCGGAGCCTGTGTGAAGAGGAATTGAAGCATTTTTGTTACGCCATCCACAGTATAATGTCGATATTTCCGTTTACTCGACAATGCACGAGTTTCCTACTCTGAAGAAGAAAATAGGTGCAGCGTTCTGTGTGTCAGTTTGACTGAAATGTTGAAAGGACAATAATGAGGCTTCAAAATAGAGTTGACAATGAAAGTTCATGAAGGAAATGTGAGTCAAGCCATTAGGTATAGTATATTATGCAACGATCGTCTAATGATGGTTATTAATACATGAGCATAAACCGGGATACGAAACGAGCTGAAAGTGAGTTTCGTATGTTTTATGCGAGTGTATTAATAACCATTACATGAGAGTTGCATATGCTATTTTATCTACACCTAATAAAAAATAAAGAACTAAAAATATTATATTATAAGGTATTTATATTGAAAACAATAATAGTAGGTAATCAATCGTATTTCTTTGAAAAATTCTACAAAATTATAATTAATGGTATAACCACAGCGAATACAACAATGAGAAATGAAAAGAAAAAAAATCTCTGCTGAGGTCATTATTTGAACCCGGACGTGTCTGATCACTGCCGGCGCCATTTAGCACTCGGCCATTAGAGCTCAAATAATTTGGTTGAAAATAAAAACATATGTGTTGCACTTGTCGAATGAAAAATATAATCCTTTCGATTGTATTTTTTCTTGTCTAAGACATCTGTGGAGGAGTCGCTGGTAATTCTTCTATATCACTGCTATAAGACATTTTCATACGATTATCGAAAATTGACTGAATTCTTCAAAAATTCAATTCAATTCAATTTTGACTTGACAAACGTCAAAATGCAAAGCTTGCACATCATGCTTGCACATCATATTGGTTGAGAATCTGTATCGTAATGAAAATCTGTATCGTTATGGATTTCATTATAAAACGGGTTGTGGGCTTAAGAGTGTATTATTAGAGTACGGGTGTAGATAAAAATAATTTCCAAAAATGAATAGTCTACGACATTGACGAAAAATTCCACTTATGTGTGATTTGATTGTCATCTTTTGGAATTATTTATGAGTAATCAAGAAAATATGTGATTGATGCTACGACGTCCGTAAGAAAAATGAAAGAAAATACATGACTTGGAAACGAAATAACTAGAACCATCTGTCCGTAGTATTCATCCCTTCGAATTATATTTCCATGAGGTTGACTAACTATATCTCTATAAACAATATAAACGATGCCTGAATATATCATAGCCATAAGTATTCTGTGACTTGACACTGCATGATAAAGTTCCCCACTCTGAAGGAAAAAATAGGTGCAGAGTCTGTCTCTCAGTTTGAATGAAAGGTTGAGAGAAAGGTAATGAAGCTTCGAAATAGAGATGACAATAGAAGTTTATGAAGGAAATGAAAGTTTAGGAATTTGATCAAACATGAATAATTTACGACACTGACAAGAATTCCACTTCTGTTCCTGAATTGATTGCGATCCTTTGGTGTTATGTAGAAGTGATAAAGAAAATTTGTGATTCAGGCTACGACGTCCGTATGAGAAACGAAAGAAAATACATGACTTCGAAACGAATGTACTAAACGCCATCTATCCGTGGTATCCATCCCTTCGAATGCTATCTCCATATGGTTGACACTATATTTCTATAAACAGTGATTGAATTATGGAAAATCCGTCATCAGCTCGTCGATAATACAGTATTCTGTATATTCAGTTTCTACACTTTTCTCTAATCCATCTGATTTTGCCAAATACTTTATGCACCGTACAAGCATTGTTCACTTAATTTGACGTTTCACCATGGAAAACTGTCATATTTTGTGCAGCGGCTTTAAGCGGTGTTAGTTAGTTAGATTTGAATCTTTTTTTTTCGCCATCTACACTATAATTTCGATATTTCCATTTGTTTGACAATGCACGACTGAGTTTACTTCTCTGAAAAGTAAAAGGTGCAAAGTTCTGCCTGTCAGCTTGACTGAAAGGGTGAAAAAAAGGTAACGAACCTTCAGAATAGAGTTGACGATAGAAGTTCATGAATGAAATGAGAGTCAAGCCATTGAAATAATCTTTAGAACATGAAAGATCTACGACATTGACGAAAAACCACAAATTTTTCTGAATTCAATGCCATCTCTCCACATGCTGGATAAGTAGTCAAGAAAATGTGATTCATGCTACGACGTCCGTAAGAAAAACGAAAGAAAAAACATGACTTGGAAACGAAATCACTAGTGTCCGCCCATCCCTTCAAATGGTATTGTCATAAGGTTGACTAACATCTATATAAACAATGTTACAAGTATGCTGTCAACTATCTGAACTTGTTTCCGTAATCTGTGGGAATCCCCACCTTGATCTACGAACGTTATGTTAATTTCGGTAAGGTGAAACCTGATTTTTAGAATGAAATCTTCTATATAGTGGAGCAAAACAAGCGAACCCTGTGATGTTTCGATATTTCCTCATCAAAATCTCCGGAGACTGGCCCATTATTTAATCTTAACGTCCGTGTCCATTATTTGTAGAGACATCGTTCGTTTTACTGTTCGGTTCCTTTCACTCTGCTAATGTTTTGGAACGAATCGCGGCATCTGCTACGAAGAATGAGCGTCTAGAGCTCTCTCCCCAACGAATTACATAACAGAAACATCAATCGTTTTACCACTAAACCCGAAACTCTAATCAGGTACTGTCACATGGGTGCGTTTTTTCGGGTGAATTGATGATGTATCCATTCGTTGGACGGTGTCCTATTGATAAATAAATTAACGGGGAAATATAGGGGATGTGTGGTATGCTTCTGGTCAAGAAACAAATGAGTACTACCATTTTCCAGAACGTACCTTCTTTCCAGAAGTTATAGCTGAAGACCAATTATTATTACTGGAATAACAAGATTTCTCAGATATTTACAATTTTCAATTAACTACTGTGAGAGACCTCAAGGATCCGTCCTCGAGCCACTGTACTACCCCAAGATGCATAAAAACCCTGCGTTGACTGGTATGCTTTTGTTTTGTGAATTTCTCTCAATCTGAAAAGTCGAAGTGAGAGGTTACATTTTTTGACGGTAGGTGATGATGCACGAGTGAATTTTGATTCCAACGGTCTCATTGGATAAACTCTGGCGGGAAATTTCGTTCACCAATAGAATCATTAGTACCCAGATTCCGTGTATGCAGGCCACCTTATAGACAAGTTTGACACTTTGATACTTGGATTTGAAGTATTTAAAATTTGGATGGATTTTAGAAGCTAGAATAAATTCAATATTAAATTTTTTCCATTTAATTTTGTTGGTTTCATTTCACGTTATACTTCCCATGTTTTTATCGTCACTATTGCTATTTTTGAGTGAATTTTTTAACCTCTAGCTACTTTTATAATGAATACTTTGCAAACCAGCAAATCGGTGGTGGCGGAACACGCACTGAGTGAGGGTGACCACAGGATTCTGTTCAAAAATGCAAAACTGATTGCCCCCAACCAGATTTACCATAGCTGACTGGAACGGGAGGCGATAGAGATCCAAAAACTCACGGACAATTTTAACAGAAAGGAAGAAGCGTCGAGTCTAAACAAAATTTGGAATCCCATTCTGAGGAAATCAAGAATAACTAATGAAATCATGGCAGGTAGTGCGGCAACTAATAATGATGATTATTCCCCGAACCCGACAGAAGCAATTAACATTCCAGACTACCTGTATCAATATAAATAAGCCTTAAGAAATCGAAACGTTTAGTCATCGGAAATGAGTAAGCCTCTGAAGAAGCTGGCCACTCGCGCTAGCGAAACGTTAGGAAGGAATTCCAAAGAACGACGTCCTTCAAGCCCGAAGAAAAGTAGTTATACTAATAACCTCGGCCGTGAAAGCCTTATTAACCATTTTGTCAATTAGCAAAATATTCACTAATGTCATAAAAGCAGGATTCCACTAAATATTTTTCCAATCTTGTTTTGAATTTATCAATATTTTTTTCATTTTTGATATCACTGGGGAGATGATTGATAAAAATCGTATTCCATTGTACTGAGGACTGCTTTCGTGAAGTGAAGTACGGTGCTTTATACTTCTGAATAAGTCACCATGCTTCGTAGCATAGTCATGAGAGTAAGAATTGTTGTGATGCTCTTGATGCCGAGTTTAACATATGTTATAGTTTTGTAAATGTAAATCGATGGTACCGTCAGTAATTTGAACTTTTTAAAATGATTCCCACACGTCATTCGGTGATCTGAGCCAAAGATTAGACAAATCAGTCTTTTTCGACTGATAGAAACTCTGCGAGCATTGGTCGCACTTTCCCAAAGGACAATATTATAAGAAATATGTGAATATGAGAGAGCATAGAACACATTTATTAATTGCTCTAGTGTGAATATATTTTTCAGCTGCAAAATTGCATAACAACATGTGAATTCCACTTAGAATTTGCATCCAAATATGTGCCCAGAAATTTTATTGAATCAGAGAAATATATTCATTTTCTGCACAAGTTCTTCTGGGGTTTCAGCATCAGTGGCGATTGTCGTATCATCTCCATACAAAAAATGTGTTCAGTGCTCTGATAATTTGGTAAATCATTGACGTACAGAGGAAAAATCAAGGGACCTGAAACTGATCCTTGAGGAACCCCTGGATCAACATCAAAAAGTTGAGATCTACAATCATCCACTTTTACGCAAATTTTACGATTCTCAAGATAAGATGCGAGCCACGACAAAAAAAATGCCCCGAATTCCCAGTCCAAGTAATTTTCCCAGAGCAACAGTGACATTGATAGAATCAAACGCTTCAGGGAGGTCGAAGAAGAGTGCCCCAACAAACCTTCCGCGGTCCATTGCAGTATGGACGTAATCGAGAAAAGCCACCGAGGCACTCACCATCGACCTTCCAGTGGATGAACCCCCCGATGAACTGCAATGATTGGGAGAGAACGTTTGCTATATTTGTTACCATGAAGGTTCAATAAAGGACATACTGTCCTCATACAGGCCAAATTTATTCATTAACCTTTCGTTGAGAGGACAGGGTAAAAATGTATGCTGATAGATCTACTCCAGTTCTAGCTCTATCGGTATTATCATAGATTGCGAATCTGGATGGAAATGTGAAACCAAAAAAGAATCATTCCGATGATCACTTTCTTCACTTTCAGTTGGATTCCACCAGTACATACACATGCAGTCTCTGAGAAGAAAACAAAATGATCCTCTATGAGGCAATCATTCGAAATCTCACATAATGATTATGGCAGATTTTTTCAATTTATCTCAATTATAGTTATAATAACAGCATTACACTTATTCAGTTATACCAATTTGATATATGGTCCGGACAGGTTGATGAGAGGAGAAGGATATGCTTAGAGTTAGAAATTGGGTAGTAGAAAACGACTTGTTAATAAAAATCACCATTAAGTCCTTCTTGAATAATGAATAGCGTTTTTTTGGTCGGTCTGCTGAAGATCATCTCTTCTTCTTCACTCCGTTGTCGAGGATCAATCTTCTGTTGCAGTTTCAGAATTAATGTAGCGTCTTTATTGTTATGCCTTCGATTAAATAATGATGGAAAAGATTTTCACTCAATTCATAGGTCACCAGCTATTCAGATTAAGGATAAACGAGGATTTGAACTGAAACATACTTTACACCTTGTTCAGTTCAGAAAAAAATCGTTTCGTCATTGATATACACAAACTTACTGAGCAGTGTGTTATGTATGTTGGGTATGTAATCATTATGCCGGTTGAAATTTTTCTCAACAGTCAAATACTACGTTGATTAAGCTAGTTATATACTATTTTTACAATCTTTTGTAAATGTGCCTATTTCTTACCCACTGTCAGGTTTGAAAGTCAACAATCATTCACTCAGATGAAGGTGAGGTTGGCAAAATACTCCACCGACCTCTTGCCACTTTCCCCACTCCGTCTTCTTCCTTCATTCAGAACGTCATTTTGCCCATCAAAATTCATGAAGTGCTTGGAACCGTCTTCAATAACGAACATACAAGTTTCCAAAACTAGCACGTTACTGTTTCATTAGCCATCCTTTCAAATACAAGATTCACCGCTATCATCACTCAAAGCCAGTCCGTTTATATTCCAGTAAGTGATCCAAATCTTGGTATTTGCAACAATCCCCGTGATACATAACGGAAATTTATGAGATTGATTAATCCCAAAAGGACTATTTCTATATTCTAGCGTCCGTGAAAAACATTCATTAGCGATACGTATATTGTCTGGAGAAATCATTTTTCTAGACTTGATCAGACTTTCCTCAAACCACGATGAATATATTTATTAATTTAGTAAAACTGAACAATAAAATCCTCACAAGCACAAAAATCATTCTACTATCAATTTTACCTGGAAAATAGAGTTAGTCTGAGTGATGATGCCCTTCACGATGTTAATGAATTTCATAATGACTCAAATTGTGATTATTCAGAGTGAGAAGTATAAGAAAACTATAACTTAACACATACCTTTCGGAAACATTTTGTTTTTAACACTCACCTGTTTGTTATATACTCGTATTCGACACCTTAACATATTTTGAATGATAAAACATATTTGAGAAATTTCAGAAATTTCGTTGAATTGTAACAAACTTGAAATTTGCGGAAGCCATGGAAGCCATATAGTATATTCCTCTTTTGAAACATATTCTCGAAATTTTAAAATTATGTTGATGTGTATTGCTACAAACTTGAGATTTACGGTTGCCTGAAAAAGTAAATTCTACAAATATGCCTCGACTTGAGAAAATTCATACCAAAATGATTTGATTGTGGCTACTCTAAAGAAGAATGAAATTATAATTCTCAAAAATCGTATCATACCAGAGAATTGAAATTTTTCGAAAAAAAAAAAACGAAAATTAGATCAGGAGGCCATGACTTGAGTATAACTTTTGATACTCAACAACTTTTCCGAAATAAATTTTATTGTATCCCTTCAAAAAAGGTACGTTATTATTGGACGAATGCTAAGTATATTGAATAAGGTTATCGAACACCAACTTTTGGCGGCATTTAAATTTTCATTGTGCAAGTTATCAAATCAACTTGTTGCACACCTTTTGAATGACACTTAATAACACACGACAAGATTCATTGAATTTGTAGAAATCAACAATAATTTCCGGGAGTCTAGAAAAAATGCCATGATCAATTTCACTTGGGAAGTATAGTTATTCTCAGTGATAATACCTATCACTATGTGGATACATTTAGTAAGGACTTAAAAAAAAATAAGTAGAATAATTCCAAAATTTGATTTGTTAGATTTTTTAATTAGTGTTTCATTGATTCATTAATTTTGAATGCTAGGAAAACCCAGGCATGTCTCTTCTCAAGAGGAGCCGATTTATCATCATCTAGTATCCAGATGTCAGGAGTAACTATTCCTACAAAGTCAAGTATCTCGATGCTAGGAATTACGATCAGTAATAATCTCTCATGGGAAAAACATGTGAGATCGATCGCCAAAGGTCCTTCCCAGAAACTTGGATTGCTATTTCGTGCGAAGGAATACTTCACTACTCGTCAGCTTCTAATGACCTTCAAGGCTCAGATGCGACCTGTCTTGGAATATAGTTCTCATGTGTGGAGTTCGGCACCAAAACATTCATCGAGGCTTCTCGATTTTATTCAGAGAAAGGCAATCCGTCTTTTTGGTGATTCTTCGCTCACAGCCTCGCTCAATTCATTGGAACATCGTAGAAGGGTCGGAGACTTGTCTCTTCTATAGAAATTTTCATGGTCGGTGCTGCTTCGAATTGTTAACAATCGTTCCAACCTCGGCAATATCTACACGGATGACTCGACGAGTACAGAATTCCCACCCCTTTGTTGTGAACTTGGAAACGTCGAACCTCTCTTGCTCAGAGATCTTTTTTCGATAGAACATCTGAGCTTCGGCCGAGAGAGGTATTTCCTGAAGCTTACAAACTTCAAAAATTCAAAGTGAATGTATTTCCTGTCCCTTGATCCACGCGGTGTTCTCTGAACATTACACAGCTCCTCTTTCGTGTGAATTTGCATATAAAAAAAGAAGAAATATTGATTTTGATATATACTTTTTCACAACATTCTTTTTATAACTGAACTTTTTATTCGATATGTTTTTTGACATTCAACTATGGTTCTAGTGTTCACTTCCAATTATTTCAATATCGCAAAATGAGTTGGCAAGATAAGCATGTTTTTTAGACAGTAAACGTATGTCTTCTGTCCAGTTTATGATTCAATTAAAGAAGAGAAGTTACCGACCTTCCACTTCCATACAAACTCTTCTTGAAAATCCAAAGCTATTCATAACGAGAAGAGCTAATTCATCGTTGCGGAGACGAACAATAAGGGAAATGATGATGAGGAACCATTTATTTCGAATAATCTCACCATCTGTGCGATGCCAGACTTCGTGCTTTCAGAGCCGCTATGAAACACCTTCGTGAGCACTTTTATGTCACTTCCCGTCTTTTATCGTCAGCAGTATTAATTAAATTATAATTTTTACACATTAAATTACCACCGACTGCAGGTGTAGCAGTTGCTCGAAGGCCGATAAAAAATAAATAAATTCAAATCAAATATTTATGTCTGAGCTCTGTTAGGGAGTAACAGGTCGTAGGTGTATTCTGTGAATTTATAGTTGTGGATATTGGAGTATGCTTTTGATTCGGATTAATTATAATTTTTCAGTCGACATTTGTTATCAATATCTACACCGGTTAGTGAAATCTCATCCTTTTTTTCATTCGGTTCTCGACTCGTTTTATTGATGTCATAATTTATTTCCAAAAATATTAAATAAATGTGAATGAAATTATCGATAAATGGACGGCTGAAAGCGTTATCAAAAAAACAAAAATCAATTAAAAAATATATATATATATATATATATATATATATATATATATTCCAGCAAAAGATCAGAATGAACGGAGACCATTCAGACCCATCATCAACATTTATAAAAGCCGCTTCACATTTGGGCAATAAAATGAAAAATTATTCAGGCAATAAATTTCCTAATAAAAAACCGTTTAAGCGTAGCCTGTTGACACTGGCAGAGTTGATCATTTGTCTTGTTTGCATTATTACTGTTGGTATAACAGACGGCAGGTAAAAAATCAGTTGCAGTAATGTTGATATTTTCGGAACAAATACTCGATAATACGAATTTATATTCAATACTGCTGCCTCTCGTCGTTGTAATATCTCCATATCTTGTAGACTCATTGCCGAAAAACCAATATCAATCACTACTTCCACAGATTATCTACTTTTTCTCTCTATACCAACTCGCATTTTGTCCGCTAGCCATAATTATCTGCTTTTTACCAAATTTGTTTCTGCTTCATATCAATGATTCGCCTCTTGTTTCAGTTTTGCGGACGACAGTACTCTTCATACTAGTTTCTCTCCCAGAGTCCCCATGCCAGCTCGAGAAACAAAAATTCAAAGAAACATTTATGTCAATAAATATTACGATGACTTGGTAATAGAATGGGGTAACATGAACTTGGTGGAATTCAATGCTAGGAAAACCCAGGCATGTCTTTCCTCAAGGAAAGCCGATCTATCAGCATCTAGTGTTCAGATCTCAGGAGTAACTATTCCTACACAGTCAAGTATCTCGATCCTAGGAATTACGATCAGTGATAATCTCTCATGGGAAAACCGTGTGAGATCGATGGCGAAAGGTGCTTCCTAGAAACGTGGATTTCTATTTTGTGCGAAGAAATACTTCATTTCTCGTCAGTTTCTGATGATCTACAAGGCTCAGATACGACCTGTCATGGAATATGGTTCTCATGTGAGTTCGGCACCAAAAGATTCATTGTGGCTTCTCGATTCTATTCAGAGAAAGGCAATCCGCCTTGTTGGTGATTCTTCGCTTACAAACTCGCTCACTTCATTGGAACATCGTAGAAGGGTAGGAGACTTGTCCCTCTTCAATATATATTTTCATGGTCAGTGCCTCTCTGGATTGTCATCAATCGTTCCACCATTGGCAATATCTACACGGATGACTCGACGAGTACAGAATTCCCACCCCTTTGTTGTGAATTTGGAGACCTGTCGAACTTCTCTTGCTCAGGGATATTTTATCAATAGAACAGCTGAGCTTTGGAATCCCTTGCCGAAAGAGGTTTTACAAACTTCAAAAAATCAAAATAAATATTAATTCGTACCTACAGTCCCTTGATTCACACGGTGTTCTTTGAACATTACATGGCTTTCCTTTCGTGTGAAAAGAAAATGATTCAATCTTTATCCTTGACAGCAATCCCAGCCAATCTGAAGAGTTCAAATGCGATATTGGTCTATAAGTCGCCCTGAAAATGACCAAAAATGTACTAGATGTACAGAAAGCCAGCCTGTTGGAGTTGGAAGGATAATCCCTACCTTCTTAAAATTTCGTAAGAAACGTAGTTCTGCCAGATCAATGCTAGCAATTTATTGAAAACCGCCACTTCTTTACTTCGTTTCCCAGGTGGTGTATCAAGATTCTGAAATCATCGATATACTTTTTCTAATGATACAAACTAACTTGACAGTTGTACGAAATATTGCGAAAAAAATGTGAATTTCTTGCGAATAACGATTCTCTTCAGCTCCAAACAGTTTCTCTTTTAGTGATAGAAAGTAAAAACTTGCTACGAAGAACCTGCCACTGCTGCCCAATCTATTTAACTTTGCTTACCGTTTTGACGGTATTGTCAACATTATGAGACAATCTTTGATTGTTCTGTAAACAACATGGCTCTCCATTGAACATGAAACATTACAATGATATTGAAAATCATTTTTTTCAGCACACATTGCAATACCTACTTTGTTAGAGAGATGTTATGTTTATGAAATATTATTCTAAGATATGTATGTAATGTTGTATGTAATGTTGTATTCTAACAACACAAAAATGTTTTCTCGCTATATAAAATGCAATATCATCATCATACGTTTGATATAACAGCCACTCAAATATGTAATATTTTTTTTATTTTATTGACAGATGTTGGGTTTACTTGAATTTTCTCTTAACACTGTATATTTAATGTTACCATGTACACAGAAAAAATGCAATGTTGTTGTCAATAAAAAGTCTTCAAGTAGAAAAGTCAAAGTTATTTTTTCCCTTAAAAAGTTACGATTTTCCATCGAGATACAACATTTGGCGACCGTGACAGGACAGAATATCGATGGAAAACCTCAAGAGAGAAAGGGAGCAGTTGCGGAGACTATTCATCAAAACTACCAATGACCTGGATGTAGCACTAACGAAGCCAATAAGCAGAGAACAGGTGCTAGCGGCTCTACGACGACTAGAAGACAAGGCTGATAGAATATTCACATTGGATGAGCTAATCAGAGAGAAAATATTTTCGAGCAATCCTACTGAAGAAGAGCTATCAGAAGAGTTTGACCGAATTGAATTTTTCAGAGACGAAATTACAAACTACCGATCTAAATGCGATGTTGTTATCAATGAGGCGTCACAAGGGGATCAAAAAAGTGTTTCCAACAAGTCCACTGGAGACACCAGGAGAAAATTTCGACTACCCCAACTAGAAGTGAAAAAATTTGATGGCAACGTAAAAAACTGGATTGGTTTCTGGGGACAGTTCCGCAAAATCCATGAGGATGAAGAAATAGATTTAGATGATAAATTCCAATACCTTCTGCAGGCAACAGAATCAGGTACTGTGGCAAGAGAATTAGTCGAAAGTTTCCCGCCTTCTGGTTCAAATTATGAAAAAGCTATTGACCAACTGAAAGCACGTTTTGCCAGGGATGAATTTCTGATAGAGGTCTATGTCAGAGAGTTGCTGGATCTTGTGCTCAAACAAACGACCAAAACTTCAGCTATGACTTTGTCGTCTTTGTATGATAAATTGGAAACTCAACTGAGAGCATTAGAAACGCTTGGAGTGACTAGCGATAAGTATGCTGCCATGCTCTTCCCGTTAGTTGAGTCTGCATTGCCAGCTGAGTTATTGAAAGTTTGGGAGAGATATCGCAGTATGAATGCAGTAACTACAGTTGTCACATGCAAGGAGGGTGAAGAAAATAAAGGTAACTCTCATAAAAATAATCTTCTATTGATGCTTTTAGATTTTTTGAGAAGAGAAGTTGAATCTGAGGAGAGAATCAATCTTGCACAAACGAGCTTCAGTATAGGAAGAGACATGACTAAGAATTCGAGACCTTCAGATAAATTGAAAGCACAAAAGCAAGGTGAATCAGAAATATATACTGCCTCAGCCCTTCATTCAGCGAGTAAGAATAAAACAGAACGAGGTAAGAATATTCCGATTTGTTTATTTTGTGATAAGTCGCATGCAAGTCAGGAGTGTTTCAAAGCTCAGAATCTTACACTCGAAGAAAGGAAAGCGAAATTATTAGCAAAAAAGGCTTGTTTTACCTGCTTGAAAATCAATCACACAAGTCGAAACTGTAAAGCTTTTATAAGATGTTTGATTTGTACGAAGAGACATTTTCCAATTTTGTGCCCTGACTTGTCTGTGAAAAGCGATAAAACTGATGATTTTCTTGATAAAAAGGTCGAACATGTTCTCACTAATAATCTGCGTACCGATACACTGTTGCAAACCCTTTCAGTAAGACTCGTGAATAATGGCAAAGGAAAGATTGTACGAGCTTTATTAGATTCTGCGTCACAGAGATCATATATAGTGTCAAAATCTGTGACACAATTGGGATATGTCAAATCTCATGACGAAAGTATTATACAGGGTGTGTTCGGAGGTGTACAGTCAGCTCCAAAATCACATGGAATATTCGAAATTACTGTAGAAAACCTTGAGAGGGACTTTGCGATCAAATTATCGGTTCTCGAACAGGAAACGATTTGCAATTTCATACCGCGTTTGGATGATTTGTTGTATATCAATATATTGAAACAAAAGAATATTATTCTGAATGAAGTAGCTGTCAAAAATGCTCCTCGAGATATCGAATTACTATTGGGTGCTGATATTTTTGGGCAACTCCTCACGGGAAATGTCGAAAATCTAGACGATCATTTATTCGCTATAGAGACTCGTTTAGGATGGACTGTTATGGGACAACCACAACCACAGTCGAATGTCAAAAATGAAATTATTTTCTCGGGAGTTACTAATTGTTCATTGGCGGATTTATGGACCTTAGATATTTTAGGAATAAAAGATCCAGCTGAAGTGAAGACTAGGGATAGCATCGATGAGCAAACTATGGCACATTTCAATAGCACCATAAAGATCAATGAGGATAACAGGTACGAAGTTCATCTCCCATGGATTCCAGATCATTCTCCACTTCAGAGTAATATGAAAACAGCAGAACTACGTCTCCTCTCAACTACCAAGAAACTTCTGAGTCTCGAGCGATTCGAGGAATATGAAAAGGTATTACTGGAATGGGAGAAATTGGGCATCATAGAGGAAATAAATGACTATCCGGAAGGAAACGGTGAGAATCTTTTTCATTATATACCCCACCATGCTGTTATCAAGGAATCAAGTAGATCAACTAAAATTCGACCAGTTTTTGACGCTTCAGCGAAAGATTTCAATGGGAATTCACTGAATAATTGTTTACAGTCTGGGCCCAATTTGATAGAATTAATACCATCTCTTCTATTGAAGTTCAGAATAGGAGCTATAGGAGTCACAGCTGATATTGAAAAAGCATTTCTCCAAATAAGTATTTCTTCTCATGATAGAGATTTTCTAAGATTTTTCTGGTGGCACAATTATAAAGAGAATGAAATGAAAGTATATAGACATTGTAGGGTCGTTTTCGGGGTTAAGCCTAGCCCATTTTTGTTAGCTGCTACAATAAACCACCACTTATCTCTTGTACCAGAGAACTTAAAAGGAACTGCCGGAATATTAGGGGAGTCATTCTATGTCGACAACTGTATAGCAAGTTTCAATAATGAAACGGAATTGAAGAAATTCATAAATGAATCGAAAGAAATAATGTTACTAGGGAATTTTAACTTGAGATCTTGGATAAGTAATATAGAAAATGTCTGCAGTGAACCTGTTAATAATAATAGAACTTCATTACTGGGGATGGTTTGGAATATCAAAGAGGACCTAATATTTTGTGATGTTGATTCATTCAGTAAGCTACAAAACATGCCTAAAACTCGACGTAGCTTATTATCTGTAGCGCAAAAGGTTTTCGATCCAATTGGTTTAACATGTCCATTTACTCTGATTCCAAAGCTTTTATTACAAGAAACGTGGGAATTGAAAACTGGATGGGACAAAAATTTACCAGAAAATATTATTAATCGATTCGACAGTTGGTTGAAAGATACTCATTTTCTGAGTTTATGTTGTATTCCTAGACCAATCGGATTAAACGGACCCTTTGGAATGGAAAATGCATCTATTCACGTCTTCTGCGATAGTAGTAAGGTTGCATATGCGGCTTGTGTTTTTATACGGATTAAAACAGAAGAAAGTTTTTCTGTGCGATTGTTACAAGCCAAGTCCAGAATTGCGCCTAAAAATATAACAATTCCACGATTAGAGTTGTTAGCTTGTATTATTGGAGTTAGATTAGGACAAGCAGTTAAGAAAGTTCGGGAATTTTGCACTTTACCATCATTTTATTGGACTGACTCTATGGTAGCGTTGACATGGATAAAGAACAAAGGTCCTTGGAAAACGTTTGTCAACAATCGAGTTGAAGAAATACGTTCCTTCACTACCATAGAGCAGTGGAATCACGTTCCTGGTATTTCAAATCCAGCTGACGTGGCTTCTCGAGGCTGCTCTGGTAAATCCCTCATCGAAAATAAATGGTGGGAAGGTCCAGAGTGGTTAAGAGGTAACATCGAAAATTGGCCCATTTCAGTTTTAGAATACTCAAAAAATGACGTCGAAATTGAAAGAAAACGAACAGTTTCAACTAATTTTACTTATGAAAATGATTTCACTACAAGACTCTGCTATTTCTCAAAATTCTCTAAAATTGTGAAAATGGTTGCGTGGATACTAAGATTTTTCAAAAACATTTCCAAGCGATCCTTCAATAATCCAGAGCAGTTAACTCAGGAAGAATTAAGAGATGCAGAATTATCAGTAATCAAAGTCATACAAAATGAGAGTTTCAGACATCAATTCAAATCAAATAACTTGGAAATTTTTAAAGATACTAATGGCATCATCAAAATCAAAACTCGTTTGATTCTTGGGGAAGATACAGAAAGTTTTTAATTTCCAATACTTCTTCCAGATAATAATATCCTGGTTGAGAGGCTTATATTTGAACACCATCAAATCAATCATCACGTTGGAGTTCAAACATTACTTTGCATTTTGAGGGAGAGGTTTTGGATCGTGAGAGGAAGGAAAACTATAAAGAGAATCATTTCGAAATGTGTAATTTGTAAGAGGTTTAATAGTAGATTCGTGGATACACCGATGGCACCTCTGCCTAAAGATCGAGTTAATCAAGCTGCAGCTTTCGAAATTTCTGGAGTTGATTTGGCAGGGCCCCTATTCCTAAAGGGGGGTGAAAAGGTATGGATTGTTTTGTTCACATGTGCACTCTATAGGGCAATTCATTTGGAACTGGTTCAATCACTTTCGACAGATAGTTTCTTGATGGCATTTAGGAGGTTTATAGCTAGAAGAGGTAGGATATCTAGGATCTATTCCGATAATGGAACTAATTTCATTGGTGCCAACAACTTGATGAAAAGAGTTGACTGGCATAAAATAATTGACTACTCCTCATCAAAACAAATTGAATGGATATTCAATCCTCCTTCCGCTGCTTGGTGGGGAGGATGGTGGGAGCGACTGGTAAGAATAGTGAAGGAGCTCCTCAGGAGGAACTTGGGCAAATCGGTAGTCAATTTCGAAGAAATCTCCACTATTATTTGTGATTGTGAGGCAGTTGTAAACAATCGGCCATTAACGTATATCTCAGAAAATGAAGATTTATTACCTTTAAGTCCCTCAATGTTTATTCAAGATATCCCTGGAAGTGAAACCCCCGATTTGGACAATATTGATAGGAATCGTCTGATATCACGTCAAAAATACCTCCAAAAACTACGAGATGGCATTAGATCTCGATTCAGAAAGGAATACCTGGCAGAATTAGTGCACTATGGTCATAGAAAATCTGGAAGCCTTGAAGTCGGAGATATAGTTTACGTTGCATCTGATAACATCAAACGATTGAACTGGCCTTTAGGAAGGATACTGGAGGTGATTCCTGGTAAGGACGGGATAGCTAGGGTTGCTCGAGTGAAAACCAGAAACGGAGAAATAATTCGACCATTTCAAAGGCTTCATCCTTTGGAAATTCCTGACAGGAAAGATACGAACAGGCTGCAGGATATGAACAATTCTGTTAAGAAATTGAACGTTTCCATGCCAGCTGATTCAGATGAAGATTTTGGTTCGAAGGCAGAAGAAAACGTCATTTCGAAGAAAATTGTTACCAGATCCGGTAGAATCGTCAAGCCACCTGCAAGATTTGAATCCAGTTAGCTACAAAATGTTTTTTTTTTGCAATTGAAGTTAATTAATTTCATACTTTATTGTATTCATTGTTCCAATTATTGCAAAATGGGGGAGGATGTTGGGTTTACTTGAATTTTCTCTTAACACTGTATATTTAATGTTACCATGTACACAGAAAAAATGCAATGTTGTTGTCAATAAAAAGTCTTCAAGTAGAAAAGTCAAAGTTATTTTTTCCCTTAAAAAGTTACGATTTTCCATCGAGATACAACAGACAGAATTAGATGTTAGGTCACTCTTCCGCTTCTGTGAAGTAGTTCTTTATGCTGTGATATGAAGATATGAAGATATGTATGTAATGTTATATACTGTGTAACAACTAAAAAATGTTTTCCCACTACATAACATGCAATATTATTGTTATGATCTTTCCTGGGTTCTTTTGATAAAACTCCAAACAACACTAAACTACTTTAATTACAACCCTGATACAAAACAATTACTTAAATTGCTCCGCTAACTTTTCAACGCTCGGTACCAAAGTCTCTGTAATAGTCTCCGATGAATGACTCAGTCATCGGAGATGAATAAGCCTCTGAAGAAGCTGGCCACTCGCGCTAGCGAAACGTCAGGAAGAAATTCCAAAAAACGACGGCCTTCAAGCCCGAAGAGAAGTAGTTATACCTTGCGTTTTGACATAAGATTTGTGTTTTACACTGAAAAATGAAGCATATGGTAACTGATATTTGTTTTCATTAATGATTTTCAGATGCAACTGAGCCCTGGTTTCCGGACCTCACCGGAAGAACGTATCAGGAATCAGTGGCAGAGGTTTTCTAAGCAGAGAAAAAATAATGGAACATCAAAGTTTATAGGCTCCTCTTCATATTGTAATAATCATAGTTTTCATTTCTGGAATTCTTCTAGGTATATTTAATTCAGTTATATTCGTTTTTTTATAAATATATTTTTTCATGTTCTTCTATCTATATTCCAGAATCATACTTGAAACTATGGGTAATACTTCAGTCGCTATGAGCACCTTTTAATTTTTTTTCGTGGAACTTACGTAATTCGGTTTCCTCTACATAAAAATCTCAAACACTTTCGGCGGTCTCGTATATTTTCGGAGATACAGGTCCATTTTGTTTGAACATAACGAGACTTCACATTTTTTTCCACTCGTACATTTGTAAGCAGACGAAACCGTTATTTCTTCAAATAATTAATTTTTTCAACGTCAAGATTTTGTTGTGATGTCAAAGCTTACTGATTTCTCCTCATGGATACCTGGCGACCTCCTCGAGTATCAGCCCTGCCACGCCGTGCGGGGCTCCGGCGTGGTCGACCTCTAGTTCTCCAGCTACTCGTGGGATTTACATGGATAGAGAAAAAACAAAAAAGGGGAAATCGCGGGAAGTCACCGCAACCCAGGACGTTGAAAAGCGTCCTGGAACCTCTCAGACACCGAGCTCACCTCGGGACACAGAGAGGGAAAAACAGAAGAAGGTGGAAAAATCTGCAGAGCAAGCATCCGAAAAAGGTTCTTCCTCGAAAGAACAACCTATGAAAATTAGGAAGCAACAAATTCTGCCACCTCCGGGCAAGCCAGGAGGTATCGACGATCCGCTGAGAAGGGACCTCAGCGGGGCAGGAGTGAGATGGTACCTTCGCTTTCTTGAACAGGGCCTGACACCTGAAGAAGCAAGAAGGAAATCCGTCGAGAGGAAGAGACCTCTGGAGCAACCTCCACAACGGACGGAGAAGAGGGGCCCCAAAACCCAAACGCCGCCTTAACGTCCGCATGGTAAGAGGAGGAAAACCGAAGCGGGAATTAACGCCGCTACTGCTGAGCAAACTGGGCAAGCCACCAGTTATGCTGAGGCAGTAAGCTCTATTAAAGTTGCAGTCCTCCCCAAAAACTACCCAGGAAAGACGCTGAGTGCTGAGCAACTTACAGCACTTGAAGACGCCATTGTACAAGAAATGGCACTGGGCGCGGAGTGCAAACTCGAGTTCGGAGGAATTCACTTCCGCCCTAGTATGCTTGTGTTGGACTGCATCACCCAAGAGACGGCTGATTGGTTGAAGACAAGTGTCCCCAGTCTGAGCACCTGGAGGGGTGAGGAGCTGATGGTGTGCCTGGGAGAAGATATCCCAAGGGCGCATACCATCACCGTGTTCTTCCCAAGGAGTTCGGACTTCGAAACGAAGAAGTTGCTAGCCCTAGTGGACACACAAAAGGTGTGGCTTCGTACCCAGTTGTGGAAAATACTAGGGAGCAAGAAGGAAGGCAATGGCCAGTTGCTGAATATTGGCATTGACGACGAGTCCTGCAAGGCCATCAAGAAAATGGGATACACCATTTTCTTCAGGTTCGGGAAAATCCCCGTTCATGGCCTTCGCAAGGACGAGAGTGAGAAAAGGAAGAAGAAAAGGCGGGCGAGACACCAGCCCCAGCTGCTGCAGTTGCAAGCGAAGCAGAATCGACTGGGAGCATGAACCAGGACAACCAGGCCACTCCCAGCGAAGAAGAGATAATGCTGCTGGATGAAGAGGAGGCAAGCACTCCAACTCACCAGTAGCAATGGCTGATACAACCCCAGTTAAAATGGCCCAGGTGAACACCCATCATGCTAAGGGGGCATCAGCCGCCTTATCGAGGGTGTTCGCCTGGGCAAACTTGGGAGCTGTGTTGATCCAAGAACCTTGGGTCAACAGAGGGCAGATCAAAGGACTGCCGAACAGAGAAGGTAAGGTAATCTGGGATGTCAGATGCGACAACCCCAGAGCTTGCATCCTGATCAGAAATAATATTAATTATGTCTTTCAGAATTTATGACGAGGGACTTAGTACCTGTCCGGGCCAAGATACGCGCAGGGCACTCATTCCTCGACATAGTAATAGCCTCTGGTTACTTCGCTGGAGATGGGCAAGCACCACCAGAGGAGGTACAGAGGCTATCCGACTACTGCAACAGGAGCAATCTACCCCTCCTGCTGGGCTGCGACGCCAACGCTCACAACACCATCTGGGGCAGCACGAACACCAACCAAAGAGGTGAGCAACTGCTAGAATTCATACTCGCGGCTAACCTTAATGTACTTAATGTGGGATGTACCCCCACCTTTGTAACTAGGGCTAGACAAGAAATATTAGATTTAACGCTCGGCAGCCCGAGCATTAGTAGAATGATAAGGAACTGGAGGGTCTCAGAAGAACCATCTCTTTCCGATCACAGAATTATAATGTTCAACGTGGAAGGGCTCGTGACACAAACAACGTTCACTAGGAATCCTAGAAACACAGATTGGGAAAAATACACCACCAATCTGAAATGCAACTTAGAACAGATCAAGTTCAGCGGCAACAGTCACGATGAATTTGAGCAGACACTAGAGGCGGTTAATGGAGCAATTATGGACGCATACGAAAACATAATATCCAGTTGCCCCATCAGAGAAAAGAAATCACAAAGTGGCACCATCTGGTGGAACGAGCACCTGTCAAATCTGAGATCCGAAGTCCGCCGGCTATTTAACAAGGCCAAGCGGAACGGAGACTGGCAGGGCTACACTGAGAGGCTGACAGTATTTAACAAGGAAATGAGGAAAGCCAAAAGAAACAGCTTCAGGAGCTTTTGTAAGACAATCATCACAAGCCCTGCAGCAGCCAGACTGCACAAAGCTATGGCGAGGGGCAGGGAGCAAGGACCAATGTCACTCAGAAGAACAGATGGCAGCTACATAGAAGATGAAGAGCAACGAGCTCTCCTCTAGCTGGAAACGCACTTTCCAGGTAGCACACCATTTGAACCCAACAGATCACTGGAAGAACCAGGTAAAGCCAAACGAGAAGACTGGGAAGTAGCAAAAATCATATGCACTCCTCAAAGGTTTGAAGTGGGCAATCGACTTCTTCCAACCATTCAAGTCCCCTGGAATTGACGGAATATTTCCGGCCCTTTTGCAAAAAGGCCCTTTTGCAAGGGCGCGGGTATATACCGAGCAACTGGAGGAGGGCACGGGTGACCTTCATCCCCAAAGTAGGAAAGAAGGACCCCACCCTCCCGAAGTCATTTAGACCAATCTGTCTCTCTTCCTTCTTACTGAAGACACTGGAGAAGATTGTAGATAATTATATAAGAACCGAGATACTGGAGAAGGTGCCATTGCACCCCGGGCAGCATGCATACAGGGCGGGCAGATCAACAGAAACCGCTCTGTTCGTGCTAACCGAAAACATCCAGAGATCACTTGAGCTTAAAGAGATGGCAATATGCGCCTTTTTAGACATAGAGGGGGCATTCGACAACACCTCTCACGAAGCAATAAAAAGAGCCCTGTTGAACAAGGGAGTGGACAGAACCACATCCAGATGGATGTGCCAAATGCTGGCTACAAGAACTGCGCAAACGAAAGTGGGCGAGAACAGCTTTCGGATCAGCAACAAACAGAGGATGCCCACAAGGAGGGGTACTATCACCTCTGATGTAGAGTCTTGTAGTAGACGAACTACTCGGAACACTGACCGGGAACGGAGTCACTTGCCTAGGATATGCCGACAACATAGTCATCATAGCCAAAGGCAAATTCGAAGGATCCCTCTGCGATCTAGTAGAAAGAGAGCTAGAGACTACCAGAAGGTGGTGCCTCTCAGTGGGGCTGATAATCAACTCAGCGAAAACCACAGTGGTACCCTTCACCAGAAGAACAAAGCTTCAGCACCTAAGGACCGTTCGTCTCGACGGAGCAGACTTAGAATGGCAGCAAGAGGTGAAGTATCTAGGGCTTATCCTAGACTCAAAACTACTCTGGAACAGACACGTAGAAAAGATCGTGAACAAGGCAAAATCATCACTGATGGTGTGCAGGAACATTGCGGGAAAAACGTGGAGCTGTAACCCATCGGTACTGCGATGGATGTACACCATGATAGTGAGACCTATGATCACCTACGGAGCAGTAGTGTGGCACGGCAGAACCGAATTCGCCTCAACAAGGAAAACCTTAGAGTAGGTGCAAAAACTTGCATGTCTCTGCATAACAGGAGCAATGAGATCGACTCCAACGGCAGCACTAGAGGTCATCTTGAACCTCACACCTCTCCATATTATAGTGGGGAGAACTGCTTGGGGAGCACACCTCAGGTTGGCCAAAGTCGGACTCAAGGGGATAGCACACGGTGGGGGAAACTCAGCCTCTCCCGGAAGCGCACACCTTGCCGATCTTCCAACTGATGAAATCATCAAGAAATTCAGTTTTATGAAACTCTTTCGAACAGAACTGAGTCCCAAAAGAGAGTGGAGCATAGAATCCATTCAAGCACTAGGAAAGAATACCATAACATGGTACACAGACGGGTCCAAAACTCCCGAGGGAACTGGAGCAGGAGTCTATGAACCTCGCACCAAATTCTCTGAGCCCATGGGCCAGTTCCCCAGCATTTTTCATGCGGAAATTCACGCCATAGAAAGGTGCATTCAGATCAACCTCGACAGGAAATATCGGAACAAGGAAATTGTAATCCTCTCCGATAGTCAAGCAGCCATCAAAGCGTTGAGTTCCTATTGCATCAATTCGAAGATGGTTTGGGAATGCCTAGACAAACTTTACGACCTAGGCAGGAACAACAAGGTGACCCTACTCTGGGTGCCAGGGCACGTCGGAGTGGAGGGGAACGAACAAGCAGACATCCTGGCACGAAAAGGTGCATCAACACCACTGATCGGGCCAGAACCATTCTGCGGACTTGGAAACTCTTACTTCCAAGACGAACTCAATAAAACGGGGAAAGCAATGAGAGCAACACACTGGGAAAGACTTCCAGGGCTGCGGCAGGCCAAAGATCTCCTCGGAAACTTCAACCGAGCAAGATCGAAGACACTGATTAACCTCAGCAAAACTAGTCTAAAGGCAATCACGGGATTTCTAACGGGGCATTGCAGACTCAAAGAACACCTAAGGAAGCTAGGCTTAGGGGAGGACAGCACCTGCAGGTTCTGCGGAGAACATCCAGAAACACCCCATCACATCCTAATGGAGTGTTTTGCTGTACGTCACAAAAGGTCGAATATACTGGGACCATTCCAGCTGACTGTGGGAGGAATACCACAGATAGATCCCCTCAAAATCCTTGAATTCCTGAAGGAATTGAGGCTTGAGGGGCTGCTATAAACGAGAACACCTTGAGATAGCAGAAGAAGATGGGACACAATAGATCTAAGCAGGTCGCAGCGCATCTGTCACCATCCAACTCACCGATACCAACCGAAATATCACCAAACTATGGTATGATTCCGCCAGGAACATATCCACTCAACGTTATCTATACACTACTTGATAAGTATAACCTGGTTATTAAATGAGGTATAACTGTTATATAAGAAAAAATATAATATTGTGGTATAACGTACGTTGTTACTAAATTTTTTGATAATGTTATTGCGCAACAATTATATAATATATAAATCATGAATCTGATACGTTACAGATGAAAGTAAGAAGAAAAATTTCGTCAATCACATCCAAATATAAAATTATCCTCGAACACGAACACAAGACAACTCACATAAACTCCCCAAACAACCAAACGAATCAATATCTCCTGCAGACGCGGACCATTCAATATCCAGAAGAAATCCCATTCCATTCTAATTTCAGCACGTCGATATCTCAAGGAGAAGCTGACTCACTTTCAGAATCCCGGATTTGCGCCTCGGACTTGTCCGGACAGTCAAGTTCAAGTGATTCTCTCCATTCTAACGTAATTTGACGGAAGTGCTCAATTCACTTCACACTTCCCTTCCAGTTGGGTTTACCTTCGAGGGGCTCTGGACAGACGTGTTTTACAGGGGGTTATTCGCTGGAAACTTTGAGAATTCGGTTCTATATACCTGAATAAGATTTGGAGAGTGCGAAATGATGTTGTATATGGTGCATTTTATACCAAAAATATCTTTTTGCACAATTCGATAGGAATTATTGACATTTCTGACAATATTTTTGAAGGAAAACGACAACATTTTTATGAATGTAGTGGTTTTCAGGAAACGAGAAATAACTGTTGGGAATCGCACGTTAAAAGGTGAGACCTCGTTGATCAATTGCTCGCACAAGTTTCGACTTCTGTGGGTTGATGTTTGTTAGCTGGTTAACGGAAACGAACAATTTTAGAACAACGAACGAATAGTATCTTGCAACAATACAAACAAACGAGTGAGAAATTGCATTTCTGCTCGTGTCACACACTATACTTTTTCTACAACACACTTTTTGCTGGAAATATTACTATAGGTACTATAAAACGGCATTAAATGTTAGTGACTCTTTCTTTGCTGTATGGTTCCCAAGATAAGCAAAAAGTCGATTTTAGTATTGAATATATGGCATACAGTGGAGGCTTTACTTGATTTGGATAGTTATTCAATATATGACGAAATTATATTTCCAGAAACACATTTAGTTTTGTTTTTTTCTTCCAATCCATAAATTGTTTGCATACAGTTTCAAATTTTTCTCTTCAAATTGAAGGTGGTAGATTGAATAACAATGAATTAACTTGTTCTCTCTTAGTTCTGACGGAGAATTCAAAATTTCAGAACTGTCGATATTCATTTTAGTTCAATCTCGTTTGAAAATTTATGGGTCAAGAATATTTTACAAAGATTTTATGCTTGACGTTTGTTGACATTCCAATGATTTGACAGATGTTGCTCCCTTGCCTAGCAATGGACAGTATGTATGTGGATATTGAAGACATTATTGAGGCTATGCAAATTAAAGTGATATTATAAAGGACAGAATGATAATTCTAGACTTGAATTACTCTATCCTTCTCAACCTCTCTTTTTCTGGTACATTTACCCAAATAGCACACGACGTCCTGAAGACGAACCATTTATGTCCCAGTTACGTCGATACGTCCCGGGACGTAGAGCAGACATTCGAAGAACGTACATTACTAGATGTACCATGTATGTACTGGTTAGACGTCCCATGTAGGTACATACTTCGTCCCGTTCCAATCGAAATGTAATAAAAACGTACATGCTTGGAAGTACTATGTACGTACTTTATTAAGTGTCCCTGATACGTTTACATTAACTCCTCTTCAGGTATGTACTTTTCGGAATGAATTAGGGACATACCAATGACGTGTTTTTTTGTGAATCCCATGTACGTACTGCTCAGACGTATCATTCACGTACATGTTTGGAAGAACTATGTTCGTACTATTTGGACCTTTCAGGTGCGTACATATTGAGTCCCTTTCAGATACGTATGTTTCGAAACGTTTGCGGGACATAATAGTAATGACGTACATTTTTGGAAATCGTATGTACATACTATCTGGACGTCTCGTTGACGTACTTTTTTGTACATACTGTTTGGACCTCCCAAGTACGTACGGATTGGGTTCCTTTCATTTTCTACATTTCTGTTAGTATGTACATACTGTTTGGACCTCTCGAGTACGTACGTATTGGGTCCCTTTCGGTTCAAGGGGTATTGGGATTTTGAGAGTGATCACTTAGTGTATTCAAACATATATCAATATTGGTATTGCAATATTCATAATGAATTATTCCTAAAAAAATTTGGAAAAATTGAATCATCGTAATGTGGTGAATTTAAATACCAGAAAATTACATACAGAATTGTTTGCACAGCAAGTTTGATATTCCAAAACCGCCATCACATGAGAGTGATCCTTTAGTGTTTTCTCGAATATATTTTCATTGTTACTAAACTTTCTAAAATTTTAATATTCTCTCAAACAAAACTAACTTGAAGTCATCACATCTATAGCACCCAACTCCTTCTTAAAAACAAGTCTCTCCGTGCCGTAGAGCGTAACAGTGGTCGACAATAATATCTCCATAGAAAAGGTCGAGAGTTCAAGCCCCGCAGCAGCCAGGTCTTTTTCCAGGTAAGAATTCGGTTAGATGGTTAGTACACGTGTATGAGTAAAATTTCCAACTTGACAATTTGGTAAAAAAGAAATGAATAATCCCGAATATGAAAACTTAGATTCATTAAGTGATATCAAATGATATATCATTACATTGTTTTCGAATATTGATCTAATATCGCCGAATGTTCGCATTTTTTTGTGGCCACTATTGATATCATCTACAATATAAGGTTAATATTCCCGTAATATTGAACCAATATTGGTCAAATATGTTTGTTCTACTTGGGATAGCGCATACAGAATGGAAAATGTACGTTTTCGGAATGTCCCAAACAGTTCCCCTTTCTGTACATTTCAGGTCCTGTGTGGACTAGAAAAGTACGTACCTGGGATTACCGACTATGCGGAAACGGTAAGTCCCAGGGAGGTCTTATGTACGTCTGTCGGAGACGAAAGTACGTCCTAAATACGTACAATACATCCTCACCGTACATATGCAGTACGTCCACTGGACGTACTTGTGCTATTTGGGTAGGAAGGAATTCGCTTAGAGGTTATACTTGAAGTATTCTATCTTGCTCACTCTGCAGTCGTCTCTCTCTCTTAGGGCCAATCCATTAGTTATAATGTCTGTTAGTCTAAGAGCCAGTAACAGTTTTGCCCGACTATTTAGGTAAGGCCTATATTTTGAGAAAGTGTTGTGGAGGGCCGAACTGAGTGCCAACCGTGAGGACAGGCCCTGGGAGCGGTTCCAAGGGGGTGGCGGAACGCCCCCAACTTGCAAAAATCGCGCATCTTTTCATTATTTAGTTGAGGCTTATATTTTTTTCAGCAGTCCTCTGGTAGCCATCAAACATCGAGATAACATTGGCGGATCGATTGAACGGTTCCGAGTGGGTGGCGGAACGCCCCTAACATGTTGAAAAATCGTTTGACTTTTTATTATTCAGTTAAGCTTCATTTTTTAGTATGTTATTGTGCTGACATTTTTAAGTTTGTATGAAAATTGGCGGAACAAAATGGCGGTTCTAAATACCTGGCGGAACGACTTGAATGTTCCGTATGCGCGCCCTCATTTCATCACTTCTGTCGCACAACAATGTATATTATTAATGCTTTGAATTCAAATAATGATTTCTTTTATTCATTCAGGATGTTTGTAATGAACACAGGCATTAATTTACCTCTATAACAAATATTTTAATAGCCGTATGTTGAAATCTATATGAAAATGGGAAAAAAAATTCATTCGCGAATAATTTTGCAAATATGAGGAACACGTGAAATTTCCCTCCTGTTTTTTGTAGCAAATCAAATTCTCTACAACAAGGCTCAGTAACATTTTTTTTATATATCGCTCAGTTTATAAGATGTAGTGGAATAAAAAAGTGTAATTATAAAATTTTATGTTTAAACGCTTATATCTTTGGAATTAGGAATACAAGATATACGAATCAGAGACTATTTGCAGATAATTTAATTTTCCAAAAAAAATCCATCTTTATTGTCATACGTATCCCACGTAGTTTCGGTGATATACCCAAATAGCACAAGTACGTCCAGTGGACGTACTGCATATGTACGGTGAGGATGCATTGTACGTATTTAGGACGTACTTTTGTCTCCGACAGACGTACATAAGACCTCCCTGCGACTTACCGTTTCCGCATAGTCGGTAATCCCAGGTACGTACTTTTCTAGTCCACACAGGACCTGAAATGTACAGAAAGGGGAACTGTTTGGGACATTCCGAAAACGTACATTTTCCATTCTGCGCTATCCCAAGTAGAACAAACATATTTGACCAATATTGGTTCAATATTACGGGAATATTAACCTTATATTGTAGATGATATCAATAGTGGCCACAAAAAAAATGTGAACATTCGGCGATATTAGATCAATATTCGAAAACAACGTAATGATATATCATTTGATATCACTTAATGAATCTAAGTTTTCATATTCGGGATTATTCATTTCTTTTTTACCGAATAGTCAAGTTGAAAATTTTACTCATTCAAGTGTACTAACCATCTAACCGAATACTTACTTGGAAAAAGACCTGGCTGCTGCGGGGCTTGAACTCTCGACCTTTTCCATGGAGATATTATTGTCGACCACTGTTACGCTCTACGGCACGGAGATACTTGTTTTTAAGAAGGAGTTGGGTGCTATAGATGTGATGACTTCAAGTTAGTTTTGTTCGAGATAATATTAAAATTTTAGAAAGTTCAGTAACAATGAAAATATATTCGAAAAAACACTAAAGGATCACTGTCTCATGTGATGGCGGTTTTGGAATATCAAACTTGCTGTGCAAAAAATTCTGTATGTAATTTTCTGGTATTTAAATTCACCACATGTCGATGTTTCAATTTTTCCAAATTTTTCTAGAAATAATTCATTATGAATATTGCATTACCAATATTGATATATGTTTGAATACACTAAGTGATCACTCTCAAAATCCCAATACCCCTTGAACCGAAAGGGACCCAATACGTACGTACTCGGGAGGTCCAAACAGTATGTACATACTAACAGAAATGTAGAAAATGAAAGGAACCCAATCCGAACGTACTTGGGAGGTCCAAACAGTATGTACAAAAAAGTACGTCAACGAGACGTCCAGATAGTATGTACATACGATTTCCAAAAATGTACGTCATTACTATGTCCCGCAAACGTTTCGAAAGATACTTATCTGAAAGGGACTCAATATGTACGCACCTGGAAGGTCCAAATAGTACGAACATAGTTCTTCCAAACATGTACGTAAATGATACGTCTGAGCAGTACGTACATGGGATTCACAAAAAAACACGTCATTGGTATGTCCCTAATTCATTCCGAAAAGTACGTACCTGAAGAGGAGTTAATGTAAACGTATCAGGGACACTCAATAAAGTACGTACATAGTACTTCCAAGCATGTACGTTTTTATTACATTCCGATTGGAACAGGACCAAGTATGTACCTACATGGGACGTCTAACCAGTACATACATGGTACATCCGGTAATGTACGTTCTTCGAATGTCTCCTATACGTCCCGGGACGTATCGACGTAACTGGGACATAAATGGTTCGTCTTCAGGACGTCGTGTGCTATTTGGGTAGAGTGAAAACAGAAAAATTTGATAATCAGTGTACTATTATTACAGCAGCATCAGGATTCATTAAAAAAGCAATATATAAACGAGTAACATTTTTCAAGAAATATTAAAATGAATTATTTTAATAGAAAATAAATGTTTTTGAAAATATCGTGTTGTAGGTAAACTGAAAGAATAATTCGAATGGATTTTTTTTAAGAAAAATAATTTTGTGAAATTATTATTTGGCAACAATATATCACATAAAAAAAATGTTAAAAAATGTTAAATCATTGCTCTTCGAGCTCATATGAATCTTGTTGCTATTCGTCAAGTTGAGTTACGAACTTGCCTGAATGGACTCATTGAATCCTGGTGATTTATTTTTATGAGTTAATGAGTTATTCATAAGTTGAGTTGGCATGCTTGAATTCGCCTTAAGAAATGACAGATGAATGAATTATGCTTGTCTATTCGAGAAAAAAAAATCAACGCTAGTGTGCCACTGTTAAAAAAAGAAAGCCATCTGAGATTGCAGGCACTAACAAGCGATTTAAGACTGTGAGGAACATATTATAAAGATTATATGCCAAAGAATATTCAATGAGGAAAATACTTGTTTTCACAATCATGAAAAAAATCAGGATATTGAAGGTCAATCTTAAGATTGTTATATTTGTAACATAAATTCATTATGATTCTTTGACACCAGATAAATATCCTAGATCACTGATTCCCAATGTGGTCCTAGTGGAAATAATATTTCCTTACAGTTGTTAGTGTTCTACATAAATGATTAAGAACATTGGCCCTATAGTAACCCTAGTAATTTTATTACGAATTTCAAAGCACCATTCATTTGTGAATGGGATTAATCACGATTTTTTCTAAATCGATCAATATCTGTCGAATTATGAACGATTTGCGCCTCGTTTTAGCAATCCTCACAGTCGTCCAGGAATGTAAGGCTTTTCCTTCCAAGTAAACAGTATACTAATTTCTAACAGTTGACTTGAACTGTCACTTGAAGCAATGATTTATGTGTTGGTAAATAATTAATCAGAGTTTATCATAAAACTGAATAGGATACCAATTTATGTACAGTAATATTTAAACGATTTCTGGAAAAATAGTATGTTTACCTCTTAGGACAATTTTGTCGTGTTGCTTGTTTTCACACAGTCATCCGGGAATGTGAGGCTTCTCCAAAACAATATATTGTTCCTGTAATTTGACGCAGTAATTGCAAAGAACACAGAATATTCGAATAAGTCTGAGTGGACTAGCTGTTATTTATTACAATGATATAACCAAAAAATATGTCAATGACTCATCTGGTAATATTCGTATCTGAAACTCTGATGGTAAATTTTAATGAACCAATCTTGAACACCTATCTTTGGTGCAGTATAGGAAAGAGTATCACATTGTATGAAATTACCGTTGTCATACTCAATACACTAATAAATATTGATTTGTGTTTATTTTACAGCACTTTAATTTCCCTCGTGTTTCAGACATCACCGACTGATGAAGATTAACGGTGATTGCAGTTCTTGTACGTCGTCATTAAATCGTTACCTTTTGAGTAAATATTAACTCGAACTGTAAAACAAATGATAAAGGATGTTATTCTGTATGGAGAAGTACGTATCCTCTAATTCTCATAACGTTTATGATACCGTTATTTTCAGTGGATAGAGAAATTGGAATGATCAGAGAAAATCATATGAAACAAGTGCAGATTTTAGCACACCAGCACCTTCAATTATAATTTTGCGGTGCCGTCTATTTGCTTTTCAAGACGACATGTGAGAAATGTGAAAAGGGCACACGGAAATTTTCATTCAATGAACTAAACAGTCTAACCTAGCTTGCTTAATCTAGGACATCTTTTGTGAAACTGTTTTCCTGCTCCCACTCATAAATATATGCTCATTTCTTTATGGTTCACTGAATGGATAGGTAGGTGGTTCCAGTCATCTGAATCGTTATGATTTCATATTCACACAAGATAGGATATGAATAACACCAATCAAAGAGAACAAAATACTCGGTTACCTGGGACAACCTCATAGAAACGTTACAATTCTGATGTCTACCTCATTATAAACATTTTTCAAGAAAACATTGCCAAGAATCAATGATTCTAGCGAATTATCTTCGAGTTTTTTGTGAAATTGGAGGATTATATATTACATACATAATAACGGGCAGTGAAGTGAGATTTATGCCAGCATTCATCTTCATGAAAAAAACTATTGAAGAAACTGAAATATTGGCAGAATAATTGTTTTTTATATTGAAGATGAGAACGAATCAATGAATGAAAACTGAAAGATTGCAAATTATGGTGTTCACATGAACTAAATTTTATTGGAGATCACTATTTGTTTTAGTTCAAGTATCTCTCCTTTTGAAGCAAACTTTGGAAAAATGGTGCAAAATCTGAATCATATATTGTGAAATATAGGTTCAGTCAATATTAATTTGCGGAATTCTAAAACTCTCCTTCACCTATTCATCACTATTGGTTTCGAAATGATCAACGAATCCATACATTTCTACCTCTTGGTGAAAAAAATCTCCTCTATGAAAAGTGCAATAGTTTTGCGAGATCCTCCACTGTGAGAAGTGTCATACAATTGTAACTGTAGAACACCTCGTTTGCTTGTACCCACGAGTCTGAAATTTAAGATTTATACAGGGTGTCCCATGACTCATGAATCATTTTCAGCGAGTGCAAAATAATTTCAGGCCTTACTTGTAACGTGAAGCTTAATTTCATTTTCCAATTTTTGTTTTCTAAAAATCATTTTCATTTCTCGAATGCTTGCAACTCGAAAAAGTACAGAAAAACTGATTCATTTTGATTCAAAATTCTACGTTTTGCAAGGCATGGTCTCATTTCTGAAAAAGTTCAAAGTTGAGTACTGCGATTTCAGCTGAGAAGTAATAATAACTCGTGAATATGTTCCAACGTGTTTGCGATTGCTCCATACACGTTTGTGATTGGCTATTATGAGAAATACATCCAAAGACTAAAGACTTGTTGGTGAAAGTATGAAAGTTAACTGTGAGTCGGACTTAGCAATTTTAATTAACGAAAACTCTTATAGAAACCAAAATATTAGCAGATTAACAAATATTCATGGGTATGCTTGAAGACTGGCTTTAAATCAAATATTCTAAAAATGAACAATTTGTTCAGGCCAGCCTCAACACACCTACACTGTAGGTTTACGGACTAACACCTATTAGAAAACAACTACTAAATTGTTCTAAAATTGTTCGTTCCGTTAACCAGCTGACGAACGTCAACCCTCAGAAGTCGAAACTTGTGCGAGCAATGGATCAACGAGGCCTTACCTTTTAACGTGCGATTACCCAGCACGGTGGCCCGGCGAGGATTCGAACCCCGGCCTTCCGCTTGATAGGCAGATATGCTAACCACTACACTACCGAGACCACTGGTTAATACCACGAAGGGCATTGGATTACATCCAACAGGTGTTAGTGAGGGATTCTTCACAGAAGAAATTCCACATATGCGCTCTTGGCGATACAACTACCAGAATTGATTTTCAATTATTGGGACGGGACACACTTGCAGACTGGTTTCGGGCTATTTGGCCTCTCGTCAGTGCAAGGCACTGCCATCATCAACATAAGTCGATGACTTCCCATAATTAAAAAACATATTCGAGCAGAGTATCTTCCCTAGACCTAGGCTGATACAAACAACTAGCAAAATAGCCGTTGCTGCGCCATCTGCCCGTAGGCAGGTACTGACCAAGAGCATATCCTCATGGCCCCAATTCCTTGTACAAGGAAAATCCGAATAACATAAATATTCATGGGTATGCTTGAAAATTGGCTTCAAATTAAATATTCTAAAAATGAACAATTTGTTCAGGCCAGCCTCAACTCACCTACACTGTAGGTTGACGGACTAACACCTATTATAAAACAACTACTCCCCTGGCTAATACCACGAAGGGGATGTAATCCAATGCCCTTCGTGGTATTAGCGAGGGGAGTAGTTGTTTTCTAATAGGTGTTAGTCCGTCAACCTACAGTGTAGGTGAGTTGAGGCTGGCCTGAACAAATTGTTCATTTTTAGAATATTTTATTAGTACAAATTTTAATGAAGAAAAACTATAGTACTGTATATATAAATGAATGAGGTCTCATGTGAATCAACAAAAAAATTAAGTTTTTACCAAAAGAGATACATACTGTATTGTTTCAGGTTACCAGCATATGGATCCATAGCAAGTATTTTGTCCAGAATAAGAAAATAGAATTGAAGTTCAGACTTTAGATGAAGCGTATTTTTTTCTACATACTCAAAAAGAGGGATCGACACTTTAACTTTTCCATAAATGAAAGTGACTTTGTAACAATAGCTTATATTCTTTCTTGAAACACGGATTCTTGTGAAAAAATTATACAAAAACCGTGAGCAACCGAAACTGACGTTATATGATGTTTTTGAGTTTGATCCATGACCTGCGAGACACTCTGTATATGAGAATCCAGAGATTTCCGACGGTAGCCTCGTGACAATAAGATAAAGTCAAAATGAATAGGTTCACTAGAAAACAACAACAATTTTTAGAACAACTAGAAAATCATCTTTTTTTATCAAATATCTGAAAAACCTGTCGACGCACCTAGCAGGAAAAAAGTTACTCCAAGATGCATAAAAATCCTGGTGCATTGACTGATATACCGACGGTCGGATTATCAAAACTCTGACGGAATTTTTCGTTCACCAATAGAATAATAAATACACAAAATTTGTGTAGACAGGCCACCTCATAGAAAGCTAACCCCTTAAAGACAAGTTTGACAAGAAAGTTGAAGTTACGTTACCAGATTCATTAAGTGCGCCTCTATTGGCAATATCTCGAAGGGATTTAGTTAAAATTGTTCAGAATCAAGAATGCGAGATATCAAGAATTTGAAATTACTATTTTTCGGGTATGAGTCAAGGCACCAGGGTTCTTATGCATTTTGATGATCACACACTTCATGCGATTTTCATCAAACAGTTCATCAAACTTCGATTTGAAGTATTTGAAGTTTGAATACGTTTGGACGATTCAATGAACTCAAAAATCAATTTTATTCCATTTAACTTTGTTCGTTTTATTTCACATTGTACTTCCCACGGTTTCATCGTTACTATTGCTATTTTTGAGTGTTAGTTACTTTTATAATGAAGCATTTTGTATTAATAGTGCCGAATATAATATCCATCTTCATGATATAATAAGTAACTACCGCAGGTAAATTATATTTTAGTGTTAAAATATATATGATAGTTTCAACACATATTTCGATAAAAAAAGAAAGTTGTGGAACTCCCAGAATCAAAATTGATGTCAAATGATAATAATAATAGAACGCAAGATTGACGATGATAAAATGATAAAATAAACTCCACCCTGAATGACCTTCCTCACCCACTTGGGTAGTAGTTATATTTTTGTGATTTACTGATTGTTTTGTAGTATTTTCCAGTTCGACATATTTTCTCCAGCATAAGTGGCAATGATTGTTTTGTGCTTGGTGAAAAAGGATTCAAAAACAATGATTTGAAATCATGTAATTAAAGTTCTTGCAGACGATAGTTTTCAAATGCCTGTAACCTACAAAAAGGCCGTTGGGCGTGCAGAAAATGTGGCGTTACGTTAACAAATTCATGAATTGCGAATCTGTTTGCAATCTATCGAAAGGATTACTTCATTCAAAATCAAGAATGCGAGTGATCAAGAATTTGGACTTTTCATGTATAAGTTAACGCACCAGAGTTTTTATGCCTCTTGGGTTACCCCAATTAATATTATGACATCAAGCTCACTTAATTCTATCGAGGATAATTCAGCTCAAATTTACAATTTTGAATCGCTATTTAAACTAACGCGTTGAAGAGACGTAGGAGTACCACATACTCGCGAATTGCCTAGAAATCGATTCGTTTCACTTTGATAACATTACTCAACCATTTCTGTCATGATTGTATGGAGTCCAACGTGTTCTTAGAATTCTTCAACTAACCCCCGTACGTCACTACAAAAATGGTCTCACCTTGTCGGTTTTTGTGCATTCACCTTTGTCATTAATTCCTCAATGTAAGTTGTACTCCAAACGTATAAACTCGGTGCAGCTTTGCATCCATAAAAAAGAAAGCATCCATCATTTCGAGGTCAAAATGTGACAAGTGAGGCGGTTTCTGAAATGTGATTCTCGGATTGTAAATGGAAAACAACAGCTGAGGTCCGCTTAATCGTATTTCAAGTACTTATCATTAAACTGCGGTACTTGACTTATTATTTGACTAATTTGTTGATGCATTTCGAAATTGATATCATTACAGATTCTGTTGAATGGTGATGGTTCGAATTTGCATTGTCTATATCATTTTTTAACCTCTTGCTTGTTTTCAACAACTCCTTTGTTAACGCTCCAAATGATCTGGTTTGTCAATAAGACAAAAAAAGCATAGAACCAATAGCAGTAAATACAAATTTTAACCTTGATTCTATATTCCTAAGTCAATTTCAGGAAAATGAGTCACTAGGCATATTACAAATAAGTTGAAAAATAAATGTTCGACAGGTCCAGATGATATTTCCTCTTTTTTAATAAAAAAAATGATAAAATCGATAATAACACCTCTCACTTTCATGGTGAATTTGTCTTTCACGAATGGCGCTTTTCCAAAAGGTCTAAAATGCGGAAAAATAATTCTAGTTTACAAAAAAAGTGAAAGAAACAATTTATTAAATTACAGACCAGTAATGATACCTTTCAGTTTTCAAAAAGTATTCGAATACTCTTTTCTAGACCGTCATACAACATTCATTAAGGAATTTGAAATTATAGTCGAAAACCAACATGGTTTCCGAGAATCAAGGTCGATGATAACGGCTTTTGTTTCCTTTTATAACACAGTGGTGGAACATATTGAAGGAGGTGAAAGTTCTGCTATAGTATTTTGTGACTAAAGCAGGGCTTTCGACTGTGTGAATCGCTCCAAGTTATTAGCAAAACTAGATATATTTGGTATTATATACCAATTCAGAACATTGACAGCAAGTCTCTGAATTTCAACTCACAACTGAGATCTATTGAGAGAGGTGTTTCCCAGGATTCAATATCAGGCCCTTTACTATTTATATTGTATGTAACAGATATCGATAAGAATATCAAATTAGGCAAGTACACTGCAAATGCAGATGATTTTTGACTAACAATATAAGCTCCTACAACATTGGAAATAGAAAAGGTAGGCACTAATATAATGAGAAAAATTACCAACTGTTTCAATGAAAACGACCTGTACTTGAATGTTGATTAGACAACGTTACATAGATTTCATAACAAACAGAAAGCTTGTAATCCAATGGAAATAGAAGTGAATGGCAAGCCTTCATCCAGCTCTAATAAAGGGACAATGAAAGTTCTAGGGCTTAATATTGATGAGCACCTCGACTGAAAGGAACAATGTGGACATATTGTTGCCAAGCTTCACTCAATGAATTATTTAGTCAGGAACATGCGTAATCCTTTGACCAGAAAACAATTAATAGCTCTTCATTCCGCTCATATAGACTCTCAGTTTAGATAAGGCATTTTATTGTAGGGAATGTCAACTAGGTGTTCTGAGGTGTTTATAGCCCAAAACAAGATTGTTCGCTGCATAGCAGCTCTCACTTATGCAGACAATTATTTTCAAACTTAGGTATATTGACAACACCATGTGTGTATATATATATGAAGCATGTATGTATGTTTTTGAAAACAAATATAAATTCACACATAATGATAAAGTCCACAATTATAATATGAGAAAGGAAAAAGATTCATTCGGACGGTCTTTTTAGAGTTGAGTGATCAATCTCCAAAGTGCATGGGGCCCAGAACATTCAATAAGCTTCCCCCTGATATTAAGGTGATGGCTTGTTTACATGGTTTTGAAAAATTACTGAAACAGTTTCTGATGGGAAAATATCACTACCCAGTTGCTGACTATCTTGATGAACGAATGTATGTAATTTGAGTAAGTGTATGTATTTTTATATATTTTTATTGATGTAGTTCTGTGACAACTTTCAATACAATTTATGCATTGTCAATCAGGAAAGAATAAAAGAATTTGAATTTGAATTTGCTACGAACGAAAGGATAAAAATACAAATCAAATAAGGTAATCGAATCCAAACCAGAGGTTGAAATGAATTTTTTTGGTCGAAAAATATAATTGAAGGTTTGATTGATCATAGAAAATAATGTTGTGACAAAAAAACGAGATATCGAATATGAAATATTGGTCAAAAAAATATAAATAAAGAAAAAATGATATCGTGACAAGAAAATTGGGATATCAAATGGGATATATTAGTCAAACTAAGTTTCAAGTTGAGTGTGTTCACGACGTTTCTATTGCCGGTATCTGCAATCGTCTTCGGGTGATGACTGACACATATTTCGAAGTATGGTCGGTTATAAAGACCCAATTTTCCTATGGTAGGTGGAAGGTACTAACAGTGAGTCGTGAAATACCTTCATGCCCTGAGGGAGATTTTGTCTCACAACGCCAAGGGCCTTTGACCCAAAGGTTTATGAGTCGCCCAAGGGCATATACATCTAATCATTCCCGTTGTGCATACCAACTCTTATGTCAAAATAGTTCGTTATTAGATCAAAATGAAAATATTTGCAAAAAACTCAATTAATTCTATTCGATCTTCACTAGTTAGTACGGTTTCTAGGGAAACAGTAACAATTGAAACGGTAACATGCATTTCTTTGTCTTTATAGCCCGTGCGTTATAAAGTAACCTTTATGTCCGCCGAGGCCGTAAGATAAACTTTATGTGCACGGGCATAAATTACATTGTTTTGCGATTGGTAATTGACAAAAACACAATAATGAACTAGTATGACACAAAGGTCTTTGAACACGACCGAGTCTTTTATAGACTAATTATCCACAAATTGTTCACGCTAAGTACTTTATGGATATGCTTTATTTCATTATGTTTCATTACTACAGAAATGGAAATAGGGTTAGAGAAAACTAATAATTAAGAATTGTTGAATTCGTGTGACATCAGTATGCCTTGTAATCGGTATCATACTCCATCCACCACGAAATCTCCAAAGTGTATCCAGAGTGCTCAAAATTATACTCATTGAAAGATTTTTGGATTCAAAAAAGGATATTATTGCGTCGAAATTAAATATCATTATCAAATGAAATAAAATTCTATGTTGTCTCCACATATATAATACCAAAGAAACTACAAAAGATGTTTCGGACACAACAAAAAAGGAACTCATTCAAGTCAAGAAAATCATAATTTGGAAGCCACAATCATTTGAAAGAAGGTGGGAACTATTATTTCGAATAATTGTGGCTTCCAAATTATGATATTCTTGACTTGAATGAGTTCCTTTTTTGTTGTTGTATTTTCAACTGAAGATGTGTGGAGACGACATTGAATTTTATTTTAATTGATAATCACTAACTCCACTTTGAGGATAGAATATTTCTCACGAAATATTATTATTACTACGATTTTCTCCACTGCAAAGGTATCCTTCTTTTTATTTGAGCACTTGCTGGAATTTTGCATACCTCTATAACTTCGGTGAAAATGTATCATATAATTCTGCCCTGCTTAGCCCAATCGCCGTATGTGCAAAAAAAGGAAAATTGGATATTAGTATCGGCCAGCTCAAAATGCATTCGTTCATCAATTTTGTCAAGCAAAAATTCCGTATCAGCACAGAATAGTCATATTTAAGACACAATATTGCCGTATCCAATAGAACTATCGACTCATACTTAGCAAATATACAACATACATACGTTGCTTAGGGAAAACGCACTATTTCGACGTCATTTACGGCGTTCTTCCTGAACACATATAATATACTGCGTTTTTACTAAGCGCAAAAAACATTTCTTTTGCCTGTTCAAACATGAAAGGCTTTATGGGCTCAATATTATTATACTATTCTCTCCTAGTCTGTGAGTTATTGGTTCCTGTCGATTGTGTGGAGGTTGAGTCCAGAAAGTTTTGATATTGAAAACATGTAATGTAGAAATAATGCAGTACGCCATTTTTCCTAACCACAGAGTCGAATTCTCTACGTTTACCGTTCAGAAAACACAGTATCGGCCATACTCTTCAACTTATAACACATTGGTTAATTTTTACACGAATATGATTCCTATGATACCAAATAATCATATCCCAAACGAAACTGAAATCATTTAATTTGGAACGGCTGTGAAACAACACAAACAGCTTTTTATCTCCACTTTTACTTTGCACTTCTGCTAATTAAGCAACAATTTGTCAAGTAATAGAACTGTTCCATGTGAACCGAGTTCACTTGCTAAATAACAAACTATTCGATTGGCTTACAGACGACTGGATCCAGGAACCTCAGAGGTTGAATTCTGGTGGAAGCGCAAGTTCTAAAAAGGAGTTTTTACTCGAATTAAATTGTTAATTTGTGACTCATTTGAAATTCGTTTTTGAGTCACAGCTCCATGTTGGGTGATCTTCATTATATTGTTTCATTACCTCAAGTATTTATTAAGGAATTATTATTTTTTTCCATAGGTTTCAGACTATTTCCGAGACTCTTCGTTCTGAGCTGTTCTTATTTCTGAACATCACATATTTATGTGACTAAAGAAAATATATTCTATGCAGAAATATATCCTCTGGAGAAATTCCTTAGGTTTCAGGCAGAACTGTGAAAAAAACTGTATTCACGTGTTCCACCTAAGTTTCAAGTCTTATAGGTAATTGAAGTACATTACTTATACAGAAAATAATATAGCTACGATATATGTAGTAAAAAAAGTGGTATTGAATGTGTTTCGCATAGTTATGACATTCAGGAAAGAATTTGTGAATTCATGAAAAACGGGGAATAAAATTTCTGTTCCTATACCACTTATATGGACATAATCAAACGAATACTGGAAACTGAATGAATCCACTCGATATCATTCAGAGAATTCAGTCCATTCACCGGTTTTCAAATCAGCGTAGCCAGACTGTTAATAAAATTCAAGGAACATAGTCATTCTTAACCATTAGTCAAAACTGACAATGGTGGGATAGGGTTGAATATAATGAAATAAAATCTACATTTTCCGTCAAGAAGTCTCCCAGATAGCACAATGACCTATTTCGGACCAATAGGGGACAACGTTAAATCGTCCGTAGGATACCGGTGGGCGTCCCAATCATGTCATATTTTTTACCTTTTTTGGCCTCTATATAGGGAATATTGTGGAATGAAAGGAAACATTGACAAATGGACATAAGTTTATTCATCTTCTACAAGTCAAAGAAAGACCCGAAAACTTATTTTGGAATATTATATTGATCACTTAATTCGTCAACACAAATAAAAATTCTGAGATATAAAAAAAACAAAATAAATCTATTATTATATCACAGTAAAAACATGAAATAAATCCCAACTATCCACTGAAGTCTTCTTTTTTTATCTGTCCTTTCTTTGGCATGATGCATAGCCAGCTCTTAATTGTAGCCTCCAACGAGGCTTCTGTTTGACTTTTTAGGAATGGTGTTTTATTCATGCCCTCTGAAATCAGAATATTCAGAGTTAAGAATGGAAATCAGGTTATTGGAATTTGATTACATTTTTCGTGGAACAATGATGGTAACTCCAAATTATCAGAGTCTTTGAAATACAAATTATCGTAGCCCTTATCATAAGACATATCCATCTGGTCATTTAGTGCAAATGATTCATTCCTATGTTCACTTTGAAATAAATAAGGATAATCGGTATCTATCGCATAATTGATTGCTCTCAATTCATTGTGATTGTCAATATAATGTCGGGATTCTATATTGATATTTGAGTTTGATTCAAAGTCGTCATTTATGACATTATAAAGCTCCAAAAGTCTATATGTTCCTCTTTTGATTCTCATAAGACATGCTTTATCACATTTTCTTTTGGATATATTGATTCGAACTAATTCAACTCACCTGGAAATATTATTATTAACCTCTGCCTGCTGCTCTGCAAGTTCCTTTGTTTCTTATAATTCAGTCAACCCAACACAACTACAAACTGAGTACAAACAACTGAACCAACGCCATTTTTCACTCCATGTTATGCGAACTGTCAAATTCAACGCTAAACACAGACAGAGTTAGTGAAAATGAGCTAATAAGCGTCCGGTTGTCATCGGATAAAAGTTGTAATGGATGATTCATATCGAATTTCTAACCGATAAAAACAGAACACCATAGCTCGTTTACTTGGAGGTTGCAGGAAATATCGGGTTTGTGTTGAAGAGTGTAAAGTTGTAGAGTATTTTGAATTGTACGATTGTTTGAACTTTTATCACAAAAGTCTTGGGATTCATAATACAAATGAGATCTATACTGAATAATTTTCATCACCACAGAGGGATATAATGTAGTCTAATGATTAACTCAGGATACGACGAGAACAAGATGAGGATATTTTTTTATACTCGGAATACGTGGGGAAATCCTGAGGACGTAACACCGTAATGTTACTTGGGAGGTCCTACAATAGTCAACTGTGATATTGGGATATCCTCGGGATCTCAACGGAATATCAACTAAATATATCCTGTGGAGTGACTGGCATCGACCTTGGGATAGGGTGGGGATCAGTAACCTAGGATGTTCTGCGGTGCTACATGGGCTCTATTATAATATCCTACGGACATTTGTGGGATGATTTATGAGAAGTCCTTAGGTAAAAATGGATGACGGAATTGGGATATCATGAGGAAAATGTGTGCTCTCTGGGCTACGTTTGCACCAAATTCGCAAAATATAATGCCAAATTTCAGGGCACACTAAAGTGTTCTGAAGTACTAAATTTTATAAGCAATTTATTTGTGAAATTTCGACACCACCAGTGGATGCAGCATCCTTTATTCAGGTGAATTCAACAATTTCATTTGAAATATTCCTTGGGAACAAAGTTATAACAATAATAATTTTGATAACATACCATTATTTATGAATATTTCAGACGAATTCTGAGAATCGGCAATACTGTCAACACAAATGTAGGAGTTCGTTGGGGTTTTTGGTAAAAATTCGAATTCATAACAAGAATTGTATTCGTATAACATATTTTTATATTATTGTGTGAACCAAAAATTTTCGATTTAAAAGAAAATTTCATCTTTATTTCAAATTTCAAATTTTATGATGGCTAACATCTCCTACTTTTGTGTTGACAGTGCTGCCGATTCTCAGAATTAGTTTGAAATATTCATAAATAATGGTAGATTATCAAAATCAATATTGTTATAACTTTATTGTCAGTGAATATTTTTCGGGTTCTAGAATTCACATAAATGCTGAACCAGTGGTGGTGTTAACGATAAAAAATCGCAAATGAAATTTAGCAATTTAGAACATAAAAAAAATTATAGTATGCCCTGTTTCTCAATGTTCATGATGATAGTAACGGCTGCATTCCAGTAAACACATAATGTGTTTGAAACATTTCAAATGAATCACGTGGGGGAATATTTGAAACATTGAAAATAGAGGTTTCAGAAATATACCAGAAACGTGTCATAATCAAAGCATCAAAGGAATGAATGTCTCTGACATATTTCAGAATTAGGTGATATAATTTGTTATCAAATGACACATGCCAAATATATTTCAATAGCATATATAGTTGTCAGTTGTTAGCACGAACAAAAGGGCATGCGCACAAATACTCGATGCATATAGTTTGCCTTAGGACCGGTTTTTCAATGCAAGATATCTATCAGATGAAAATAACCAACAGTTATCATCTTTATCAGTGCCAAACATTACTCACGCGCACCCTCTCTCTTCTTTCATCTGTCTGATAGATTACTCATTTATCCTTGTATTGAAAAACTGGCCCTTAGAACTAGAGCGTTCATTCATCTTGTCTCGTCACTTTTTCGTGTTTTCTCCTTTTTTAATTCGCTTGAAGTCTATTTTGTACCATTCACATATAAGCATTGTGCAAGAGGTTTGTTCAATTAGTTAAAAAATAAGTGATCAAAGCAAAACTTCAAAATATTACTGTTCGGAGTGTATAGGTTATGTGTATGGAAAATGAAGTATTTTACAATAGCTTAAACGATCTCCAAGTAATTTCTACTTCAGGAGGGAATCAATTTCCTAACATCTTATTAAAACCCTCGAAATAGATTGTTACAGTGACGGACAACGATTTAAAGAAGTTAACAGGATAATGAATAAATGAGAATATGTGGTTGTTCTAAGAATACTTCTGGGAAGATATAGGTATATATTTTCAAAATGAGCAATGATGAAATGTATAATATTTTGTAGATTATTCCTGGAAACGATTTTCTCCGATGACAGAGACTTTGAAAGGTTCACGTCGACATGATTTCATTATTAGCCTTCATAATAGCCTGTTTCGACGATGCTAGTTTGTCGCTGCAACTCCAGAAAATTGCATCTGTTCATGCAAGTTTTTCGAGGTGCATGAATCTTTTTTTGGTGCAATAAGTTACAGCGACTTAGTTATTTCTATGGTGAATTTGTTGCCGCAAACCACAAATATGTGATGGCATCATTGTAAAGAATATTGATTTTAATCATTTCAATTATTTTTCGAGACTTGAGGAATCAAGTTGAGTAATCAGGTGATTTAATCACAATATCAATACACAATATTTTTCTTGGTAACATTCACTGCTATATTTTCAATATTGGCAATGCAAACTGACAGTTAGATGACATATCTCGCAGCGACAAGTCGCTGCGAGAAGTTGCAGCGACAAAATTGCATCGTCGAAACGGGGTGTAAGAAGGAAAAAATGATGAGCTGTCATTTCGTACATACTTTTCAATCATAATTGATGAAGAATGATAAAAACCTACCTTTTTTTTGTATTCCACAATACGTTCTCATCATACAAGGAATATCTTCTGAGTTCCCCATGTTTAAAAAAAGTGTCTGACTATACACATCAAATAATAATTTTGATTCGAGAAATGTTTCAGATACGCGTGTCCATGTATTTATATGCAGTTATGTTATGTATCAGGAACGTTTCACATGAAACATTGCCTTAAAACGTTTCATAGCTAGGTCATTTCCGATTTCGCCATGTTTCAGGAACGTGTCTGAGTCAAAAGGTGAAACGTTTCAAATAGAAAATGATCAGACTCAGAAATATTTCAGATATATATTTTGGTTTACTGGGATCCATCAATCTGATTTTTTAATTGATTATCGGGATACGTCTCGCGGTTTTCCCCAAACCCAATTGCGTCCCTATTCAACAAACTCGATCAGTTATCGATAATCTTCGTTTGGGAGGTAACAATGAACCTCAATTGTTTACGTTTACAGACGAATCCATCACTATAACTCACAAGCTGTCCCTAATGTCCACAAAATAACTCACCTCAATGTCTTTTCTCACAGTTCCCTATAGAAATGAATCATAAACGTCCGAAAGACTCTGAGGTGTTGTTCTCGTGTCGGTTTTAGATTAAGTTCAGTCATTTTATGAGCGTGTTTCATTCGTTTCGAACCATTCAAAACTCACACTTGTGACACTCGGTTAACTTTAATGAAAGTGTCGGGTGTTTAGTTGTTAATGACGTAATAAAAATGTCATTAGCTCTACGGACGATTATGATGCAGATGTTTTGCGGCTGTTTTTGTGCATTCAATTGTGCCAAGTACGTCTTTCGATTAAGGCAATGTGAAAAAAGATGTTACAATTTTTGTGGAGTTCCTTGGCAATTAAAATATTTAATGGTGATTATTTCCGTTCTTTTCCCAGCCATTTATCGAAGTTCAAAATTTAATCGCTTTTATGTATTCAATAAACGCGTTCTAGTTTTTGAAGGAGAAAAATATATGTGAAATCAATATCTGAAAAAGTTCTGTCCTGGATTTTATCAAAGAGGAAAAACATAAAAATTGACCAAGAACAAATCATTGAAATAGGGAAGAATATTGAGATAAAGAGAAATGAAGAGGAAACATTAAAACCGATAAGAAAAATGGAAGCGACAGAGAATGAACTAATAATATTGAGAAACAACAGAAACGTAATGTGAAGAAGTGATAATAAATAATGAAAGAGAATAAAGAAAATAATGACATTGAACCAGTATATATTATAATTCTTCAGTTTTTCCTTATGCCTCTATGAATGATTTGCGAACTGTTACAAAAATCCTATATTGGTTTCGATCAACAGGAAAGGCATAAAAAAGTTCCTCGTTATCAATTAAGATTTGTGTTTTTCAAAAATGGAATGGACAGCTTTTAGTATCGATTTTTTATCGACCCGCGTGGTATCCATGTGATGCCTTGTTTTTTCAAGAAATTTCAGAAATGAAGTCGCATTTCAACTTGAAATTCAATCAAGAAGCTGATTTTCATAGAATTTCATTTTCCAATTTGAAAAAATGTTTGGTCCAGTGGAAATAACATTTCTGAGTTGAAATATTTGACAAATGTCGATTACAAAGATTGCCTACAAGAGATATTTGAACAGGAATTTGCGTATAAGTTTTGAGAACGGAAGCGGATTTAGTTTCCGAAACGGTTAACGATAAGTATTTCCATATATAAATATATATATATATATATATATATATATATATATATTACATTGAAGTGCACGAATGTAATATGGATGAATGGTTCCATTTCTTCCTAGTGATATTTTCGGAGACATGTTTTCCAGTTTAGTTTTTATGAATGTTTCTGATGAGAAATGTTTTTTCTGTTTGTGATGGACAAGGATTTTTCGTCTGCTGTTTTATTATTTAATCTCACATTAGTAAGTTCAATTTTAACATGTTTTAGTGCTTCATGTAACAATAAACACTGTTTTTCAGATGTCTTGAAAAAGAAAATGAAGATTTTCGATAGCTCGACAATTTAATAAAGAGTTTCACTATATCAGGCCAAACTCAATTTATGACTGCAACCCCAAGGTTAATTTTCATTGCATGAGGATTTTCCAAATTTAGACGGTTTCTTCAACTAGTCCAGTCAAGAGATTACCCTTCTCTCTCTCTCTCTCTCTCTCTCTATATATATATATATATATATATATATATATATATATATATATATATATATATATATATATATATATATATATATATATATATATATATATATATATATATATATATATATAAACTTTTCGGGGTAGATTGAAAATCTGCCCTTCTACACTTACTTGTATAGATTCCAATATTTATTCTTATTTTTTCAGATTGTGGTAGATTACAAACCCAGAAAACTCAAATTCTTCAAAAAATCCGGTATTTTTATAGCATAGTGATGAAAAACAACAAAAGTAGCATTGATTCATTGATTAGAACAGAAATAGGTTCATTTATAAAATAGCTAGTAGATGTAGATTATATAATGCTTTAACATTATATATTGATTGGAAAATCTATCAGCACTTCGCTTACAAAATCAAATACAATAATTATACTGTGTGCTACTTAAGTTGTCGACGTACTTATTTTTACGAAAAAAATATATTTTTCACGAAAAGTTCTTTATGTTCCAAAACCCTAAATGCAACCATCAAATGTTACATTTTTTATTTATAATTTACTCATATATTTCATCAGTTTTCCATCCACACATACCTTATTAGCCTAATTAAATGGATAAATAATTAATAAAATGTTGTGATATATCTTAAAAAAAAATAAGTACAGATTGTTCCACGATGATTAAGGCAAACAATATCTCGAAACTGAGTAGTAGTACAGAACTGTAATTTCAGGTCACCTGATATCAGATTAAAAATCATTAATATATTATAATGTTATATTATTAATATTATAACAACCTAATTTCATTCCATTCCTTTGTCCTTCCTAAAAAAAGTATTCCAACAAACTAGCACACGATTAAAAGCTACATTTCGGAACTAGACAATAACTTGTCTTCATTGTAGTAGGACGTATGTAGGTATACAAATTGAAGTAAAAGAAATATTGAGCAGTAGTCGAAGACATGTACAATATCTACTGGTGTACTCCAGTTTTCTCCAGGCTCTACCCAGTCGACATATCTGTGAGGTCGAATATTTAGTAGACACTGCCGGTATGTATCATTATCAGCCGCTTTTGAAGTACTTCTTTCATTGACGTACCCATTGCAGCCATAACACTTTATTGGGGCTATGTGAAATCAACAACTAGATAGATATAGAATGCGTTGAAATAAAAAATATGCCGAATAATTCAATTGAATGAACGAATCGAAAAGAAAACGATAATTTTTTTTGTTATCAACAACACTGAAACTGGTGCAGATGGTGTAAACCTCCAAGAAACAACGCCATCCGCTGGGTGACGACCAAAGTCTCAAACTCCTACAGCCCAAGGCAGAGGAGACCTCTTACAGTGGGCTATCGTACGGCGAAGCCGCAACAAATAGCCCGTCGCGATCGAGAATCGACTTCGGTCAGCTTGCAGAAAGCTGCAACCCTTCACAGAAATCAGAATTTCTATGTTTGAGATAATTGCATTGACAAACAGCTGTTTCGACCCACCAGGTCTCATCAGTGACACTTGACTGTACTGTGAACACAAACATTTCAAACTATCTACTCATTACGAAGAAGATCTCCGAAACTGGAGCAGATGGTGTAAATCTTACCCAGCAGATGGCGTTGCCTTTTGGAGGTTCACATCATCAGCACCAGTCTCAGAGATTTACTTCGTAAGGAGTAGACAGGTCGAAATGTTTGTGTTCACAGTCCAGCCAAGTGTCACTGATGAGACCTGATGGGTCGAAACAGCTGTCTGGCATTTGATTTTTGAATGCAATCATTTCGAACGTAGAAATTCTGAAATCAACAACAGTAATAAGAAAATGTCAGTTCTGACAATAAATCATCCAAATAATCATCGAAAAGCAATATTGCCACTTTGCATTTTTTGAAAATGATTGATAAGAAGTTATTTTTTTATCCATAAGATAAATTATTCGAGATTAAAAAAAAAAAGAAAAGTATAAGTACATGACTCATTTAAAACCATTCAGAAGCGTTAAAATTTTTTTTTCAGAAAAGGCCCAAATTTTCCTATCTAAAGCATACCCTTCTTCAAGACTATTTCTTACATATTTTAATATATCTACATATTTTGTGTATTTAAGATTCCATATAACACTGCAATAGTGAAATTTGATTCTAACAATCTAGTAATAAACATTACGTAATTCCTCAAAAGATCTGAATTCCTTCTTCACTAAACAGTTTTCAACTGTCCGATGAAAATCACACGACGTGCTTTTAATTACGTTATCGCCTAGTTCCATGAGTTATTTTTCTGACATTCTGAAGTCCAGTCATTTTCAGTCCGAACATGGAGTGTACACAACATTAGTTGAGCTCATCTACATATATCTAAATTCGTGTTGTCGACTGTATCGGTTCCCTCTTCACGAATAAAATCACGTCAGTTATATCATCTGAAATCAAAGACGGCGGAATACAAATTTCAATCGCTCAACATTCTTTTTCGCATCGGCATTGCCAGGATATAAGGATTCAAATTGTCAATCTGAATCCGAAGAATTCAGAAGGGCGCATATATTTTCTTAAGGACTTCCGAGACCCAAACAAAACTCAAAGTTTGCGTAGCCGAAGGACTCAATCGGTAATAAAATTATCCGCAATACCGGCATCCCGTGGCGTCGAGAGGAGGCTTTCAGCAGAGTTTGTACTTGAGTTTATAACATTACCGATAATACGCCCTCAACACTGTGATGGAGCGATGTAGGAGACAACTTACTGGCTAGGGTAAACACGGTGGTTAATGAACTTGGAAGGTGGTGTATTCAATATGCTTCGTGCAGGTGATATTCCCGTGAGCTGTGACTGGAAAAATTTTTTTGAGGGTGGGGACTGAAACTAAAAATTTCTCAACTTTTATGTTACTACTCAACTTCAAATGATCGAATCAACACACAATTGAAGCTACTAAAGAAGCACATAGTCAGAAAATTCGTTCAAAACTTGTTGAATGTCCAAACGGTTCTCGTTCGTATTGGTCATTTGCTAAAGCTGTCGCCAAAAATTTCACTTTCAGTTCATTTCCCCCTTTAACCAAAGAAGATGGCACCACTGCCCAACAAAAAGCACATATATTTTCAAATATGTTTGCTGGAAATTCTACTCTGGACTCATCAGCTATAATATCCCAAGGACATTGATAACTAACGAAATAATTTTATCACAGTTTTCGAAAGCACGTTATTTGGTAACATGTTACCTAAAATAACGTGCTTGAGGAAGTTGTGATAACATTATGAGTTATTTATCAATGTTCGAGGGATATTCGGTGAGAAAATTTTTTGCAATTCGAACAAAATTATTTATTGAACACACAGTTATTAAAAGAACAATTCGTATAATGATATTCCGTTGATCTTGCTGTATTTGCCTCGGTTACTGCATAGGTGTTTCCACGCATACTATTGATTATTTGGTTATGATGTTCCTGATCAATATTCAAATAAGGTTTTATGGAATTTCCATTATTGTGCCCAGTAATTTTCAACAATTGCTGTTCTTGAACTCCACTCTTAGCTAGTTGACTGACTGCAGTTGCTCTATTAGAGTGATTGGTTATTTTCCTCTGTTTCGTATCCAAGCCAATTGCTTCAGCAGAAGATTTCGTCCATCCGTTGATTATATTTCTACCCAGAGGCATATTGTCATACCAGTTACCGCTTCCTGTCTTCCAGTGACGATTTGGCCTTAAAAATAGTCTATTTGTCTTGATATTTGTGCCTCGTTTTGATAGTAATTTAATGAATAATCTGACAGGACAAGCATTGTTATCACTATTTTGAACTAACCATTTGCTAGAGGCGCAGTTCTTTGAACCCCCTTGGCAGGTTTGACTGAAAATTGGACTATATTCTATCCTATTAGTTGGAGATCCATTGTTGTCCTTTTCGATATGAAAATAATCAACTAAGCAAGCAGCACCTTCACCACCTCTCCAAGCCAATTCCACCGCTGCTATGTGATAAAATTTGCGTAGGAGTCCTATAGGGGTATTTTCATCCCAAAAGTTTATGATTTTACTCATTTCATTTGAAGTTAATGGTACTGAGCTTGTTTTGCGTTTAGTGGGGTCTGTTTGTAAATTTCTTCGTGCTGCGTCGCGTGCATTCCGCGCTTGTTTGAATGCAACACTTTTAAAGGGGTCTAGCATGATATTATACTCCTTGTAATACTTTTCTTGTAATAATTTGCTTGTTATATTCCATACGGTTTTAACAGTAGCCTCCTTAAACTCTGTGCTATCCTTTTTTCTCATATTAATCGCCCAATCCTTGAGTATTAATGCAAGCTCTTCGAGAGTACGATTTCCATCCAATTCATATTTTCTGGCGTCACCAAACTCCATAAATATTTTCCAAGTGTATTTTTTACTATTGACAGTATTTTTTGGTGTATTTTCTTCAATGATTTTGTCAATTGCCGCATCATTTTGAACACCAAAGCGAGGAAGTGACATTTTCGAAATAAATTGAATTACTGAAATGTCAAACAACTTTATTGTGTTGGTTGCTTAGCAATGTCATGACATAAGTGATAACTACCCGTGAAAACTATCCATGGGTAGTTATCAGTGTAATGATGGTTTCATTGGTTATTTCGACACACATGACTAGAAACAGACAAATTTGATAGGATAATTTTTTCAGCAAAAAATTTTCAGGAAAAGATCCTCCGAATATCACGCCTGTCGACAGTCATATGCCTGAGATAATTTTTCACCAACAAAATATAAGAAATATTTCAATTGACCTGGAGACGAATAAGGCTTGCGGATCTGATGGAATCCCAGCAATTGATACCAGTACTTGAATTATTCAACCTTTCATAAAACCTGGGGGTTTTTCCTAAGTCCTGGAGGATAGCAAGACTTTAGCCAGTTCCTAAAAAAGGCAAGAAAACTTTACCTTGTAATTATAGACCAATTGCATTGCTTTCTATTATTTCCAAAGTCATGGAAAAAGCAATCAATATGAAGCTCATCAAATATCTAGAGAAATCAGGAATTATTAATGATCGACAATACGGGTTTCGCCATCAGAGATCAACCAGTGACTTGTTGGCTCATGTTTCTCATATTTGGCAGCAATCAATCGAGAAATTCGGAGAAACGATAGCTGTTGCACTCGATATTTCAAAAGCGTTTGATAGAGTTTGGAATCGGGGTCTTGTTTCGCCTCCTCAGTTGTGTGCTTTGTTGAAGAGTTTCTTGTCTGATAGGTCTCTGTATGTGGTCGTTGATGGAGTATCATCTGATATTCTCCCAATAAATGCAGGTGTTCCGAAGGGTTCAGTTCTGGCGCCCACTTTGTTTCTGCTTCATATCAATGATTTGCTCGAGAAAACATCTTGTTCGAAACATAGTTTTGCAGACGACATTATTCTTTATATCAGTTTCGTTTCTCTTCCAGAGTCCCCGTACCAGCTCGAGAAACAAAAATTCAAAGAAACATTCACGTCAATAGAATTAACGAGAACTCGGTAAAAATAATAGAATGAGGTAACATGAACTTGGTGGAATTTAATGCTACGAAAACCCAGGCATGTCTCTTCTCGAGAAAAGCCGATCTGTCTAATATTCAGATGTCAGGAGTGACTATCCCTACAAAATCAATTATCTAGATGCTAGGAATTACGATGAGTGATAATCTCTCATGGGAAAACCATGGGAGATCGATCGCTGAAAGTGCTTCCCAGAAACTTGGATTTCTATTTCGTGCGAAGAAATACTTCACTTCTCATCAGCTTCTAATGATATACAAGGCTCAGATACGACCTGTCATGAAATACAGTTCTCATGTGTGGAGTTCGGCACCAAAACATTCATTGAGGCTTCTCGATCATGATCAGAGAAAGGCAACTCGACTTGTTGGTGATTCTTCGCTCACAGACACGCTTACTTCATTGGAACATCGTAGAAGGTTCGGAGAATTGTCTCTCTTCTATAGATACTTTCACGGTCGATGCTCTTTGGAATTATTATCTATCGTTCCCCGCTTGGCAATATCAACACGGATGACAGGACGAGTACAGAATTCCCACCTCTTTGTTGTGAATTTGGAAACCTGTCGAACCTCTCTTGCTAAATGATCTTTTTTTCAATCGAACAGCTGAGCTTTGGAACTCCTTGACAAAAGAGGTTTTTCCTGAGGCTTGCAAACTTCAGAAATTCAAAGTGAATGATAAATCGTATCTCCTGTCCCTTGATTCACACGGTGTTCTTCAAACATTACAGGGCTTCCCTTTCGTGTCAATCTACATAAAAAAAACATTCGATAGCTTTTAATATAACCACATACAAATTTCTGCGAAAAAGCGTGACAAGGTAACGCAACCCGCTTAACATTGTGATATAACCTCAATGCAACAGTTACAGTATTATTTGTTACATTATCGTAATATATAACTTTAACATGTATGTTATAGATATGTTATAGTGAAATGTCCGGGTAGGGTACAGAACAATGTTACAATATTATGGATAGTGTTATGTTAATGCAATGTATCTGCAACGTATCAGAGTCATATATTATATAATTGTTTTGCTTTAACATTATTGAAACATTTGCCAATAATGTATAGGTATATGATATAATTCTTTTTATAACAGTTATACCTCAATGGAAAGGTAATGGTCTCTCAGGATAGCCTACAATGAGTTGTAATTTCAAAAGATTTAAATGAACATGTATGAAATTGATAAACGAAGTTTATCAGTGATATATAGATAACGTTAAGTGGTTGAGTTTTTTGAGAGAATCACACACACCATAGTTCCAGAAATGGTTCTGGAATTAAGATGGAAGAACATGAAAAAATAACAAAAATAAATAAATAGGTATTCTAGAAATGAAAACTATAATTTATGAGTAGCTATATATCACATAAACGTTGATACAATATACAATATACCTCTATGATTTCATCATTCATTTGTATTTTGTATGCATAATATTGATTATTTTTTTCACTTGTCAAAATGTGACGTTTTTGGCATTTCAACCAATAGTAGAGGGTTATTCTATGGTTATTCTAGCCAATCATTGGGTATTATACCGATAAAACTGCGGTCTCGGGATTTTATCAAATTATCATACATTCAAGTCATTTGCTAAGCAAAATTTCGAGAATCATGGAATTGCAGCACACATTTCAATCGATTAAACTTGGTGCACTCGGGATACAACCCCCGACAAAATTTATTGTTCACACAAAAACATATCATTATAAGAGGTACAGATGAATTATTTCTAATCTATGACTGACTATTTATCTTTACATGAGTAAAATCATTCAATTCCCATACCACATTCTACTCATAAGAAAGAAAGCCGTTAAACATCTCTTATTGAATACCGGAGATATAATTTGATATATCACAGCCTTCGGATACGCTGGGGATACAACTTTTCTCATTCATTCCTGACACATTGCACACATAATAGCTGGCGGCAATCCAAAATCAATATTCGATATTTGCTCTTAGTGTCAATATTCTCGGATGTGGTGATGTATTAGAAAGGGTTAGTTTCATGAAAACAACTAGCAATCTGTTCTCATTCACAGAGTAGTGGTTTCCTAGTTGAACTCTATTATACAAATTCATCCCAGAATTTGTCGATTTTTGTATGAGAGTGAACCCCAAATCGCTTCTTTCGCCTAAGGGTAACCATTTCATAATATTTAAACGTGACGTGCTGTTGATTTTTGAAATAATACACATGATTTTCAGTGAACACAATCAAAGAGTACCGCAACTAACAAGAGACGAAAAAAAGCATACAAGTATATTTCTGTTAATGTCAATCTCTACCTCCTATCTCAAGAATGTATTGGAGAGTTGCCGATTCTTGATTGATTTCTGGCATTTACCTTGATTTGATTATACTATTAGGAATTATCTGTGCCAAAATTCTCGAAATGAAAATTGTATATGAAATAGACAGATGCCAAAATAATGTAGTCAACATGATTTTTACAGTAGCGTATTTGCTATTCCAACTGTGGACTTAGAAAAACCCACAGTTCTACCAGGTCGATAGGAGTATTAGATCCAAGATGAATAAAAACCCTGGTGCGTTGACCGATAAGCTTTTGTTCAGCCAATTCCTCTCGACCTGAAAAATCGAAGAGTAAACTTACATTTTTTGACGGTAGGTGGTGTTGAGGTGGTGATACAAATGCGATTTTCTAAGGGTACATTTTCATTGAGGCGGCAGCTTACGAGTGGTTTTCGATACCGGCGGTCTCATTGAATGAACTCTTGCGGGATCTTTCGTTCACCAATAGAATTATCAGTATACAAAATACGTAAGGTCAAGTTCGTCTAATGAAAAGCTATTAATTTTTTTGAAATGTTTGACAGTTCGATTCGAATTTGAATGCATTCGAAAGTTCCTTTAATATTCGAAATCTTGTACCTAGTTCTTGTTTCTTTCCACGTTTCTCTTGTGTATATTCTTTTATGGTGTTTATGTTTATCGTTGCTGTTATTGTATTTGTTTGATTTTATAGTGATAGTTAGATTTATTATGAACCGATTTACAGAGCTCAAAATAAAACGCTCGATGGATTCAGACATATCCGAAATTCGATCGTACGACGATCCGATAGCTTTCTGATTGGTCTGAATTTGAATTGAGACCAAGTACTCACCTATCTTCAGTTCCTCAGAAAGTAGAAAGATAAGATATCAATACTTTTCAGTTTCACTCACTACTATTGTTTCGGAAGATTCAAAATCACATCACAATCACTGAGTTTTTGATTTATTTTTCATCAAATTGAAAGCAAAAGGAATACCTTATAATCAATCAAAATGTGATGACAACATAATTTCTAGCATTCCGCGGGAAATTTCATGCAAAACATAAGACCATGAAATAAACATAACCTATAAATCTATAAATAATCGAATGGATATCATGGCATCACAGATTGAATTAAAATCACGTAAGGTGCGCCTCTGCTGGCAAACTCTCGGAGGCATCTCTTCAGTCAAAATTGATCAAAATCAAGATAGCAAAAAGTCGAGAAAATTTCCTTATAATCTATTAGGTATCAGTCATCACACCAGGGTTTTTATTCATCTTGATTAGATCAATATATTCCACCTTCTAGGATTGGTATCTAGAGAACCAACAATTGCCTGTCGCAACGAAAAAAATTTCTCCGACCGCGGTTCTAACCAGCAATCAAATAGCCACATCGGATATACGATGACAGATTTCAATCTTTCAATACGCCAATGACAAATTATAATCTGTCATTGACAGAATTTATTTTCAATATTTCGTTTACCAATTAATAATTGTAGCCATTTCAATCAAATTCATAGCACTTCTGATGTGGTTTCAGGAAAACTGATGAAAAACAATAAATTCACAACTTCGAAAGAATATTTTTTGACTGAATCCATTTACTGCGTGTTATAATCCAGAGACTTGAATCCTGAAAAAAAAACAAGATTTTGTATCACAGTGAAAGTTTTCTGATGAAATACTAGTGTATTTGAATAAAAATTACACCTACAGAATTCAATAGTAAAATTTTGTCAAAAATTCAGTCCATCAAAAATTAATTGAGTATCATAACGAAAACGAATGTTAATCAACAGTGATATTTTTCTCAGTGTAGTGCAGTTTTGTGCAAATTTGAAATACTACCCGTGTTATTTTTCTCCGTGTATCAATTAGTATATCTGTCAATGATGTGACTACTTCTCAATATCTTGTACAACTTACACCAAAGGTTCCGACAAAGCATTCGTCTCTTTTTAGTTGGGGTACTCTTTGAACACAATTAAACTCATTACCACAAAACTTTGATAGCACGCAGAAGTTGGACTACGTCAAGTTGAGCAATGACAGTGACACCAAATATTATATATTCCATGATTTATAAAGTTAAGAACTCTTTCTCAGGTATTATTCAAGAGCATCGCCTGGATTGTAATCAATTTCCTTTTGACGACTATGTTATACACTATGAATTTGTTGACATATGGAATCACCCCTACAGGATAAAATTGAGATGACCTAAAAATGGATACAGTCCCTTATTGAAATATCATGAAATCTGCGTCATTAAAGAATATAAGTGTTGTAGATGCATTGTTGAGCAACATTGGAGTTGCTGAACCGATTTGAAACTTGACTCATTCTTATGATGATATAATTCTACTTCTAAAAAACATTATTCCTAGTTGTAAGTAGCAGCAAATGGGTAGACGTAGACCACAATTGGTTGAGGTTTGCTTTAATCTGTAACTTTTGTTTTGGAACATATGATATTTTGACAGGGGTCTTGCAGAGTAGGCTTCTGGGGCCTCAGTATTACTACTCCGATCATCTGTTCACAAGATCAACGAGCTTTATCATGCTGAAGAAAGCCGTACGAATATTTCGAATCCTGGAAGAAAAATGACGAAATGGCTAAGGCATTCGTGGCCAAGGTTTCAAGTATCACTACTTTGGTTCGGGTTTGAAGACCGTCGTTTTTTGGATTTTCTTTCTGACGTTTCGCTGGCGCGAGTCGCTAGCTTCTTCAGAGGATCATACATCTTGAGTTTGACTCCGATGACTGGATATTACGATTTCGTAAAGCATATTTATATGGATTCAAGTAGTTTGGAGTGCTAATTACTTTATCTGGATTCGGAGAATTATTATCAGTATTATTTGCCGCACTACCTGCTGTCATGATGTTCGTTATTCTTGAACTTTTCAAAATGGGATTCCATACTCGATTTCACAGCTTCTTTTTTTCTGTTGAAATTATCCGTGTGTTTGTAGACCGAATCGAACTCAAGATGTAGGAGACTCTGAAAAAGCTAGCCACTCGCGCCAGCGAAACGTCAGGAATAAATTCCAAAAACCGACGGCCTTCAAATCCGAGTTCAAGGTAGTGATACTGAAAACCTCGGCCGCGATAGCCTTAACCATTCTGAGGCCTAGTTTCTATCTTTTATGTGTACAGTTCAAATTTTTGATGATACTTCTTATTCAGTTCCACTAAGTATGAAGGACTCTCATCACAAGAAAACATGACAGTTACTGATAGCAATTCCAATTTTTGAAAGTTATTACGCTCAATGGAACCTCCCAAACGGTGAATCACACAAAACATATCACTATTCGAACACGAAAGCTCCTGGTATCTAGTGCCTAGAGTTACGAAATTGAAAAACACTGCTTTGTGTGATTTTCACTGAATAGTTCATGAAACCGCTACACGTTCGATAGCTTCTTCAGACGTAGCTTAGTACTAACTATACTCACTAAAATAATTCAAAGAATTATAAACATATTCTCGTTGATGAAAGATTCATACCAAGCAAGAATCTATTAGTGTAATGGAAAATCTGCCAATTCAGACTGGGTTATTGAAGCTGGGACGGGCTTTAGGGTTTTTTTCGGTATGAGGATTCCTCAATCAAATTAGTCGTTTTCGTAGTCAGATTTAAAGTGCCTCTTTGATGGTATTTAATCGAAGAATCCAAAAAACTATTGGAGTAAGAGAATAATCTGGCTGAAAAAATAAATGTTGAAAATGGAGATGATGTCTCAATAATAAAACATGTCATATCAAGATTATCAAAGTTACAATACAATTTGAAAACATCAATTTTAACAACTAACCATACACTTTGCACAAGCACACAGGTGATGACATAAGATTCAAAGTAACATGAAGAATTGTCTGAGTCATTAACTCAAAAACATTATCGGTTATAATCGCACGAGTGCATAAATTTATCGATAATTTTGCAAGAAAGCGTGATATCTAAAAATTGCAAGAGTTTATTTTCATATTTTGGCGAAAGTGCCCGAGTCCGAAGGACGAGGGCTCTTTTACAAAATATGAAAATAACCGAATGCAATTTGTATAAGATATCACGCTTGAATGCAAAATAATCTGGTCATTTTAATGCACGAATGTAATTCAATGGAATATTTCACAAATGAAGAAATTCTAAAGGAAATGTTATTTTTTGTTCATTTATACTTTCCTCTATAGATTGTATGGAGTATTCACCTAAACGCGAAATGTTTTTCTATTTTTGAAATATGTTTAAAAAAAACAACAACAAAGAAAAACCAGTTTACAACTGACAGTGGGGCAGATCTTACCATTAGCATTTTAATGACACAAATTTCGCAGGCCAGCCTTAGTCAATGGGGCGGAAGGGCGCTGGGCCCACCTGTTTCGGAAAAATTTCTAAGTTATTTTTTATGATAAGCTTACGACTGATTCCTTCACAATAATGTTCAATTTCAACTGTACAATTGAAAAATGCAATCAACAGTCATCAAACAAGGGGTGCAAATATTGCCGTTCGTAAAAACAAGTTCCTGGAATAGCGCTCTATAAAGCTTGTCTACATTTTTATCATAAAAATCATATGTTTGTGACTGACAATCAAACATTCAGGTACAACGTAAGTACGTGAATATAAAAACACCTTTTTCAGCAGTTTATTGTATGGATAAAGCTCACTTGGTAGCTAAACTGACAAGTTTCTTGCATTTGCGAAGTGCAGGTATAATATGACAATTATTGAAATATTGGCCCTAAATTTTTCGATACAGTAATTTGACGACTGACACTTCGAAACATACCTGAAGTGGACTCTGCTGGATTGATTAATTCACGTGTCAGTCATCTCATGTATCGGTGGAATGTTGTCAGTCAACAAATGCAGCGTCGCGCAAAGCACCCTGATCTGTATATTCAGAGATTACTTGCAATTTCCGAATGTCCGTACTCTCTATGAAATGTTTATGAGTGACAATCATAAATGTAGTTACAACGTCAGCATGTGAATGTGAATATACGTCTCTCAGTTGTTCCTAGTATGAATGAAGCCTTGTTAATCGCGAAAATAGGACGCATGCCACAACATCATATAGTATATTGTTCAAAGAACATGGAGTTATAATCATTTCATACTGTCGCAAAGCGTACGAGTGAGAAATGAGCTTTCCGGGTGAGTTATACACTATTTTTATTTATATTTTCTGACTATGCATTTCAAGAATAAATGTAGGTATTTCAGTTCATGATTCGTTTTTTTTCCAAACCAAATTGGAACTCTAATACGACCCTGTTGCCGACATCTGAGTTTACCGTCAAAAAATAATAACTATCTGTATCACTATACTTGATTCTTCACATTGAATTTCCACAGAAATTTAATCGTGTTTTACCATATAGTGTCATAACATATAGAAATGGCAGATTCCTCACTTCAAAATATAACAATTTGACCCAACTCGCTCATATAAAATGTTGCTAATGAGGGAGATGAAGTTAAAATTTTGAGTTTGTTTTTTTTAACTTCCAACGGTTTTGGATATTAATGAAATTATAATCTGGGAAATTTGTGGTATAAATGTACGCTTTAGTTTTTTGTTGTTAGCGCTATTCAGTTGTTATAATTTTTTTTTCATTCGATATCGTTACTTCTGATGATTTAATCTTAAGCATTATTTTGGTTTTAGTCGTGCGAGATCGTTTTCGAATCGAGTTTACATGAAAGTGATTTGCCCTATCCAAATTGAACAAGAATACATTTTTGTGTAGAAAACTGTAGAATTCAATAATCTGCGATCGAAAACTCAAAAAAAATACATGGGAAAAAATGAGCATAAACTTATAATATTGAAGTATACCTGAATATTTTTGCACCTTTTCAAGGGCCCAGTTTCTTTTTGCCACGTGGTACGTGACTGACGGTAATAGTTTCTCGATTTATGCATAATAGATTACTTGCCCCTAAATTTTGAAATGTGAGCTTATCATAAAAAAATACTTGAAAATTCTTCCGAAACAGGTGGGCCCAGCGCCCTTCCGCCCCATTGAATAAGGCTGGCCTGCGAAATTTGTGTCATTAAAATGCTAATGGTAAGATCTGCCCCACTGTCAGTTGTAAACTGGTTTTTCTTTGTTGTTGTTTTTTTTATACATATTTCGAGGGTTGTAGCGGGTGAACGCCACGATGTAGGCGACTGACAATAAGCGAGTGTCAGATTATTTTCCTGAAATCTTTGCTTTCCCAATGTTCTCAGTCGTAAACTTACGACAAATTTTGCTCACTTTTTTTATACAGATCGGTCAGCCCCCTACCCTAACTTCGCCCCGGAAATCATGTATGGCGAGAATCTCTGTAGCATCGTCGACATCGATAATACAAGTTTCAGTGGTCGATGGGCGTAAACTTATCACTACCATAAATAGTGACACGGGCTCTTGGTCTATAAATGTGCGTGTCATATCGAAATAGCTTTTGAATCCAAACAAATTTGACTCAAACCTGTCAACCTGTTATACAATAGTATATAATATTTGTTATAATAAAATGATAGTGTATGTAATGTAAAAATAAATTCCAACAAAAAAACCTCAACAATTTCTTTAATAATCGTGGATATCGTATAGTATTCTAACCGCGCATAATGGCTATTATTCTCTCGGTGATTCAGGCTTCACCTCGTGAATAATGGCCATCATTATACGCTAGTTGAATAATATACTATTGTTCTCTTGAATTTATTTCTGTTTTTATTGATCGGGCATATTGTTTCTTCAATCGATAGTACGAGCTGCTCCCCAGAATAGTATGCCATACCGTAACTACGAGTCTATCAAGGGATGATAGGTTGATTTTACCGCAGTAGAATCAACTCGAACAGAATCAACATCTTGAAGTCGATTATAGTGAGAAATGGCTTGAAATCCTCAAATTACCGACCAGTCACTATCCGGAACCCACAATATACAGCAGAAAACAAGCAGAATCGCCCAAGGCGCTTTCACAAAACGAAAAACTCCAAACGCAGATCGGTGAAACAGATGCAAATGAATCCGTTCATTAAAATGTGCATAAATAAAAACTGTAGAAATACACCGCACTACTAGTACCGGTTATTATGGTCCTATCGATGTGGAATCGGGTGTTAAATGGGTGTTACTGAAATAATTATCCTAAAATATCAATGCATCACCGGTATCTCGGTGTTTACTTCTCACCTCGGGGGCGACACCACAGCTGATCCCCCCAATTAGAGACACTAAATTAAAGAACGATAAAGTTGGGATGACAACATTGAGTTATTATTTCAGAGAGCACGATACGTTTGCAGTGATTCCATCTGAGTTTATCTCGCCTGTAATGGGATGCTGGGGTAATTTCAGATTGGAACGGATAGTCCTACTGTGTTCTCAAATTATATGGGTATGGAGCGAGGCTGATTAGTGGATTTATAGTTCTGTGCGAGTTGGAATTCGTCTCTATGTTCTGGATCAGTTGTGATTCGATAAAAGTCCTCTGTAGCATTTTCTCACTTATAATACACGAGAACTTTTTTTGTCGAAGTAAAGTTGACATTTCGATGATAATTTTGTATCCTGGAAACTCAACAGAAAAAACTGCCCCTGAAAAAATTACGAGTTCGTAGGACGAGTAATTTTTTCTGGTAGCTTTTTGAGTTAATTTGCCGGAAGTCAAGTTTTCTTCAATTTAACTGATATATAAAATAGTAGTAGTAGTAGTAGTTTATTATCCCAAATCGATCATATACAATGACATAGGAATCGTCAGTTCACATAATACATAAAGGTGTATAATACAGATATGAAAAATAATTCATAGACTAAAAATTCACACAAACATTAACATATATCATCACAATAACTATTGTGATAGCATGTACTCCTGAACGGAGTAGAAGCCGCCTAATGATAGATACTTTTTAATTTCACGCTTGAAAACTGAAAGTGTTGTTATACTTTTTATATTTGTAGGTAGACAATTGAATAACCTGGATCTCGCTAGATTGGGAGATTTTTCAAACAACTTGGTGCGATGTTGCTGTAGTTTAATAAGATGACCATTTCTTGTTGAATGATTGTGGCTCATGGAGTTTGTTTCGAATTCAATCTCTCTTTTTTTCACATATACAAGGCGATTATATATATAAATTGATGGAAATGTCAGAATCTTATTTTTAATTAAATGCCGGTTTGCAGGAATCGGTATAATTAAGGCCATATAATAAACGGGCAATTCTCTTTTGTGCAATGAAAACTCGATCTGTATTTGGTCCATCTCCCCAAAGTAGCACGTTGTATGAAAGAACAGAGTTTATCATTGCATGGGCCCCGCCGGGGACCCACGAGGAGGCCCCGTTGACCAGCCCCCACAAGCGACCCGAGGGGGGACGTTCGTCAGCGGGTACGGAGAGTATACGCCCTCGAGTTGTTTTTCACTTAAGACCTTTTTGAGTTGTATCAAAGCCAATAGCCACTGTTAATTCTCTTACATACATGATCGATGTGAAATTGCCATCTCAGTTCAGAATCTACGTGAGTTCCTAAAAATTTTGTTGTCTGTGATGGATATATCGTGACATTATTTATGTTAATCTGTAAAGAGTCGTCTGTATGCTTTCTGCCAAAAAACTGAATCAGTACCGTTTTTTCTGCATTAATGATGAGTTGATTTTTGGAGCACCAATTTGTAAAATCATTACCCACTATCTCTAGTTTTGACTGCAGTTCTGTGAAGGTGTTAGCTTCTTCCGAAATAGATGTGTCATCAGCAAATAGTGTCAGTGAGGTGCTATTCATATGTTGTGGTAAATCATTTATGTACAAAAGAAAAATCGGTGGTCCTAAGACCGACCCTTGTGGAATCCAATTTCCACGTCGTACATATCTGAATCTATGCCTGACAAATATTCTTCTGAATTTCATATAAGATATTACCCAAGCTGAAAATTTACCTCGAATTCCTATTGTGTTTAATTTGTTAGCAAGTATGTCAAAATTTATGGAGTCGAATGTCTTCGATAAATCGAAAAACAGGGCAGCAACAAATTTTCCCCTATCGACACCAGCATAAATAGTGTCCAGGAAAGATGCAGCAGCACTCTCCGTCGACCTACCTGGGTAAAATCCATTTTGATGCTTGCTAATGATTTTATATTTTGATACAAACGGGAATAATTTGTTATAGATACATTTTTCTATAACCTTAGATATCACACTGGGAATGGTAACAGGCCTATAATTTTCAACTAGAAGAGAATCACCTTTTTTGAATAAAGGAACAATTTTTCCTATTTTCAACAAATCTGGAAACGTTTCCTCCTCAACAGATTTGTTAATAAGGAACGCGATTGGTTCACAAATGTACTCTGCAATAGATTTAATAATGATCGTGGAAAGACAGTCTATTCCAGAAGAAGTTTTGTTTTTCAGTTCAAAAATAGCATTCGAAACTTCGGCAGATGTAACAGGTTGGAAATAAAAACTATTCGAAATACTTATCCTACTTATTGTACCAATTAAAGATCGGTTGTTGAAATGCTTCTTGAGGTTATTCGGGACGACAGTTGTGTAATAGTTGGCAAAATTATTAGCAATGACTAATGGTTCTTCGATCAGTTTATTGTCAATATACATTTCTTTCGGACAATAATTCCTATTATTCCGACCTGTCAATTCATTTACGGTTTTCCAGATTTGTTTTTGTTTTTTATGTATACTATCTGTTTCATTGATTTTTCTCTGATGGTATTTTCTCTTGCATCCTTTTATATTATTTTCATGCTGTTTTTTCATAGTTTGATACAAATCCCAATATTCTTGATTATTAGAATTTTTAGCAACCCAATGAAAGTTATTCAGCTGTCTACCCTCATTTTTGAGTTGTGCTGTTATCCAACCATTTTTTCTTTTATTTGTGTCAATATTAATTTCGAAAAAAGGACATGTAATATCTAAATAGTATAACATCACATTAGAGAAATTTTGATAAGCGTCATCTATATTCAAGTCACTTTCATATACAGATTGATAGTTTTCTTCACTGATGAATTCCCTCAAACTCGTCAAATTCTCCCATTAAGCCGCCGTGATTTCGTCATTGTGACAGCGAAAAAACTTTGCCCTGAGTTTTTCAGTGACAAAACGGAGCCTAACTCTTGAAAGCATGGCAACCAGAATTGTAAACAAATCTTTGATGGCGTCTTTGTCAATTTTTCAAATCAAAAGAGTACCTATATCTGATATGTGAAAATGAAATATGAGAATTGTGTTTTTAACAATTGTACTTTTCCCTTGAATCGAATAAACTAAACTGACCTTCAGTGCAGGGCAGTGCCATCAACATAAGTCGATGACTTCCCATAATTAAAAATTATATTCGAACAGAGTACCTAGTCTACGGACAGATGGCGCAACGACGGCTATTTTGCTTGTGGTTTGTATCAGCCTAGGTCTAAGGAGGATACCTTCTTCAAATATGATTTCTGATTGCGGAAAGTCATCGACTTATGTTGATGATGGCAGTGCCCTGCACTGACGAGATGACCAATAGCCAGAAACCGGTGTGCAAGTGTGACCAATCCTAATATTTGAAAATTAATACTGGTAGTTGTATCGCCAACAGCATATGCAGGAATTTCTTCTGTGTAGAATCTTGCGCTAACACCTGTCGGATGTACTTCAATGCCTTTCGTGATATCAGCCAGGGAATAGTTGTTTTTTATAGTTGTTAGTCTGTCAACCTACAATGTAGGTGAGTCAAGGCTGGCCTGAAAAAATTTTTCATTCAGAATATTTGATTTACAGCCAGTCTTCGAGCATACCCAAGAGTTTTTTGTTAGTACCTAGTCTATGGGCAGATGGTAGAACGGCGGCTATTTTGCTTGTTGCTTCTATCAGCCTAGGTCTAGAGAGGAGTTGTTTTCTGATAGGTGTTAGTCCGTCAACCTTCAGTGTATGTAAATTGAGGCTGGCCAAATTGTTCATTCAGATTATTTTATTGTTTGAAGAGTTTAGTGAAAGTATTTAGTAACTTACCCTCTTTCATCAGAGAGCTCAAGAGATAATTTTCTCATCTATGAGCAGATGACTCGATGAAGACTTATTGTATAATACTCGTGCAAAAAACAGTCATGGAAAGCAACGACTTTTGAGTTGTTGGTGGGAACTTCCTTGTACTGCAGAAAGGCCATCATTCACCTGTATCACCAAAAGCATAAGCGGGAATTTCTTCTGTGAAGAAGCCTACTCTGACCATTTTTTAATATAATTCAACGTCCTTCGTGGTATGAGCCAGGTAATGAAGTTTTCTTGACAGGTATCAGCCCATCAATCTGCTGTGAACGTAGTTGAGTGTCCTGATGATATCGTTCAAATGATTCTGTTGAAAATTTCACACTAACAGTTTTCGACCAATAAAATGCGTATAATTTACCAAGCTTTACGACCCAAACAGAAGTTGAAAGTCTCCTGGAGAAACATGAGGTAGGAGCAATCTTCAAGCCTACGAGGATAATCTCAGAACTGCAAAATATCCACGAGATCCTTTATCCACTCCTGGAGTGTACCGTGCAGTTGTGGTTCTGTCTATATCGGAACCACAAAAAGGAGCACGAAAACGCGGTTAACGGAACAGAAAAGAAGTTGTCGATATGGCCAAATACAAAAATTGGCGGTGGATGAACACGCTCTGTTGGAGGGTCACGATATTGACTTCGACAGAACGCAAGTAGAACTGGATACAACTATAAACCATAGAAAATCATAAACATAAGAACAACGTCAACCGCAAAGACGAGAGTCTCAACATCCAAAAAATATGGATGTCAGCGGTTCAGTATACACGGACCCTCCCAATGAGAGATGGGACGGTTTCTAAGAATCAATTAGGAATAACTATTGACAGTGATCTTCTAGGTTCGATAAGTAGACACTCATCATCTGAACCACATCTAATCAAACCCTCGCAGCAAAGAAAGATACTTCGACCATTGCGGTCTCGCCTTTGGGAATGTCTCTCGCAGATGCAGACGAAACGTCAGGACTAAAAACTTGCAGACCACGGCTCGCAAGCCCGAAACACCCAACAATTCTTCAGTTACCGGCCGTGAAAGCTTGAAATTTTTGATGAAAAGAGTATATTTTTGTTATTACATCCAAAAATATTCCGGAGGAGTTCCAATATTTGTATTAATAATGAAAATAGTACCACTCATTTGATTTTTCGGCTCAAAAGACTCATTTGCAAATACCAAAATAGTAATTCGGAAACATGATTATTTCTTTGGTGTATCTAGTGAGAAATTTATGCATATGCCTACTGAAGAGCTCGAGTGATATTTTTTCTTTCCACTTAACCAACTTGTCTGGGTTTGAGAATGAAATGTTATACCAATGAATGATTTTTTTGCAAACTACTTACTAATCGTGTAGAAATATATTGAAAATGGTATCTGTTTGATTGAAGTTTCGTGTGATTGGTATTAAAATTGAGCAGAAAAATTACTTCTGTGTGATCTAGCACCCATCGTGCCATATCAAATAGATTTTTTTCCATTCGTGAATTACTTGAACGTCTATATATGATTCACAAATATTAACAGGGACTGTTTGCTTAATATTCGATGTGCCTTTTTTTATAGAAGTTCTGCATCGAATTGAGCAGGAAAGCCAAAAATCCTCAATAACAATTGGGGATTCAGTTGTATCCACTAAACGTTTCATCATGCTTCCAGGACCCCCTTCGGAACCGTTTTTCTCAGTACGCACATAAAAAAATTATGAAATCATTCATTTCAGTTCGGTCCTGTAATTCAAGATCATCATTACCAATGAGAGTATACCTTAAAAGAAGCAAAATTCATGGAATCCATAGTTCAACAATTCTATGGCGAATTGAAAATAGACCAAATGTTTGTGGATCGACATAATCGTACATTCTTCCATGATGACACGAAATTTTTCATTGGATATTCAATACGACTTTTTTCAATACGACCTTTTTCATAAAATATATCCTTCAGTAAAAACATTTTTCGAGGGAATATTACGAAATTTTATTGTAAACAGGAACTGATATAATAAAATGAAATCTCCTTCGCAATTTGGCTCCTTTAAAACTAATCAAGTGAACGCATTATACGAACGAGGTTAAAAAATCAAGCAGCAGATCAAATTACCGAAAAACGTCTCACAGTGAATGGTGATAATTCGAAATAATTTTAAATTACCCATACAGCATAATTCGTGTTCAAATTTTCTATCGACGCGCATCATCAGCATCACCTTGCTTTTATAAATTTGGATGTTATAGTACAATTGAATTAGACAAAATAATGGGGTAGCCTGGAAATATGTTATACCTCAAAACAAACTCTATATTAGTGCATTCTTCAATATGAATGAAACAAAGTACCGAAATATTCAGAGAGATTAAACCTCTGTGAAAAAGTGAACCCTTTTTATAGAAATTAAAAACTCTAACGTCGAATTGATATCATTCGTACTTTATATCTGTTTCGCTAACTAGACTAGCATCTTCAGAAGAAAAAAAAGACTATTACTCTATTACCGTCAATCTTTTAAGCGAAACGTACGTCTAGTTCGGGTGATATCGAGTGTTAGGGTTATTAATGTTTACAGTAAGCATTATATACTTTATCATTGAATAACCATGAGTTCAACAAATAGAATGCAATTGTTATCAGGAAAATTCTCGCTGTTATGTCCAATAACAAGTTGAACTTCATTGCCGACGTTTCGACATAACATCAGGCATACAAGGTGAGTAGTCAATTGTTGATTTTGGTGAACAAGAGAAAAGACGAAATGAAATAATTGCTGCTCAATATAACTTGACTGACTAGCAATTGATTCATTCATGTACTTCATACTGTAAGCAAGCAGAAATGTGTACTCTTTTAACACTTTATTCCAATAATTCGACAGTTGTTACTGTCATCGTCAGGGAAGCTACAAATAATATGATATCATATGAAGGAAAAACAGGAAAATTAATTATTACTCACAGTGTCGGCGAGAATGATTGCTTTTGTGTTTTAATTTGAGCAACATCATTTTGTGACAGGAGATCGGACGAAATGTTTATATCAAAACTTTTTTGTTTGAAATATGAATTGTTTAGTCAAAGTCATTTTTGTTTTGTTTTGAAGGAAAATTTGTTTTTTAGGTTAGGAATAAATAGACAGAAAGATGAAGTTTGACAATATATGATACAGCGGCTGTTATATAACTCAAGTGCCAATTTATAATGATTAGAGAAGCCAATTCCAATGATTTTAAGTTACTGAACTATGGAATAATAATTGTGGATTTTTATCAAGTGATAATAAATATGAATAAATTTCATTCATATGATTGAGATCAGTTCTTTTATTCAAGCAATTGTTCGATTGTGTGATATAAGCCATCTCCATAAATAGTCTCTTGGAGTAATTACATTCCTTTGTTGAAATTTGTGTGTTATTGAAATCCATGAGATGTCCTGTCTCTTTAACATGTTCACTAAGGGCGCATTTCTCAGGGTGAAGCCTGCAATAACTTTTGTGTGATGTTATACGATCTTTCAAGGTCCTTGAAGTTTGACCTATATAGGTTTTTTCGCAATTTGAACAAGGAATGCAATATACTATTTCTGATTGAGAAGTTGAGGGGGTTTTGTCTTTAACTTTGGTAAAAATGGAATTCATACTCAAAACTGTTCTTTCAGCGATTTTGATGTGATCAAATTCTTTGAAAATCCGAACGAGTTTGGGTGTAACATCTCTGATGAAAGGAAAGGAAATGAAAGAATTACGAATTGGATTGATATTTTCGGTATTTATATCAGTTCCGAAATCGTTATTGATAATTTGTTCTGAATTTTGAGAAACCATGGTAGAAGTACTGAATGAAATCTTTTTTAATAAAGTTGGGGGATACGAGTTATCGATTAATAAGTCATAAGGAGATTTTAAATTTCTTTGAAGGAAAGAACAATCGGAAATACAGAGTATACGATGTTTCATTTGTTTGACTAAATTTATTTTCATGGATTGGTTTTGATGAGAGTGATAATTCATGAATCTACCACTACTTATCGGTTTTCTGTACCAATCGATAATTATAGTATTATCACTGGTGCGATAGAATCCTCAAAGAAATGAAATAAAAAAAAAATACTTCTGATGTAATAAAAAGTATTATTCCTTTTGTTTCTAGGAAAGGAATACTCTGGTTTTCATCTTCACATTCGATGGTAAACTGAATATAAGGGTCATAACTATTGAATACATCGAGTATAGTAGTTTTCACAATAAATGGTACTGACTGAAGGATTATAATAAAACCAAATTAGACCCTTAAGTTGTAAAATCCGAGATGCACATCATAAATGTAAAAAGACCGGATTCAGGTAATTTTGTTTCTCAGAGAGGGATTGATTAAATAAATTACTTGTATATCTCCTACATTATGCAAAATTCAAATTTCTTAAGTTCGACCCTGTTGCACATTTGACCAGATGATTTTCTACACAATGGGATTAAATCGGGTAGTTCATTGCAGTTAATGAGCCAATACCATTTACTGTGAAAAATACTATACTTCTGTAATTCCATATTGGGGTAGAGCTATGATAATGTCGTCTACATATTTTTTAATATAATTTATGATTTGCTTGATAATACTGAAATTATATTTTTCATTTGAATTATATTGATCACTCGATCCCCAGTGTTTAGACCTATCATTTTTGAGTTCTGGGGAAAAATATTCAGTTCCATTTCTCGAATTAATTCTTTTGATTTCTGAGAAAAACAATACTTATCTGAAATGAACGGTCACTATGAACCAGCTCAAAGTACACAAATCACAAGACACTTGGCAAATGAGAACATTTTAATAAAATTGCACAATAGGTACCTACTGATTTTGTTAAAGTATGATCTGTCCTAGCCTGCATAAGTCTTCAGTCTGGAGACCAAAAATTCATAAAATCAACAATTTCTCCCAGAGTTACAAAAAAATAACAATTCTAGTATTGATACGAATTAATGCATGTGAATATTCTAATTTTAGTGGACTATTATATTCACCTGATCACACACACGATTTTATTTCGAGGTTATTCCACCATGTCAAATCCGAACCTTTGTCGGTAAACGAATTAGCTATCTGAGAACACCTGCACGGTAAAAATTGAATGAAATGATATCTTGGTAATGTGATAATAATGGTTTTCAATGTTAGTTCCGGCCAATTCGACTTTCAGCTTGGTTTTTTCTGTATTAGAAAATGTGATGATCTGGGTCGAGAACACACATACAGCAGTCTCGACCAGAATTGATGCCATGCAGGGGATTTTATATGACGTAGAAAAATTTCAGGAGAAAGATCTCACTCATTTTGTTTTTGATTCTCCTAGTTCAATGTTCGTCGAGATATTAGAAGGAGTAGGCATCTATATTACTCGTACATTATACATTATATATATATATATATATATATATATATATATATATATATATATATATATATATATATGTTTGTGTGTGTTCGGATGGGTTTCCGCGGTCAGTTTTATGTTGTTGTTGAGTTCGGGTTGAACCGCGTCTGGGGTTTTGTTCTCGACGTTTCGGCTCCGATTTTTCTTGCCCTTTTATCATTTCCACATGATGTTCGTCACTACACCTTTTCATCAAAAAGGAAGAAAATAGTTTTTAACGTGTTTAAGTGTTGTACTGATACGTATCAATGTTTTTTGAAAATTTTACTATATATATATATATATATATATATATATATATATATATCATGAAAAGCCATATATTATAAGCCATATATATCATATATATACATTTATATATATATATATATATATATATATATATATATATATATAAAGGAAGAAAATAGTTTTTAACGTGTTCAAGTGTTGTACTGATACGTATCAATGTTTTTTGAAAATTTTACTATATATATGAAAAGCCATATATATCATATATATACATTTATATATATATATATATATATATATATATATATATATATATGTATATGTATATATATATGGCGTTTCATGATGAGCGTTAATTAGCCGTTTCTGGCAAACTATTCAACGGATCAACCTGAAAATTCCACAGTATGCATAAATCAATATTACCTACACGCCTAAAATATTTTAGACGATGCGGCGTTGTCGCTTCTACTATAAAGTAGCGGCTTCTTTGATTTTTCAAATGGAACACCCCGTATATAATATCATATTATGATTCATTATCACTTTGTCAACGAATTCATGTGCTATTTACCTATACCTATCTATTACCGTTTAGAAGATATAAATTAATTTCGATATTTTTTTTACCAAACATGATCTTTCATAAATGCTGATAATCTTGAACTCTCTTGCACTGAAATGATCAAATTTGAAATGGAGTGGGGTGATACTGTGAGGATCTTCAACACTCTGTATATTTCAACATTTTTGAGTTCTACATTCAATTTTATATTGACTTTTTCAGATAATATTATTTCTTATTTGAACCGTTATCGAGATAAACTGTTTCAAACGAAAACTGACGTAGTTTTCTTGCTCGTTTTCTTGAATTCATCACTTATTTCGGATATTCAACATTTTTTTCATACTCAGTAATATCTCTTTTTGATCCAGTTCTTCAACTGTCTCAGATCAGTCAATTCGGAATTGGTATGTACCTACGTACTCACCTTAGAAAAAGTTACAATTTGTATACATTGAGGTATTGGTCTCTAACTTAGAACAGTGCACATTAATATTTTTTAATAGTGATCTTCGGAAAAATAAATAAACCAATTATTTTCCGAGTATAACACAACATGTTGTGTCTTGTTTGGGAAGAGACAATTCTTAGTCGTCATTGAATACACATTCTCAAATATAATTTTTTTTTTATTTAAAAAAATCTCATGCAACCCACTGTTAATTCCATGAACACGCAAGCTTTTGTTCACTGGTATACATATCCTTCAATTAGCACATATTATTTTCTAATTGTGATATTACTCTGGGGGTATTCATACATTTAACAAAACTGGCTTATTTTTCGAAGAAGCCAATGAAGCAACATTCTAAGTTATACATTTATTTCCTGTAGATATGTAACAAATTTACAAATCATAAACATTTCATGATTTGTGTTTTTTCCGTATGCTTAGATTTATGATGAATCCTCATGTGAGAAAATGGTAGGAGATTTGAAGAAACATAAAATCCAGAGATTCTACCATTTCCTATCCCTGACAAACTTGAAAGTGTTTTCATTCATTGATTATATATCATTATTAAACATTGCTCAAGATAAAACAAAGGTGCATCAATGTTTCACTAAGTACATGGAATTATTTCCAAATTCACCATATGAAAAAACATCAGATTTATGTGCTGAATGACATGTAATGTTTAATATCCTTTTCGTCAGTTTCCTCTAGTATACGATATCTATCGAGTTTACCTATTCTTTTACTTTCTTCTATATCACTTATTATTATAGCTATTATAAACAGATTCCGATAAACACACTCGAAGTGCACTTATATTGCAATCAGAAGGTGATTATGTAGAGGAATTAATGCATTTATGGACTGAAAATAATCAATAATCACAATAATTCACAACCTCCTTAAATATAATTATTCTAAGAGCTACTGACAAAAATTCGAACCAATTTACTAGGGTTGCGTCTAGTACCCAATCAAAAATAAACTTCGCCTTTTTTTTTCAAACAAATCTATATTTTTTTTATGACCATATATGTGAAACCTATCTGAAAAAAATAAAGACGATTATTATTATTATTATTTCTATTATTCACGACCAAAATGCAAGTGTTATTCTGAATTGATGAAAACTTCCATTTTGAGGAAGGCTGATTTGAGATGGCAAGTTCTTGTGATTTGTAATGGAGGTCTGTGAGGTTTATGGATCTGTGGATATGAGAATTCAAAACGGAATTGGATTGTGTGTTGGCTTCCTGTAAACCGTGTGGCTGAAGGAGTCTTTGGACTTCGTGATGAGGACATCTGATAATGGTTTCCATTTCCAGTATGAACTCTATATTCAGGCGGAGGTCGTTGAGGTGATCAATAAATTGATGAAGAGTTTTGGATCCATGGGGCTCAAGAGGGTTTGTAGCATAAATTACTCTTGTACGTAATAGCATAAGATTCTTGTCGCTAGCTCTTAGACTATGTTTCATACAACACTTCTCAATGACTTATACCCTAAACTGAATAAGAATGATCACATAAGCCGTAACAGCTGATAGAAAGCCGGGTATGAGTCGCTGATTCACATCGAAGAATCCGGCTGCAGAAAACTTGGGTAGCAGATTTTTTATACAGTTAGAGAGTCCCAGGAGCTCGTTTGCGATGAACTCGTTTTCAGCGGTGGCCTGCAGATACTGACAGGTTTCCAGCAGCCTCAGAGCACTCTTCTCCACTTTGTCATATGACATGATCATGACTATCGTGTAAATCTGGAACAAAAATGTATACCAGTGAGACTTATAATAATACACATCGAGGTAGATAGACGAAATATGAAGTAAACGGAAAATATCTGGATAGATTCCATTGGTTTATTATAGCACCAAATCAACAGTCTCTGTAAAACATGTCGAATTTCGTGCTATTCTGTACAAAAATTATCATAACTCATTACTGAAGTACTTTGGGTGGAGTGTCTCACTGAGTTTCCAGAATTCCTTCTTCCTACGTATAGTGAGGAAGTAGTTTCTCAAGTACATATTGTAAGTGGTAACTTCCACTTACTATTCTTTCGGAATGACATTGAAGTTGTGTTATTGGACTCCCCATTGGTACGATAGGAACATTTGAAATTTGATGAAAAAAAATGTACTCAAGATAGTCAAAAATATCTCTTCCTTCTTCGTTTGGTTATTCAAAATCAATATAATGGGGGCTGAGGGAAACCATTGTTGAAATTGATGAATTTGACTACTTACAACTCAGAAACGTCTTGTCCAATTTTCAAAACAAGAAGAATTGAATGCTTATCAGATCAGTATCACAAGTCTCCTTTACCATTCGAAAAAATAAAGCAATACCCCTTCTCGTCGACGAGTTACGCCTCACAAATAGTTTTTATACTATGAAGTACTGGAAATGATGCCATTTGACGATAACTCTGACAGATATTATATCATGCCCGTTCAGAACTCAAGAAGGGGCTTCTTATCTTGAGGACCAATGACCAATGGTATACTTTACTATCTGGGGTTATGTAAAAGTTTCCAATGATTTCATTCCTATCTGATGCTGCCATGAAACATCATGATATTGCTATAATGTCGAGAATAGTGAGAAATATTGTAGCATAATCTCACGATTGTGAAAAATCACTTTCGCAAAAGTAATGTACAATAGGCGACTGAGATTAAGAACGTTGCGCTAGAACGGTAGAAATCGGAACTACTCCATGGGCCATACCAGTTTGTTTACATCGTATGAAAGCATTGATTATTTCCATTTTATCTTAAGTTATCGAAGTGTTTACTTCGTTTACTTGGCTCTGCATTGTTTTTTCTATGTTTGTGTATAAGTTAATGGTGTTCGAGTATTTTGCCGATGTAATTCTGGACAATATAATTGTTAAAAGTAGAACTTCAAGTTGAAAAGTTTCAAGTATAATATAAGGACGAAGTGAGTTTTATACAAAAAGTGATGGGGGCGGAACCCCCCATCCTGTTCAGTAAAGTAAAATATATTCTGAAACTGGCTTCCCAATTCTCAAGGTTTTAATCCACACTTTCCTTCTGTCCATCAACTCTTTGTTATCTAACTTGGTTTCGAATATAACACTGGGTTTGCCTGCTTTTGGGAAGGTATGAAAACTGATTTTCCGGATTTTTCTTCGCCCAAGAAGAGCAGTGAGGTACACAACAATAATGATTCATATTTTCCATGAATATGATCGACTTCAAGCAACAACCAAACACTTCTATGTTAAACAAATTGAACTTTATGTTGAGATTTGATGGCAACTCGAAAGTGGAACACGGGCAAAGGCTTCCAATATTTTAATTTCAAATGCCAGATAAAGAGATATAATAAGTGGACTTTATTAAGTGACTGCTCGTCTCGATATGTTAATAAGAAGTGATTTTTATATAATACAACTAAGCTTAAATAATGTAACCTACTTTTAACCTGAATAATGAGGCAATACAATATTTCTAGGTGAATAATTCAATTAGATGTAATGTAACCCATAATTTCATTTGAACAGAAGGACAACTATTAGGTAGGTACCCTTTTGAGAATCGTACAATAATAATATTTATAGGTAAATAATTCAATTAGATGTAATGTAACCCGTAATTTCATTTGAACAGGACAAATATTAGGTAGGTACCCTTTTGAGAATCGTACAATAAATAATAAGCTTATCTTGTTACCTAAATTGAACAGTAATCATATGGCGAATAATGTAAACGAACGATTCTATGGCCCATGCGTTAGTTATGTTCGTACACGGTAGAGGGCGTATTCCTTAGCATGAATCGCCTATACTTTTCCTACGACCACCTATTTTATTAGACATAATATAAATATCAGGTCGTGTATATTGAGTTACTTGGCTAATCTTACGTTCGATTTGTGAGAGACTATGTTTGAATATTTTTGCTAGAAAGAGTGCACATGAATTTACAATCACTTTTACAGTAAAATAACAAGGAATAACGTTCATTTGAAAAAAATTACAATGAGTAAGTACTTATTAAATACAACGGGGGGAAAAGTGTGATATTCGGAACGATAATAAAGTGAATTGGTTATTGCTACAATTTATTAATTGTTTGTGCTCATCGAAGAAATTGAGGATACCATAGCTGAATGTTGTTTCAATGAAATAATACAAGAACTATCATAATTATATCAATGTAAATCGATTTACGAGATATATGTACATATCTCTGACAACGTCTATTCAAATCTGAATAAGCTCAGTTGGTAGAGTATCCGGTAAGATAATCTCCTCTTTATTTTTATGAATAATGAGATTTTAGTCCAGTTTCCAGGTGAATAATATCAATAAGGAAGAGCAATTTATGATAACATCTGTAAATCTTACAGGATTCACGGGTTTGACGGCTCATTGACTTTCCATGGGAATAGATGCGATATATGTTACTTTCCCATGTGGAATGTATATTATTTATCCCAATATTTTCTCACTCTTCCTGATGACATAGTGGTGACAGTCAAACCTTCAACCCGGAAATTCCATGAACTGATAAATTGAGTCTGATTCTCATTTGCATTCTATAAAAGGGTTGTATGTATTGTGGTTGGGAATAAAAAACACATATGGTTTGAACTTTCACAGAACATTGCGTGCAAAGGGCTGAAGTAAATATCACTGATTCCATAGTTGGTTGTTTAAAATAATATTACCACTGTATGCAATTAAAGTTTTTTCAAAGGTTATACCACGAGTCCCTCGAATTTGATCGATGAATTTTCATTTTCGGTTTGTTTGAATGCTTTTGCCTCAAAATAAAAAAGTTTGAGTGTTTCGAAAATGAAAATTTATCTTATTAAATTTAAAGAACGAGTTGTATTTGGAGAGATTATTTTTTGAACAAATAGAAGGAAGAACAATTCAATTGATCAGTATTTCATTTACATAAGAAGGGAAGGAGAATAGGTGAAAATTTCACAAATTTGAAATGTCAAACAACGATGTATGCCCTCTATGATCCAGAAGAGATATGATGCTTACGCAGTGAATATGATAATGCTTGCCGACGATACCAAGAGATGGCGCCACACCTCTCATTGTAGAAGGTTGATAATTGAAAATATCTGATGAAATGAAAATCGCGCCAGAAGGAACATAAAATCATTCGTTATGTCGTTGTATCAAAATCTTCTTACAACGGTTTCTTCTCATATAACAAAAAATGAATTGTATTTAATAAAAACCAATTGTACGCCATCTTCATTTGAGTTAAGGAAACCTCAAATATTTGAATCGGTCGTTCGCTATATCTGTCATAAAGTTGGGGTTATGAGCTATTTACGTGTTTGAATGTTCATTGAAATGTGTTATGTTATTATTATGCTGAAAAAGTGAAAAGTGTGATCAGTATAATACCCAATGATTGGCTAGAATAACCATAGAATAACCCGCTACTATTGGTTGAAATGCCAAAAACGTCACATTTTGACAAGTGAAAAAATAATCACTTATAATTACACGAGAGCTTTTTTTTATCGAAGTAAACTTCACATTTCGATGAGAATTATGTTGCCTGGCAACTTAACGAAAAAAACTGCCTCTGAAAAAATTACGAGTCCGTAGGAAACTTTTCTGGCAGTTTTTTGAGTTAATTTGCCGGAAGACAACTAAACTCGAATCATAAATATCAAGTTTCCGTCGACAAAAAAAGCTCGAGTGTAACTTGGTACGACAATTAAATGAATACAGTTTAGTTTATTCAATTCATCGGAAAAATACAATTGTTAAAAACACAATTCTTATACTATTTGAACGTCATTATTTCGTAGTGGATCGATATTTGTTCCGTAGTTTTCTGGGTTTTGTAACCTACCACAATTTGAAAAAATAAGAATTAATATTTGAATCTATACTAGGAGGGCAGATTTTCAAGTTGCTGCGTCTATTGAAAAACGGTTCTTTCTGGATAGAACAAGTCCAATTAGTCAGCAACTTCTCGTATAACTCAAATTTTGCCTATCAAAAAAATAATAAGAACTAATATATATGTAAATATATTTATATATATATATATATATATATATATATATATATATATATATATATATATATATATATATATATATATGTGTGTGTGTTCGGATAGGTTTCCGCGGTCAGTTGTGTGTTGTTGTTGAGTTCGGGTTGAACCGCGCCTGGAGTTTTGTTCTCGACGTTTCGGCTCCGATTTTGGAGCCATTTTCAAGAGGTAAATGTGACTTCACGCTGAGGTCTCAATCTGCCTACTCCTCAGGTGTTGTCACAGGGGGCAAGGGTTTTTGACTTGACGCCGGGGTCTCAATCTGCCTACTCCTTAGATCGAACCCAAAACTCCAGACGCGGTTCAACCCGAACACAACAACAACATATATATATATATATATATATATATATATATATATATATATATATATATATATATATATATATATATATATGAAAATACTCATCGTTAACGTTTCGGAAAATAAATCCGCTTCCGTTCTCAAAACAAAACTGATACGCAAATTCCTGTACAAATCCCAATATCTCTTGGTAATTGACATTTGTCAAATATTTCCAACTTGACATAACGTTTTGTCCTTCAGGAGAGGTAGCCATCCGCAATCAAATATTAATTCTTATTTTTTCAGATTAAGGTAGGTTACAATACTCCAGAAAACTACGGAACAACAATTCTTATATTTCATTTTCAAAGATCTGCCCCCACATTCTATTTCACGAATTCGATTGTCGAGTAGCTCATACTGTGACTGTAGCATGCGCTGTACCGAAAATATACGTATAATCTAGACAATTCGATAATCGAATTCGTGAAATAGAATCTGGGCTCAGATATACTCTTCCGACAACGCAAGTGAAAAATGGACGCCGTCAAAGATTTGATTACAATTCTGGTTGCCATGCTTTCAAAAGTTAGGTTCCGCTTTGTCGCTGAAAAACTTAAGTTTTTTCGCTGTCATAGTGACAAAATCACGGCGGCTTATGGAATATTTTATACATGAGTTAAATTGTCTATTAAAATATTCAAGGAATCGTTTGATTTCTATGTGCGTGTTGCCTTCGTTTAAGTCGATTCGGTATATAGCTCAAGAGGCGCAAAAAATTATTGTTTGGGTGAATTTTTTTAGAAATTTATGTCATGGTTATTCCGATTTATATTTCGCATTCATGCATTTTTCCATAATTTCCGAATTATTAGAAAATGAAATTAGGCAATAACTGTTCTCAAATGAATATCTCCAATTATTCACAATATAGGAAAAGCTCAGTTGATTCAATAAACAGTTGGTTGCACCTTCAGTATATCGCATTCGAAATTGACATATGAGTCCCTCACGTTTCATGGTTGATAAAACAAGGTCCGTTTGCTGAAGGTCTTCCGTCAGAGTCGACGGTATTTGGTATGAAATATACCATATATTACATTTGCTACATTATTTGAAATTCTGCAGAGATACACAGATTTCTTTAATATGACCTTCCAACTTGGACAACTGCAAATTCACAAACATGGCCAATTCTCAATATTTTGCATTGCGTCAGAGATATACACATGGAAATGAAAAAAGTTTTCCAAAATAACGATAGGCATTTGGAAAACAAATTGTTGTTAGAAAGGTATCAATCTCGGGATAAAACTTTGGTTGGAATATCGTGAACTCCAAAATTGTCGTTGAAAAAATTAGTCGTGTACTCACTATCCAATTGAATTTCCTGTATCTATTAATCTATTGATAAATATGGAAAGTACCAAAATCTATATAAACGATGAATTTGGAACCTTCGGTGTAGGAGTTGAAACTTTTCCTAGAGATCAATCACCCTTACACCAAACTGATATTTTTGCACGCGCGTTTTGCTAACGAAGGCTAGCATCTTCAGGAGACAAAAACTGATACTTAATCTGAAGACTAGGGTTATTTGTTTGATTAACAACTTACCCTTAATGAAAAGACTGTAGTAAATTGTTTGTTCAACAACTAACCCTAAATCTGAAGACTAGAGTTAGTTGTTTGTTTAACAACTAACACTAGTCTTTAGGTTTAGTATCAATTTTCTTTCCCTGAAGATGCTAACCTTGTTAGCGAAACGCGCGTTGTAGGCAAAAATATCAGTTTGGTGTTAGGGTAATTGATTTCTAGGAGAAGTTTCACCAAAAACTTTATTTGGAAGTATTTCTCGGTATAACGAATAATTCTGCTAAGTAAGGGCTATATAACTGATTCTGGGTTTTTCCAGCCCTCTACCATATTTACTCAAAGAGATATCTAATCAAAGAGATGGTGAAATTTCACTAAACAATTCTTTCCGCATTCTTTTCTATTGCTTGGTCTCTTTCCACAACAAGAAACGTTATTGACTGGATTATCTCCATTGTGCCATTGGTCTCATGAATAATATTCATAGTCTATAGTTACTGACACTTTTTGATTTTCTATTCATAACAGACTGAATATATATGAAAGGATACGTTTTATTATTTAAAAGATACTCACCCATAACAACACGTCTAATAAAATGAATCCCAAAATCGTCTCAAGTCCCGAAAATGTTTGACATCTCACCATGAAATCAATCAAAGATAATGAGGCCAGACATGAGTGGGAGATGATCCAGATGGTGAAATTCCCGAATATTTGACTAACTTGCTCTACTATATGAAGACAGATGTGGCTCATACGTCGAACTTCTTTAACTTTCAGTTCGATATAAATATGATCGACAGAACGCTCGCAGAATATATATTCAACTAGATTGATCAAATACTCATAGCGTCTTCCTAGAAGATCACATATTTCATAGATGAGAACGGTTATCAATGTAATTTGATGGCCAGTAACAAACCTGTGGACTGAGTTGTCAATGTTTTCTATAATACTGAAGTGATCTGCATAAAAAACGTATTCATGAACTGACAGCATTGTGATGCTTCCACAGCAAGCAACCGATATAGATATATGTTTCCAAATGCGTATATCTCGGAAAAGATGCATTAGAAACATCTTCTTCTGGAATTGTGAAATATATTGCCAAAGTTTCAACCAGTGTGATTTGTATTTAGTAATGCCATATAATAACATAATTGTAAAAACAGCTTGATTTCCTATGACCATAATATGAATAACTGTTCCGGTTTTTCGAAAGTAACTTTCAATCATCAGTCCAGCCATCAGGTAGGTATAGTGAGCATTGCTCAAAAACAATATCACGTAGGTGGAAAATGCGAAAGAAGTTGACAACCAAGTCCTCGACTCAAAAATGCCATAGATTAGTCCGCAATATTTTGCAATATTTATCACATATGATAAAAGTACTGTATCGTTAGTTGAGTTTCCAGCAAAACCCATTTGGTTTGTAGTCTCACTGAACATTGCGTGCGAAGGGCTCAACTACAAGCGACTGATTTCCTGGTATAGGACGTGTTTGAACTGAGCTTTATACTGTAAATATTGATAATTTTTTTATGGAAATTGACTGTTCAACATATCGTTTCACTTTTGTGCGTGTTAACATTCGAAAATCTCTAGCAATTCAATAAGTGAACTATTCAATTACTTCTATTGGCCATTGTGTTATGAAACCTTCACTAAAAATCAATTACCCTAACACTAAACTGATATTTTTGCACTCAACATGCGTTTTAAAGAAAACATGTCAATAGAAGATGCGATTTTGGCCCTTACTATGAAACTGAATAATGCTTTGAATCAGAACAAGTCTTATCTGTGTATTTTCATAGACCTATCGAGAGCATTCGATACTGTGAGTCACGACCTACTTTTGCAATCATTAGAGGACATTGGTATAAGGAATATAAGCCTAAACTTATTTGAAAGTTATATCACCAATAGAAGGCAGATTGTAAGGGTGGGCGATGCTTTCAGTGGGGAACAAACTATTGAGTGTGGTGTGCCTCAGGGTAGCGTTCAGGGACCACTCTTGTTCAATATTTATATGGATGGATTGTTCTCGTTGAAAAGTTGTGGTGAAATAATTGGATTTGCCGATGACACAGCGATAGTGTACGATGCCGAGAACTGGGACATACTGAGAGATAAAGCTGAGGTTGACTTTTCACACGTAAAAAACTGGCTCAAACATAAGCTATTGACGGTTAACATCGAAAAAACTAAATAGCTATTTATCAGTTGCAATAATGTGAACAGACCAAATTTTGATCATATTGAAATCGTTACTTCACGAAATCGAAGTTTCTCCATATTACCTGTAGACAAAATTAAATACTTGGGCATAATGATAGATAGTAATCTAAAATGGAATGTTAACATTTTGTATGTCGTCAAGAAATTACAGAGCATCCTTTATAAATTCAGGTATCTCGAAACAATTTTAACATTCAAGCATTTAAAAATATTATAATTCGCTTAAGTAGAAAGTCATCTGCGTTACGGCATAGTAGGTTGGGGTGGAGCTCTCAGAACACACATCAAGCCACTGGAGATTATCCAAAATAGATTCTTGAAACTGATCTTAGGAAAACCCCTACGATATTCTACAGATCTTCTATATGAGGAATGCGGGATACTGGACTCGAGACAACTACATTGTTTTAATCTCGGTTTTAATGTTTTATTGAAATATAAAAAAATTAAAACTCATGCTCGTTTACCTACGCATAATTATGGTACCAGACAAAGACACCACCATGTTATTCCACAGATAAGAAAATCTGTTTGTCAGCGATCATTTTCGTACATAGCACCCAAGGCGTTCAATTTCATTCCTGACCATATAAAATAAATAATGAACTTTAATATGTTTCAAAATGAATTAAAAATATTTGTTTACGAAACACCAAGAGCCAAATGTCATGAAATCGTTCAGTCAGATTTCCTTATCTAATTCATTTCTTTCATAGTCAACATTTATCTATCATGCATTCATTTTTATTTTCATAACTACTTTTATTAATACAATGTGTTTTTTTACTAGTGTGTTGTTTTTCTGATATCAAATCAGACTTATTTATATTCATTTGTTTCTATGCATAATTTTTTTTGTTCCTTATTTCGTAATGTTATTGTATTGAATATTTTTTATGTAATTGAGTAAGGAGTTCATATCTCGAAACAAGTGTCAGCTCACTTATCGAGTATATATCATTTATGCATTTTACCATTATTGTCAACATTTTGTTGTCATCAATAAATGATAGTATTAGTATATCATTATTATCTTCAGGAGAAGAAAATTATACTCGCGCGTCGAGTGCAAAAATATCAGTTCGATGTTAAGGAAAATGATCTCTAGGAAAAGCTTCAACTTTCACACCTAAGGTTCCAACCTCATCGTTTATACATTGTGTTATGGTTCATACGAGTCAGACTTTTCATACTGCAAGTGAATGCGTCAGTTTCATTTCAATTGACTGGACTGCGAATGGTTCAAATTGATATCAAAGTACTTTTAGATACTTTTTCCAACCAGCTGACTTTCACCTAGGAACGATAACTTTCGAAAGTTGAGACTTGGAGTAGGAAAACACATATGAACAGTGAAAGTATGTCCAAGTATCAAGTTCCCTATTCGAAATGATGACAGCGATGACATTGAAGATATTCTGCGAATCAGAGCTCTTTCATTTGGTTTGAGCATTGCTTTTCATGATTTTCAAAAACTGATGGACCTCGTTTCGGAATTGTTGACGTAGTGAACGATCCTGATCACTTCACTGATGACATTATTATTAAGTCGATATTTGACATTGGCGCACGATATGGAACAGTTTGAGCATAATTCGAGATAAGAGAAAACTGCAGTAGGTTGTTGTTCAAGTAATACGGTTGTTTATGTACTTTATATAAAGTACGTGTTTGTTGAATCTACTGAACAGTCATTCAAGCATAGACAGTATGGGAAGTTTGTATATTGATAGCTAGGACGGCATGTGAGGTCCATTCGAATTGTCACTTATCTGGCAGGTATAAATTTGAATTTTTCAATCTTGGGTGGGGCCACCTTCTACGTAATTCGAAAATGCTGTAAAGAACATATTTTTATCAAATCGAATTCGTTTACATCCTTCTCAGTATGAACCAAAACCAGCGTTATACTTTTTACGGAACAAAATAAATATATATACTCACAAAATGCAAAAGACAACATCCTGAGTAAGAAAGCATTGCGTCCCATATCCAAGCCTCAGAAGATTCTCTAGCTGCCAGTAATATCCCACACAACATAGATATATACAAAAACGAATAGATAATCATCCATATGATGTATTTATCCAAAACAATGTTGATTTGTTGAGCAGCGTCATATATATCAGTGCTCATTCTCTTCAGCATTTTCAGTTTCATAGAAACTTCATCAGAACTGATGTATATGTGATTGAGGAAAGAGTCAGCAGTATTGATGAGTCTATCGTATCTTCTCTCTAGGAGGCCACATATTTCATAAATGAAAACATTCAAGAAAAACATTTGGTTATTCATCACCGACTTATGCCCCATTGATATAGCACTCACCATTCCATGTTTTTCATAGAAGGAATAGTGGTGGAGCAAAACACACACAATAACTCCATAACACAGAAATGTTGAAAATGTATGTTTGCAGCAGCTGAAACTTCGGAAGCAAGGTTCATCTGAATATTTGTCGATTGCCTCAATATCTGTCCAAAGTTTTGACCAGTTAGATCCGTTCTTGTTAACTCCGTACCAAATAATTACCCAATAAAGTATTTCAGCTACCATCAAGAAGTTTTCCAGTGTCACAAAAAATGATGGGGCATTATGAGAGATCATGACAACATTCCAAACGTAGAGAAATCGGACCGAAGTGAAAAATAGGGGTACAAAAAACACATAATTGAAAAAAGTTGAAACACAATTTTTTGTTGAGGGATTTCCAGCAATAACCATAAGCTTTGTTAATATTGTTCGGTAATACGATATAAAGACTATATCTCCTGCTGGTTTTTCAGAAGGCTCCATATTGCATAGGGTGCCAGCAAAGACTACAGGAAAGGTTAGTGGAAGTAGTTCGATTGATGGTTCAATTAATTTGAGTTATTGTTATATTGGAGCAAAACAAGCTATCTAATAAATTGATGATGGTTTGTTTTCGATTGGGAAACCATAGCAACGAATTCAATGGCAAATGCAGTTACGGGACTAATTTTCATATCCTTGAATTATTATCTAGGTAAATATTGAACAATTGATAAATGAGTTTGGGTATTGCAGAAACACCACTCGCAGAAAAAAATCATTTTGATAGAGCCTTCAAATTAAATTTCACAATGAGTACAATCAGTGAACCATGTGATTTTTTTTGTTGTTTTCAATTCTACACGGTGTTTCGTTGGGCTTGCAAAAAGAAAGAAGTTGCACATAATAAGTTCGAATTGGGCTGCAAGTTCGAAGTAATATTCTTTTCAGAAACTTGGATTTCTATTTCGTGCGAAGGAATACTTCACTTCTCGTCAGCTTTTAATGACAGGTTGTATCAGAATACAACCTGTCTTGGATTATAGTTCTCATATATAAAGCTCGTCACCAAAACATTCGTTGAAGTTTCTTGATTTTATTCAGAAAAACGTAATTCGTATTGTTGGTGATTCTTCGCTCACTCCATTGGAGCATTGTAGAAGGGTCGGAGACTTGTCTATCTTCTATAGATATTTTCACGGTCGGTGCTCTTCTGGACCTGATGAAACTCAGTACAAAGAACTACACAAAATAATTAACGCTCAACAAAGTGGGCGCGGGTCAATTAAAGTGATATTTGAACCCTGACTTAGCCTTTTTTTTCTCAAACGTTTTTTGCAGATCTGGTGATTTCACTTCAAGGCTGATTCAAAATAGTCCTGCGCTATCGGCATTGAATTTAATATCACTGTTATCAGGATTTTTTATTCTTGTATGAATTCAAAGTGCTCAAACTAACGGAATTCAAGATATTATTGAACCTTTTTTTTTCGGGCGGGTTGGAACTCTAATACCTATCCCTAGTGTCGTATAGCGATATAGACATAGACATGACTTAGTCGATTTTCTTTCTGTACCGCGTGGACTTAGCTTGTTTTTACCCTAAATGTTTTTTTGTCGTTTATTCCAATGTAGACCGATCTACAGCTACAAGGAACCACCAAACGAAGCATCCAGGCACGGCTCTCCGAACATAAGAGAAATTGTCGACTAGGACGTACAGATGAGTTGGCAGTGGCAGAATACGCACTCGGAGAAGGCAATCACGTAATTGCTTTTGACGAAACCCAAATGCTCGACAGGACTCTGTGTTTTTGAAATAGTAGCAATAGAGATACACAAACATAAAGACAATCTCAATCGAAAAGGAAAATGCATGAATATCAATGAAGTCTGGATATCTGCATTGAAGAATATACGACCAAAACCAGTTAATAGAAAACAAGCCACGCTAAACCCCAATACACAAAACGTCCGACACGAAAGCAGATATAAAGTGGATCACAGTTTGTACTGTGGAAAAGAGAACATTGCGTCATCCGTTATCTCATAGACTTTGATAATGCCTACCACAGCTGTAGGCGAAACATCAGGAGTGAGAACCTGTGGACCACTGCAAAGAAATCCGAAAAACACCCCAGAATCCCTCGGCCGTGAAAATGTAGATTCTTCGATTGAAATAAGTTTTTCAAAAATATTCTGTCGATCACCGTTGCCTATCACTTCTTTCATTAAGATTCAAGAAACGTTCTTTAAAATGTTCAGAAGTGTTAATTCTGGTAGGATTAATGAAAAGAGCTAGATTTTGCAAAGAACTTTTGCATATCGATATTCTGGCGTCCGCTGGCACAGTTTTTCAATTTGATCGTTGTTCCACTCTTACTTTCGGATGGCGTTAGGTTCTGTTATCATATTATGTGAGGAATATTGTCAAATGTTTTCGAAATGTTATGGTTCAAGATAATCGACCTTCCTGAACTGAGAGAATACTTTTCAACGATTATTATCAAACCACAATATTCAACGCAACACAGAATTGAATCTGAATCGAAAATATCTGAAGAATTTGAGATAGTATGCCCTGAGGTGTTGTTTGTTTTTATAAATTTTAGGAGTCGACCTGAATAAGTCGGTCAATAGGTAAGTTAATAGGTAAAGTATACGAGGCTCTACAATAAGCATACCTGAACAGAAAAGGAGAACCTGCACATTTACCTTCTTAGTGGTGAGAATCCTATCAACGAAAGAATATAATTCTGATGATGGAAAAACCAGAAGACAGAGTATACATCTTTTATATTCAACAACACTCTCTTGGTGGAAAAATAAGTGAAGTTTCCGGACAATGAGTAAGTTTTGGCTATTCCGAGTGCTGTTGGTACAGCACCTCAACTTCGTAGGGATATTGGGGATTTGTGATCAGCTGAACATACAAATTTCTCTGTGGGACTTGTAGTAGATTCTTTTCTCACAAAACTGATACCAAAATCAGCCACTTTTCGGTGCCCAGAAGAGCACCCAGATCTTTTACCGAACACATGTCCTATAGCGTCAGCTGTCAACAACCCAAACAATTTTAACTTTCGGGATGTTTTGTGAAAAAATGGGGCACACTCGTTTTTCCGGGCTGGTCACGCTGAAAGACAGGTTACCTCAGAACATATTGCATAAGTTTCAGATCCTTGGTTCACGTGAGTTGGAAGGTAGATTGGTCTTTTCGGCAAAAGACATCGAATTCTATGGGAAAAGACGGTATCTATGGAAACAACATTTCTCCCATAAATACCAGACCGATTTCCTGGGAAAGGCAGTTCGTCTTGGTCCTTCAACCAGGCAACAACTCTTCCATTGAACCTGAATTCTTTCCCGGTACCAGGCTTTGTGAGGATGGAGTCCCCGACAAGATCGGATGAAACACCATTAGAATCGGAACAAGGAAGCACAGGTCCGTAAGAAATGGGAACCAAGTATCCGGAAGTCTCACACATTAACTTCTTTCAGAATTTCTAAACTAGTTTTTCAAATTTAGAGATTGTCAATGGGGAAATATCCAATTGCTAAGTAATAGAGAACTATGTTACAGTAACGTCTTCAGTGTGTGTGCTCTTCCAAATCAGATGGACTTTCTTATTCAAAAATGAGATTATAGTAAATGTAATATCAGAAGATTATAGCTCACCATGCATTATTTATATGTTTCAAGGAAGTCAATAAATCTGTTGATCAATTTTTTGCATTTCATTTCTCTACAGCCGACAGAACTTTGTATCCTGAAACGAACTCATAAAAAAACACAATGTGGGAAAACTAGGTCTTGAATTCAAGGGAATAACACTCTTAGCTTCTTAAGATGGTACGTTGGGGTTTCTTTCTGATACCAGGCTGGGTGACAGTTTCCTGCGGGAAGCCGACATCGTGACAAAGAAGCAGATAGACATGACGATTCAAAGTGGCAGTATTCTAACCGTACATATAAGACAGGGGTACGTTCGGATACAAATTGTCCCTTGAAATATTCGACACTTGTGAAAAAACACATTGTATGAATGTACGGGGCTAACAGTCCACACTAAACTTTAACAGAAAGAAACTACTCACACATTCCAGTAAGCCGTAAATGATGAAACCACTAATGATAGAAAATTCCGTTGCTTTTTCAACTGTCAGCATCATCTCACAAACAACCAAAATGGACAATCCAGAATCGAATAACATCCATTCGGTGAATTTTCCAAAAATGTTTTGAATCGATTCCGTAATACGATGACAATCTCTGATCATCCTTCGAACTTTGTTCACGTTACTTTCGATATGAATATCGTCAAGAAAGTACATGGAGAAAGCAAATTCGACAGTTTTGATCAGGTGATCGTAACGCCTCTTCAGGATATCACATAGTTCGTATACAAAAGTAACCATCAGTAAAATTTGGAAATCCATGATCAACCTGTGAACTAATATTATCATATTTTCCAATTGGCTAACTCCGTATCCTGGGTAAAGTTCATATCCAAAAACTGACATGCACAAAATGAGTCCAAGGCAGATGATCAGTGCAGTTATCCGTTTTAATATGCTTTTCACTCTAAAAATATTTTCAAGCGAAACATCCTTTTGGAACTGTCTGACATTGTTCCAGAGTTCGATCCATGTGGATGTGTGTCTCAAATAAACGTGAAGCAAGATGAAGAAAAGGAAAACCTCACCTGTTAATGATATATTATCAAGTACGGAAACAGACACAGAAATCTGGTGCTCAAATCGAATCCTATTCATGATGAATGTGTTGTATAAAAGTAAAACAAATGATGAGGCGTAGAAGAAAATTATTGAACATTTCGACGGCCAAGTTTCCGACTCGAAGTTTCTATCAATACAGCCTGAAATTTTGGCGACTTTCACTAAAAACGATAAGAATGTTATGTCGTCCATTGACATCACAGAACAATTTTCTTCAACTACCTTGGATATATGGTGTTCAATAGCTTGGGAAGTGCTTTATGACTTGATTTAAATGAGATTTGTACTCGTTGACATGAAATTAAATTCGATATTCAACAGGTAATTAGTATCAGTTCAATGCATTATAAAAATCATACGGAGGTTGGAAAATAATATATCATTAGTTATTGAACGAAAAAATGGCCGTGTAACAAAGGTTTTTGGTATAGGAAGTAATGATCTTTATTTTTATTTCATTTCCACAAGAACAAACCCCATATATTTTTAACAGTAATGGGGATTAAATTACTATATATATACAGAGTGTGCGGTAGCAGTCGTAACCCTGCTTATCAGCAAAAAGATAAAGAGGTCGGACAGGGTTTTTTCATCAAATGGCATCATCAATAATTTTATAGAACAACTGAACCTTGGAACTATTTACCAAAGGAGGTTTTTCCTTTGTGAATTTGAACTATTCAAAGTGTTAATTCGTATCTCCTGTCCCTTGATTCACCCGGTGTTCTTCGAACATTACAGGGCTTCCCTTTCGTGTGAATCTGTAGGCATATAAACAAAATGGGACGTCACTCGTATAAGGTATCGATTTTTTTTTCAAATAGAAAAAAAATTGTGATATTTTGTATGAAAGGACTATCAGTTCCATATACAACACTGGTTTGCTGTTGAAAATCGAACCGGCATTTTCTGAGTTTTTGGTGTCAAACTCACTCATTTCGACTTAAGAAAGGAAAACTTGGACCTGTTTCTATTCACACCGAAGCTGAGCGTACCCCCCTACACCAATTCATCTCTATTTCTCGTATATTATATTTTTTTCAATAATAATAAATAACGTTTATTTACGATTAATGGTCCAAAAAATATACGGAACTGCATGACCTCAATGAGAAAGAAAGAGAAATCATTTTTACAAGGAAATATACTTCAATTAAGAACCTCTCCGGAGTATGCCCGGAACACAAACTTTGATTTTGTAAAGAACTTACTGTCGATAATCAAGCGGTTGATTTTATTCATGAATTTTCAGAAAGAAAATCATTTCATATTTTGATTTCTATTATGTAATGAAATGTCTATTTGGCAAATGAAGAAATATACTCATTCTGATTCATTCTTATCAATAACTCAAAACAGACAAACAAATTTCGAAAAATGGTTACATGAGAGTTGAATGCTAGAAGAAATATCAAATTGCTAGATCAGAACCCCGTATGTGCAGTCGTTAGTGTTACAAACGCTCTTAATGCTGGGTTAACAACGAAAATTCTAAATTCTAACCTCATATGTGAAGCCACCAGTGTTACATACACGCTTTATTCTAAGTAAAAATATCTAATTGCTAGACTGTAACCTCGTAAGTGTAGCAATGATGTATGAAAGAATAATACAAATGGAATGAAAGCATGGTTAATAAAAGTACAACGAACCAGATATCTGGCATGCCAAAAATGAATATTTTCAGATAACAAACAGACGTATGGCAGTGTCAATATCTGAAAAGTAAACTTCTCGTACAATCGGAGTTTTTCTATAGGACTGCAGAATTTTTATGATTTTCGACTTCCGGGTACGCCCAAAGGAAACCCCGGTGGAAATAACCTACACAGGTGAAATAGTATACCTAGCATATGGATATGGAGTTTGCTACTACACCTTAAGTCTGGGCAAACCTGGCTCTTATACTATGAGTAGGTCTCATTCGATCAATATCTATCCTGAAAATTTGCTGCAATTCATACCCCATCCAGCACCAAATGTATTTTGCTCGTCTTTAGTTTTCGAGCCTGTGATAGTCCACGCCTAAGGCGTGGGTAAGTTGCCTGAATGAGTTTTTTCCAGTATGATTTGATTTATAGCCAAACTTCGAGTGTGTTTACCTACTATCTTTTTGTAAACTTCGAATCCGTTTCAAAATCAATGTGTTTGGTACACGAATGGGTTGAACACAATATAAAATCATTTCAATTGAGGCCACTGCCAGATTTACGATAATCTATCATTTCTACTGACGGTTCGCAGTGTTTCATAGTTATATAAAAAGTTATAAAGGCCAAGGATCAACGAGAACTTCTACTCACACATTGCAAGGAGCTGTAGGCTATCAATTGAAGCAGTTTTTCTCTCTGCCATACTTCGCCTCGTCCTTTAGTTGGAACTGCTGACCACATCATCAGTATATGCAGAGAAGAATAAAATACCATCCATAATGCAAATTTTCCGAAGATAGCGTTGATATGTTTCACAGCTTTGTGTATAATTTTATATAACAAGGCAATTTCTTTTGTCTTCCGCCTAATATCAATATAACTTATTGGCGTATCCAGAACAGATTCTACAACTTCGTTCAAATACTCATACCTTCTCGCTAGTATATGGCAGATCTCGTATGTGATAACTGTCATCCAAAACACTTGACTATCGATTAAAAATCTGTGACTATAGTCCGATATTATGAAGATTATGTCGTCATTGAAGGATAAGGCTTCGCAAAGTAGAACTGAAACGGATAAAACAACGCTATAACATGAAGTTGACACGATAATGTGCTTCCAAATACGAATATCATAAAAATATATTTTATTGGTTATGAGCTTGTTGAATTGTGTCATGATAGAACGTAATTCTTTCCAATTCGTTCTATTGTTTGCTGCGCCGTATAATCCAAACATCACACCAAGTCCTTCGGTTATCATCATTAGTGTGAAGAGAGTTGCGACGATTGGTACAGGATGTTTTATCAACAAATTCAAGCACATCACATTGAACTTCGTAGTTAACCAGAATAATGCCAAATAACAAAAACCAAGGTAACATCTCGATACCCAAACGTTCGATGTGAAATTTCCCCAAATCAAACCTAAGATCTCTCCAATTTTCAAGTAGTATGACAGTAAAACGGTGTCATTCATGGTTTCTTCGCCGATACACATGTTTGATACATTCATCTCACACTGACCAAGCAATACTTGTGGAAGGGCTATTATGGAATCGATAGATCAATCGTCTAATTAATTCCAATGAATATTTTAACGAGTAATATGTCTTCTGTGAATTGTTTGTGTAGATGTTCGATATTAAAAGTTCACTCAATATTGAGGGAATGAGAAATAAATAGGATTATCGTGCGACACTTGAGTGATGAACAACAAATAAGGACAATTCGTTAGTAATGATGAACGATATGAACTTCATATAGGTATGTATGGTCTTTACTTGACTCTTACTAGCCAGATCCGTTTAGCTCATTGGTATTTGGGTGAAAAAAAAGTCGAATGTTGAAAAGCCTACACAATCTTATACAGGGTAATTCACGGTGGATGGAACATTTCACGTTCCTGGTGAACCATTGTGAAAATATTTTCGACAATGCGGTGTTGCCGCTTCTATTATTAAAAAGTAGTAGCAACTTCGATTTTTCTATTGGAACACCCTCTATGGAAGATTATTTTTGAAATCTACAATGATAACTCGAAAGCTTTCCTTGATGGTTCCCTATTCCTATCTGCTTTTGGAATGTGAATTGATTTAAATTTTCTTCTTATGTTTCAGTTAAGAAATACTGTGCTATCAAAATTTGGTTAGGTAAGTGCTACTTGAAGGCCGCCTATACTTCAGCCTTTTCTCCGTAACTTCAATTTCGGGTGGTGAAAAATTTTTTCGTTCACTTGAAAAGTTAGCGAAAGTTGATTATTTCAAATGAAACGCACTGTATATTATTGATTATTCGGGAAGCTGTTGAAATTTGCTTTCTTTCCATATATCATGCGTGTAACTCGCTAGTCAAGTTTCGGACTTATGAGCATTTATTTGTGAAATGTCCCTTCAGAATGGTATTCCCAATAGGTATTTTGTAAGCAGGCCATGCCAGTGTTGCGATATTGTTTCAGACAAATCTGTAGACGTAGGTGTTCAAAATTACGCCTCAAGGGTGTTCTTTTGGCTGAAATTCCTAAAATTTTTCGAGATCACTCGATCTATGGAACACGTTGTTGCCAATACAGATTACTTTTGGTTAGAACAGAGAATAGAACGCAAGATCAATCTGAGTTTTGATGAAAACAAACTGAATCTTCAATGACCTACCTCCAAGAATAATCTAAGGTTTGAGTGTATTCAATAACCATTTAAAAATTCTCTTGTGATCATAAACAAAACACAAGAGAAGTTTGCTGCCAACAATATTCTAGAGTTTGCACGCATTCTGAATATTCTATAAATGAGTGATATGTTTTTTAAATATTTTCAGTTCAACCCAGAATATTATAAAACAATAATGATTTCACTCGCCAGAAAAAATGGCATTTTCTCACTTCACATATCCATCAAATTGGATCACAATTCTCACTCCTATTCGCTCACTCGCATTAACGTGAATAATATTCGGCTGAATCGGCTTTTAAACCAAGCTTTCGAATTGAGATCACAATATTATATTGCTCAAATGAGAATATCAACAATCTATTGATTTTTTCAGCACATAGACCAGAATTCGCAACGACATAGCCACTTGGCAACACAGAACGTGCACATGACTGTCATCTCAACTGCGAGAGTGACGATACCTGGCGAATTTTTATTTGAGTTATTACTACGTTCTACGTCATCAATTATTGATCAAGTATGCTAGATCGGTTGTCTTATTTGCTGACAATGTTTTATATGGAATGAAAACACCAGTATATAGCCACCTTAGTTGTGACATTCTCCTAATGATATCGACATTTTCGTCACTTCAGAAGTTTCGAATACTCTCAAAACGATGACTTAAATCTATTCAAAAGGAGAACTTATGCATTTGTTAAATATTTTTGGACATGTAGAAAGTTCTATGAAAGGTATCCGAATCTAGCGCAAATTGAATCTCAAGAAATTAATGCGAGTTTATGCTAATTTGGGAGGACTCCTATTCCCAAAAAGGGATGAGGAATTCTGAATTGTTTTGTTGACCTATGCATAGAGCAATTCATCTGGAACTCTCGACGATGAGTTTCCTGATGGCGAGAAGAGGAAGGATACCTAGGATCTATTCTGATAATGGAACCAGCATTGGAGATTTTAATAACCTACTGAAAAAAGGATACTGGGCCCAAAATACTGGACTATTCTTTCAACAAAACGAATAGAATGGATATTCATTCCCCAATCAGCTGCTTGGTGGAAAAGATGGTGGTGGAACTCTTCAGAAGGGAAGACAAATTGATAGTCGAATTCAAAGGAATCTTCACTATCACTCTTGAACGTGACGTGGAAGTAAATAGTCGACCATTCACATATGTCTCTGAAAATGAGGATGTGTTTCTTTTCAGTAACTTACTCAAGATATTCCCGAAATCGCAAAAGGAAAAGGATGTTGAATTCAGTTGGATTTTCAGTACATTGCATAATTTGTATTACCATATATACTGATAAGAATTAGATGTCATTTAAAAGTATACGGGTTGAATACACACCATGTCTTCCGAAAAGTAACAATTTTTCTCCAAATATTACATACTTTGTGACCTAGCTTTCCGTTCATTTGTCTATTAACCAATACATCCAGGAAAGCGAGGTGACCGTTTTGTTACATTTCCTTGGGCACCTTGCTTTTCTGGATGTATTGGTTAATAGACAAATGAAAAGTCTATCGAAAAGCAACTCACACAGACAAATATCTACATAAGGATTCAAACCACCATCCGCGACAGAAACAAGGAATCATTAAAAAGGAGATAGAACGAAGCAAATTTGCGAACCTCAATCACTGGATAAAGAGCTCAACCACCTTGGACACGCTTTGCGATCTAATGGTTACCAAAATAGAGAGAGAGACAGAGCAATACGACCCAAGCCAACTACAAATCCACACCCGCAAACGAAGGATGTGACTCCACCCTCAGAAACTGCTTTTTTGCCCTACCTAAGAGGTACCACGGATCGCATTGAAAAGATATTGAAAAAGCACAATATAAAAACAATATACGAACCAACAAAGAGAATAGAGGAACAACTGAGGTCAGCTAAAGATCCAAGAGATCCGCTATCCAATGCTGGGGTATACAGAATTCCATGCTCATGTGGAAAAGTATATATAGGGACCACCAAACACAGTTTTAAGACTCGAATCAGTGAGCATAGTCGAAATTGTCGGTTGGGACAAACGGACAAATCAGCTGTAGCTGAGTACGCCCTTCTGAACAACCGTAATATACAATTCGGAAAAACTTCAATTCTGTCAACGACGACGCATTACTCCACTCGCTTATACCGGGAAGCGATTGAGATATATGAGCATAAGGATAACTTCAACAAAAAGGAAGAGGAACCAAATTTGAACAAAATTTGGTATCCAGTTCTAAGAACAGCTGAGTCGAAGCCAGATAGAACCAGGGAATCGGACGACCAACAGAACGCTGTCGGACCGAAAGATAATAACGAGTCAATTCCAGATTTGCAATCAGTCAATCGAGCCCGAAAACCAGAGATGTATTAACACCGGCCGTGAAAACCTACATTCGTTCACTACTACTGATTATTTAAAATGACAATATAACTCCTCAAATATTCAATTGGGAAAATACCAGAACATCTTCCTTTGAAAGTCTAAGTGTATAAAATCGTATCTGAACATATTGTTCAGGCCAGTCGACATGTTAGGTTGATGGTCTATTATTACATGACATCTATTCACTTGGCTGATATCACGAAGGCTAACTTACGTTAAAAACTTGGGTATTTTTGGGGAATTATTTTGTGGCTTATGAAAGAAGTGATATCTCTTACAGAAACTAAAGTTTATAGTTTTCGCTTCGTAGAAGAGGAAAGCCAAAAAATGACTCCCCAAACTTTTTCAAGTTATATATCCGTTCCATTTCCGTACTTTTATCACCAGACGAACCTTCTATTGTGATTACTGATGAGAAGATGAAAATTTATCTATCAATTCCAATATTACTAACTTTCGCTTTCGCAAAATATTCCGAATTCTCAATTCATTTTGATGACTCTTCCACTCATTTTTCCTCAGTTTGCACCGATTTGGATTAACAATAAATACTCACACATTGTAGCAAGTCGAGTAGGATGAAACCAATAATAGTCGAGAACTCTGTTGCTTCTTCTAAGCTCAGCATCATCTCACAAACCAGCAAAATGTCCAAACCACATTGAAGCAACATCCAAGTGGTATATTTCCCAAAAATGATATCAACTAACGTTGCTATGCGAAAACATATTCTGCTCATTTTCTGAATATGTTTCACATTTGATTCGATATAAATGTGATCAATAAACGTCCTGGAGAATGTAACTTCTACTTTTTTGATCACATAATCGTAACGTCTTCCTAGGAGACCACAGAGTTCGTATATGATAATAATAATCAATAAAACTTTCACGTCCATGGTAAGTCTTTGTACTAGAATTATTATATTTTCTATTTCGTCAATGCCATATCGTGGATATATTATGTATCCTGTAGCCGGCAGTACTAAGGTTAAACCGCAGTACACGATATTTATTAATATACGTTTCCAAATATTGATATCCCAAGAAAAAAATGTATATGTCAGACTTTTTTCGAACTGCCTGATATTTTTCCAGAGTTCACTCCATTTTGATTTGTGAGTCCAAACTCCATGAATCGTGATTGAGAAAAATGCCAACTCACCTATCAATTCTATGTTATCAAGTATGCAAAGAGACAAGGGCATGTCCCAATCAAACTCTATTTTATTCATCAGGTAATTGTTGTATATAAGTAGGATAAATGTTGGAATGTAGAAAAAAGCGATGAAGAAATTCGAAAACCAAACTGCTGATTCGAAACTTTTGTGAATCAACCCAAAATATTGCGCGATGTTCACTAAAAACGATAAAAACGCTATGTCTTTCATTCTTGTCACCGAATTTATTTGGAACTTATGATCACGATTCTGAATGTATAGTGCCGAATGCGTGATCAGATTCATATATCTACATTGTCAACAGAAATATGGCACGATTAGATTGATATGCTTGATAACAACCCAATTCCATATTCCGTTCATTGTATATTGAATTATTTTGTTGATATTAGATGGTTCTATATATGTAAATGGATCTATATATATTCACTTCATTTGTTCCCTGGTCAAATTTCCTCATTTATTTTTTTGTGCTTCAATTTTTTTGTTGTAATCAAGGTTCATTTTAATTTTCTGATTTAGTTTTCAGTACCTATTTTTTTGACCGAGCAAGCTCTACAAGGTTGGGATTAGTCCCTCCTGCTCTAATTTTCCAGGTCAAACCAACTAATATGAGTTGAGAGGTCATTTAATTATGAACCCAATTATTACTCATGTACCGAATATCTGTATTCTTTGTGTGCGATCATCTCAAAAATCTTAAATCTTGATTGATATATTGACAACTTTGACAGAATTTCATGAAAAATTAATAAGAATTCCGGTACATAAGTATAAAGGTCAAGTAGGATATTTTTCTGTATATGATTCTTCTCTTTCTTCAAATCCATTTCCTTATTTCTGATATACGTATGTTATATATTGTATTGTAGAACATTCTGTATCCATATATTAGTTACCAGAGTGGGATATATTATGATGTTGATGTCATTGACACGAAAAGAAAATCATTAAAATAGTTTTGTATCGATGAACTAATTTACTTGGTTTTCAATAACACAAACAATTTATAACATGGCGCAGTCGGAAAAGGCAAGTGGAATCTAGAGAAACTCCAACGTTGAAAAAAGAAAAGAAAAAGTCAAAAATTGTATGACATGAATTTGACAAGTTGTCAAAATGGAATTCCTCAAACAGCCGAGCAGAATGGTAATGGAAGGAGATTTAGCCAACAACTGGAAGAAGCAGCAGTTTGAATTGTATCTCGTCGCCACAGGATGTGCTAATAAGGAAGAAAAGGTACAGGCAGCAGTTCTGTTACATATCATTGGTGATGAAGTACTTGAAATCATTGAAAGTTTGGGATTATCTCATGAGGTCAGAAAAATCAAAACGAAGCTACTGGTTGAATTAGAGAAATATTTCATTCCAAAGAAGAATCTCACAGTTGAACGTCATAAATTCAATGTGAGGGTTCAAGGCAATCATGAAACTTTTGATATGTTCCTGAAAGATTTAAAAACTCTGGCGTCGACCTGCGAGTTTGGAAGTTTGAAGGATGCTTTGATCAGTGATCGAATTGTGTGTGGTACCAAAGATCAAAGAGTTTAGAGAAAAATCACTGAGAGAAGAACAATTAGAATTACAAATGGATGAAGTCAGGAAAAAGCAAGGAAGTACTTCTAGATTTGTCACAAATAGAGTCCAGAAAACTGCGTTTGGAGTCACTAATAACGAACAGGATATGTTGAAGCTATATATTTGTACTCGTGGTTCAAAATATCATTTCGATCATAATATATGTTATATATTGTATTGTAGAACATTCTGTATCCATATATTAGTACCAGGGTGAGATATATCATGATCAAATATAGTTTTGAATAGAAACAGAAATTCCTTAAAAAAGTAACTACTGATAATTTCATTGAAAACGATGGATATGATGAATTATTCAATTTTTATTATAGTAGGGAGAATGATTATGGAAAGAATTTTAATAATTGTGAGACTGAAGAAAGAGAAGAAAACTTATGAAATGGATAAGAGTGTTATGAATACGGAAATGAATGAAGTGATGGACATGTCAGGTGAATGTAGTACTGGTAGCAAAAGGGTAAAGGATATGCAGTTCACAAGGGCTGGGAGAAAAATAGTTGAACCAAAACGTTTAAATGATGATGTTTCGTTTTTGTTAAATTTTTTTGTTTAAAAAGGGGGCATGTTATACATTGTTTTGTGGAACATTCTGAATCCATAAATTAGTTACCAGGGTGAGATATATTATGATGTTGATGTCATTGACACGAAAAGGGAATCATTAAAATAGTCTTGTATCGATGAACTAATTTACTTGGTTTTTGATAACAGAAACAATTTATAACACCTAGATGCACAATTTTCGAAAGATGAAAAATTGTTTATAGTGGCAAGGGATATGATGATGTGATTCTGTGCCTTGCCTACGATCTAGAAGTCTTGTGGTCGAACCCCCAACGAGGTAAAGAATTGTCAGTAGAAGAATTATTTCTATCATGTTGGAGGGATGCTATGCTTCATAGTTGATGCTACTCCTGGAGTTTGGCTCAGGGCAGCGGTCGGCAACACGCGGCCCGCGTACTTCCTAGTTGCGGCCCGTGAGTGTTTTGTAAAATCAGTAAAAATATCCAAATAATGCATTTAAGAAATTATTTGAAAAATGCTGTCGAGGAAGCTGGAATCAATCTCCATTGGAAAAATGATAAAATGACAGGTATTTTAATACACCTAGACAGAATTCAGCGACAGATTTAGTAACTTTGAAAGAGTTTCAAGCCAACTGTAGATTTTTGCAAATCCATATTCGTGATATTGAGGATGTTCCAAGCCATATACAAATAAATGTGATTGATCTCCAATCTAATGATGCTCTCGAAAGTTTTTTTATGAAATCAATGATCTTGTTGAATTTTGTGGCAGCTTGCCAGCTGATTTTGAGATTACAATTTTGGTAGCACTCATTTATGCGAACAAACTTTTTCAATCGTCTATTACAGAAAAAATAAATATGCTTCTCGTCTCACAGACGAGCATTAGAGAGCGATTCTACTCATTTCAACTACAAATATGATTGTCAACATACAAGAACCCACACAGCACATAACATCCAATGGATGTCCGTTTTACGTCTAGCTCAAATCCAAACGTCCATGGATGTTGAATGTACATCCACTGTACGCATGGGATATGGACGTATAATGGATATTCCAGTTCTGTACATCCATTGTACGTACATGCAATGTACAAAAAAATGCTTCGGTATATTAATTTCATGACGAAATATCTTCATCGTACTAATTCGTTTTGATCCCAAATAGAAATTTATTTTATAAGTGAAAAATACTAAATAAGCTGTTCAATCGATGTTTGTGCAATATGTTCAGCCAATTGATGTCCATAAATCGACCTTACCTGTACGTCCATTCGTAAACATCCAGTGGACGTCCAATTCATGGTCATGTATTTATTTAATGATATTGAATATTGATAATATAATCATATATTAATTCATTTATAGTATTAAAATTATCGAAGGCACATACAATTTTTTCTGTGGGCAGAATACCATTTGAGGATCTTGGACATGGTGAAAAATTATCATTTTATGAATACATGTCATTTTGCTATCATTCTCATTTATAAGGATATTTTATGATTATTCAATATGTTTGAGTATTCTGATACATTGAATTGAACTGGCCATCACTTGATGAAAATTCGTATTCACAAAAATATCAGTTTCCTCAAGCTTCTTCAAGCTTGGGGAAGCTATTGTATGGCAAAACACGTTTTGCTGTTTTGTAAGCCCATTGTCAGTGAGAATGTTACAGGAAACTGATATTTTTATTATGACATATATTATTATTCTCATAATTGATTCTACATATGATGATCATCGACAAGTTTTTTTTATTGATTTCGTATTGAATTTGTTGCTATTCATATATTGAAATATGCAAAATGTTGAATTTGTTTTATAATTCAGCCGCGCACTTTATATTCAAGGGAGATCCATTTTGTTCCCAAAGTGGAACGGCGATTGGATGTTCAATGGACGTTTTTTGAACAGTTTGGACGTCCAATGAACGGCCATTGGATGTTCAATGGGCGCTTTTCGAACCAGTTAGTGACGTCCAATGAACGTCCACTGTTCCTCTTTCGGAAACAACATGTACGTTCATTGGTTGTCTAAAGTAATCCCAACGGATGTATGAGTACGTCCAATGGACGTTCTCAAAGGACGTCCTCTGTATATCCAAAGTGGTGCCGTATGGGCCTCCACTGGACGTCCATTGGAAGTTAAACGTACAGTAAGGGACGTCCAATGAATGTTTTAAATATCCAGAACTAACGTTCATTGGACGTACATAGGATGTACATGTGCTGTGTGGGTAAATAGCCTCCCAAATAATCAACTTCATGCATCACACTGACTTTTATATAGAATCAGCTATTTACTTTGTAGTTTTTTTTTCTGTTTTGTGAATCTCTCCTATTTCTACTGATCAATAAAATGCAAAAATTGTATAATGAAAAACTGTAAAGCCCAAATATGTGTAACTATTACGTGTATGAAATAAATTGCCTACATTTTAACAGTTTTAAATAACATTTTTGTTTTTTCTGCGGCTATGGGATTTGACCAATTGAACTATTTTGAGCTTCTAGAGTTACTATCACGGGTGCGGCCCCCGCTTAGGGCTTAGGGAGTTTCTTGATGAAGAACGTCGATGAAATTGACGGCGTTTGGTATGGAAAATAACAAATGACATTTATTATTACTACAATTTGTTCATGATTGATTGTCAATTGTTGTTCGTGAGGAGCAACCACCAAATGTTCCGAAAATCGATGAAAATAGAGAATGAAAATATCATTACCGATTTTTTTCATTCATTCGATAAACAGATTGGAAAAAAATGTTCGTCAATGCACAGGGCTGACAAACTTGTTGAGTTCTGTGGTGACTTCCAACTAGAAAAGCGGCGTCTGGTGCGAGCATTATCGGACATCGCTGTCATTCTTTCGTTTAGATTTTATAGACCGCAGGCATGTGACGTCACATGCATCAGCCTGCTGGACAAACAAATCGTATTTCCATAAACCACAATGGTGATTTAATGAGATTATAATTGCAATTCTGACATACAAAGTGCATGAATATACCGTTGCCCATTTCAACTTTTCAGTACCTAAATCTGCTCTTTCAGTTGCTTGAATCCACAATTCAGGTCTCTCAACTACAAGAGGATTAATATTCTTTCTATTTTCGGGAATAGAAGGGAATCGATGGACTGAAACATCACAATCGCCCAAAATCGAGTTATCATCGAGAAAAAATATTTTCAAATATGACACAAATGCACAATAAGCATATGTAGATCCGTTTGTTTCCAGCAGGCTGGATTTTCAACTATCATTTTACTGTCGTCTGTCAGATATGCCCACTGTCTATTGTTTCCATTTTCAGCTCCGTTTTCGTTATTTTATTCAATATCCGTTCCAGTTCGTCGAAAATGTTTTTTCTACCAGCGTACGAAAAAAAAATGAATCCCTGAGTTGCCAAAGAACTTGAGTGTGAATTGTCATTTTTTTGATACTGTATCAACTTGACTTGGTCAGATGCTCATCAATAAAAATGCTAAGATATTTAGTGACCCTCCTTTGCTCAATAGTTCTATTGATAAATTCAACAAATAGACTTTTATTGAAATCAGTGACACTACAAAGGTTCATTTCGGTTTTAAATCCATTCAAAAAAATCACTCAACTTGGCAGAAACTTATCATTCGGTTAACAGCATCAAATGACCTTTATAAAAAAATAGATGGTAAATTCATACCTCATCTTGTTTTTCCCCAAATACATTTTTTCTTCGCTAAATTAACACAAAGTTCACCTCTGGAAGACATAATCAACAAGGATTTCAGAACCCTTTTATATCTTCACGATGATATCCAGAGAGACACTTAACTTGATCACGATCCCGGTTATCCCTTTGATGTGGCAGCATTAGCATGCTGACCAAGAAGCTATTTATTTAGCGTTTGGTATAACGGTGGGCTGACCAACAGCATGAGGCTGACAAAAATGTTACGGATTGCCTTCCATAAAACGCGCTCAAAATGATCTGTTACTGTTCAAACCCCTAAACCATCTCCATCCCCATGTTTTCAAATGGACTTATCCATTATTTTCAAAGGAATATAATCGTTACATAATTATTCATCTGATGACTAACATTTATAACTCGCTCATTGTTCTTTTGAAGTCGGTTTTGGTTGGTAGTTGCACTTTTAGTTTGTACAAAAAATGGTTTTCAGAAGACGCCTTATGAAAATTGTTCTTGATGATATCCCTCATCATGCACTCAATATATTGCTTTACTTCTGGCAAAGATCAATTATCCTAACACCAATCTGATTTCATTTGCACTCGATGCGCGTTTCACTACAAGGTTTGCATCTTCAAGAGATGAAAACTGATAGTGCAGCAGTATTAGTTTTCTTCTCCTGGAGATGCGAACTTTCTTATAGAAACGCGCGTCGAGTGCATTCGATATCAGTTTGGTGTTAGGATGATTCTTCACAAAAAGTTCAGTGAATCGTAAGGGATAGCAACAAAAACAATTATCATAAGGCGTCTTCTGAAAAGCAATTTTTCTACAAACGAAAAGTACAACTGTCAACCAATACCGACCTCAAAAGGACAATAAGCGAGTGAGAATCCCCTCTCACAAAACGACAAAATTAAAAAATTCTCCGCTATATAATCCGGTCATACTTTATAATAAACTGCCTAAATCAATTGAGGAGTCTGAATCTTATGTAATATTAAAGAATAGCACCAAAAGATTCTTAATTGAAAATTGTTTTTATAGCATCCAGGATTATTTAGGATGAATATTCTTATTTTAAGATACTAATTAAATATCTGTTCCCTATCTAACTGTGATACTCATGTGCTGTTATGGTTTTATTTATGTATGACAAATTATGATCTCAATTTTCTTTATGTTGTGTAGTACCTGTATTGACTCACCATATGTACATAAGAACCGAAATGGTGGATAAATATCATTATTATTATTGTTATAAATGTTCAAACCTAATGATAATAATAATAATAAATACCTTCATTTCCTTCGACAATTATAAAATTGTATAGAACACGTCACAAAATGAAAACTAAACGAACTGCATGTACGACAAACGACAGTTTTTCTGTCACAGGAGACTATTCCTGTTTATAGCGAAGTACTCATTCAGAGTGTAACAATTATTCTTTAATAGAAAAGATTGAAGTTCACCCTTGAAACTTGTTTTTATTTTTGGGAATATAAACACAAATTTTATATATGTAAAGACTAGTTAGAGTCGATATATTTAACGTTTTAAAAATATCACGGCATGACTGTCTTCGAGACACGTTTGTCATGATTCGAAGTATATTCTTCTGGGCAGTGAAAACAGGGCCAGCAGCTGCTGAAATTCCCCATAAACATATACCATACCTCAAACGACTACTCACCTGAGCATGGTAAAGATTGATCAATTGGTGTTTCCTCAAAATTTGTCTCATATTTTTGAAAATATATCCTAACGAGTATAACCTCGACGTCAACTTTTCACAGCGAGTCCTGAAATTCATCGAAGCGTCTAGGTGTATCCCCAAGAACTTCACCGAATCCAGGCTGCTGTCCAGTTTGATATTGTTTACAGTGAATGAAACATCTGCTATATTCGTATTTTGAATGTTGGATAACTTGAGTTTTTGCAGTAATGGAATGGAGATCTAGATTATTAACAAAATCTGAAGTTTTAGATAAAGCCATAGTACATTTTTGTGTGAGAACATTCTCATTGGAGTCAGACGCGAGCAAAGAAATATCATCAGCATAAATTACATGATTTGTTCCATCATAAATCGAACTGAGTGCGTTGATATATAGAAAGAATAATACGGGTCCCAAAATGGAGCCCTGTGGAACCCCCATTGTAACCGGCAGCCTCCCAGAAGAAGCCTGTTTGAGTTTTCCTTCGGCATTCGTAATAACTGACACATATTGCTGACGATCTCTCAAAAAGGATGAGATCCATTTGTGTGGGATGCCTCTGATTCCACATTTCTCAAGAATACTTAAAAAAGTTACCATTTGGAAAATGGGGGTGGGGGTGAATTTCTGGGGGTATGAACATGAACAAATCATTTTGAATGCGTTATATGGAAGGCATTTCGATATTCGAAAAAATTATTTTTGATTAATTTTTGAACTCGTTAATTATCAGAGATATTGAATAGTAACACTAGTTGCCTATCTCCGAACCACTTTAATGTTGGAGGTTATGCATTGCGCTTTCTCAACCTGAGATAGGGTCCTCTTCTCAATTAGGTTTTCACCGCCCCCATCGTTTCGTATCAGCTAACCTGACCATTAAACACTCTTATGTCGATTAGTGGACAAATTTCAAACATAATCTCTTTTTTTAAGATACAGTCACATGTGGCAATCTGAGCCTTCAGATCCCTTCGGTCATGCAATAACTCCTTAGATGTAGCATAACTCTTAGAGTGACTATTTCTTCAAGAAAATTCAGGAATGATGTGATGGAATTTCAATGCTATCCCCTATATGGAGAGTGCTTTTTGAAGGCTAGCGAAAGTTTTGTTCTTGATCGATACATATACTGAATCACCTCACTGGGTACGACTAGGTGGAATATCTCTGATGAACTGAGAAGATTCAATGAGTAGAAACTACTGAGGTCGGCCCAAAAGCCTATATCTGTCAACTAGCAGGTGTGACTTGAAGGAAACAAGTTCTTTGTTTGGCTTGCATGATTGGCTAACTCGGACAAAGGATCACACTCTCTCCTGATGATAATATAGTATTTTCTAGATCATTGTAGGTGTTTCTCTATTCGATAACTTTTTCTGGACAATATAGAAATTTATCACGATTTATGAAAATTGATCGTGATGGTGGATGAGGAAGCTATTATGTAACGAAACGTGTGACGCGGTTCAATAACCCATGACTATTGTGAATCCTATAGGAAACTGTGATATCTTGTGTTGAATATGGATTTCGGGCAGTTCAATGAGAGTCTCACCCAGAACTGTTACCTTTATGGGAGTGAAAGCTCACAAATGCTAGTGGACGTGATTTGATTCATCTCATTATATGGAAAAATATAAACTCAATAAAATTTTACTCACGCATTGAAGTGTGCCATATGCTACGAAAGTAAACAATACCATAATCAGCTCCGGTCGAAAGTGTTCCTTAGCTGTTAGAGCTGTTTCGCAGAATATCAAAATGTACAGCGATGAGTTGGAAACCATCCACAAGGAAGCCTTCCCAAAGATCGTGTCGATTTGCCGAACAGCTTTGTGTATGAATGTGCACATCACTTTTATTTCCATCGATCTCATTGCAGCGTTGTTTTTGTTGACAGGAGCATCAAACGTGGATTCAACAATATTGGTTAGGTAATCATATCTTCTTCTCAAGTAGCCGCAGAGTTCATACGCTATAGCAGTTATCAGGAAAATTTGAACATCTATCCCAAATCTATATATGAAGATAGAAATACCGAATAATGTGTTCGATGCGATGTTATAAACGCTGGATTTCAAAACGGTTATGGGTAAAACAAATCCACAGCAGATAATCAACACAGCAGTGTGCTTCAAAATGTCAATATCCTGGAAGTATAGTTTCTGGACTAGAAATTCTTCAATTCTTGCTATATTCGCCCAGAGTTTGATCCAGTTTCTTCTGTTGTTGAGAGAACCGCACCATTCCAATACCAAGAAAATTACCCCGGCTATCACCATAAAAAAAGAAAGAATTTTGACTGAGTGTTTGTGATTACCTCTAATCATCAAAAAGGTCCATTTCATCGTAAAGTATGACATGAAACAAGAGAGTGTCGTATAGAAAAAACATATATAAATTTTTGATAATATAGTTGAGGAGAAATTTCCATAGATCAAACCAAATACTTTTCCAATTTTCACATAATATGATATAAGGACACTATCGTTGGTTGATTTCTTGGTGAGCGCCATTCTGTGGTATGTTTGAAACTCAGCATATACATGATATAATATTCCGAATCGATTGAGTATCTGATTCAATTGAATAATGTCCATTATTGTAATAGATTCACGTTTTGTTTGTATCCATTCAGGTGCCTGAAGGAGCTATCGTCAAAAAAAAATTTTTATGTCTGTAAACAGACATAAAAAAGGAAAACACTACACAAAAACACTACATTTGGTGTCACAAACAAAATACACTTTAAAATGAGTTGATTATATGGTTACAAACTAAACAGACAATTAAGTCATCATGGCATAAACGAGGTTGAACTTCACATCAACGATGGAAAATAGCTTTTTACATTGTAGAGCTCATATATTCCTCAACTGAGTAGAAAGAGGAGGAGGTGAGATATTTTTTTATGGATGATTTGAAGCAAGGCATGCTTTTCTTTCTCCATTCAGAGGGGAGTTTGTTGTAGAGGGCGTAATTCAGAGAGTTTCGTACAGAGGTATTAAGTCTGAAGAATGGGCATCTGAGCTGATCTGCAGAGCGAGTGGCATAGTTATGTTGATGGGCACCCTTCTTAAGTGATCCTGATTGTTTATGGATTTCTATCAGAGAGGAGTAAATGAAAACTGATGGTAGAGGCATTATTTAATATTTAATAAAACGGGGCCTACATGATGTTAGATATTCGGCTCCATCCAGGATTCTGATGGCTTTTTTTTGTAACTTGAACACTCTTAACGATTGAGTAGCGTTACCCCATAATGTAACACCATAACATAAATGAGAATGAAACAGGGCATGGTAAGAGTTTATGAGAATGTCGATGCTCAACATTTTTTTTAGCCTCCGTAGAAGAAATAGTTGACTTGATAATTTTCGGCATAATGCATCTATGTGTGCTCCCCAGCTGAGGCTATTATCTAGAGTAATTCCCAAAAGTTTTATATTATCACTCGAATCACCACTATTCGCCGAGAAAATCATATTTTGGCTTTTATTTTGGTTCATTTTCAAATTATTTGCAGTGAACCATACAGCTGCACGTTGTTCGGTTTCATTCATTAAGTTCTTCAGCTCTGAGTACTCAGAATGTGAGTTCAGGAGAAATGAATCGTCCGCGAATAAAATGCACATATTTGGCATCAAAAAGTTGAATATGTCATTGACATATATCACGAAGAGGAGAGGCCCCAAGATTGATCCTTGGGGCACTCCACTCTCCACGACTGCAATGTCCGACATTTCGCCGTTAATGGCAACAAGTTGTTTTCTTCCATTCAGATAGTCACTCAGCAGTTTGAGTGGAATACCTCTTATACCATAGTGCTCTAACTTCATGAGCAGTAGTTGGTGGGAGACACAATCGAAGGCTTTGGAGAGATCGCAGAGCGTAGCAGCTGTGAACTCTCCAGATTCAAAACCCTCGACTATTCTCCCAACAACTCTGCTCACTGCTTGAATAGTTTTGAACAATTCTTGCGAAATCCAAATTGACAGTTATTAATCGTTTTATTTTTATTAAAAAAGCTCAGTAGTCGGTTTTTAAGTATTATTTCTATTATTTTGCTAACTATAGGCACAATGCTTATCGGCCTATAGTTATCAGGAGTATTTTTGTCTCCTTTTTTATAGATAGGTGTTATTCTGCTGATTTTCAAACTATCCGGAAAAGTCCCCTCCTCAAAACAAACATTGATTATAACACTTAAAAGATCCGAGAGCGTATTGGAAAGCTCTTTGACAATCTTTCTGTTCAAGGTGTAAATATCGAACGATGATGAACTACTCAAATTTCCTATTGCCCAGTTAACCTCTTCCCTAGTTACAGGCTCCAAGAAAAACGTATCTTTCGGTTCTAAATTTGGATCAAGAAAATCCGCAGCGCAATGGTTATTAAAGGGTAGATTTTTTATCACATTCACAGCCGAAGGAATCTAACATATTTTCTTCCAGTTAGATGCCCATTCAAAAAGTACGGACCGATAACTCTTTTTCCGAGAATTCCACCCCAAACATTCAGTTACCAACGCTGTTGATGGTTCATGCAACGAACAAAATGGGGGTTTTCCGTTGCATAATAATGCATGTTATGCCGATTCACAGTTCCATTTTTATGGAAAGTCGCTTCATCAGGAGTGCGTTCTGAAATACTTTGTAGAAGGAAACTCTGTACTCTGTAATGGAATGACGGCCATAGTGGAATGTAACAAAACGCAACTTTCTTTTTGGAACGGACTTGGGAGATCTACTATGGAGCAGAGTTGAATTAAACCTAATTTTATATTTATTTCATTTCAAGACGTTCGCATAGTTATCTTATACAATATAAAATGCAGAATCATCAAATTGTTAGATTTTGTTCATTTACAATTGCTGTCCTAAGAGTTGAGGAGGAATTAATAAGCAGCAGTAGCGAAAGCGATAGTGATATCGATGCAGACATGGTGGCTATGTTAATCAGAAAATTTTACGGCCAAGCAATTCCAAGAACATTTTAGGATAACTGTGGATAAGTATGATACAGTTGTTCGAATGTTGTATCCCTCCCTGATAAGGCAGGGTCCAGTTGGGAGAGAAACAGTTAATGTTGAAAAGCAAATATTGTCCGTCATATGGTTGCTTGCAACGCCCGATTCCTATAGGTATGTAATGAATAGTAAGCTATACCTTTGTTTCAGCCTTTTTTGAAAATTGTGATTCTGTTTAAGGTCTGTTGGCGAAAGGTTCAATATGGGCAAATCCTCGTTCTCTGTGTGTTTCATGAGGATAGTAAAGGCTATTTGTGAGAAAGCGCCACAAATCATAGCATGGCCATCTCACCAACAAAGAACTAAGATCCAGCAACAGTTTCAAAGAATGGATGGTTTACCCAATATTATAGGGGCAGTTGATGGCACTTATATTAATATGAGGGCGCCTAAAAATGACGCAGAAGTATATGTCACCAGAAAGTGTACATATGCTTTTACCCTTCAAGCAGTTTGTGATCTGAAGTTGAAATTTACAGATGTGTTTGTAGGTTATCCCGGATCCGTAAATGATAATCGGATTTTCCGAAATTCATATATTTCTAATGACATTCAAAATGACCCAGATAGGTTCATTTCAGAAAACCAATACATAATTGGGGATAAAGCATACCCTCTTTTAACTTGGTGCATTCCCTATATCAATAGAGGAAATTTAATGCCAGCAAAAATTTCTTCAACCAGCAACAGGCTAAAACCAGGCAGACTATTGAACGGTCTTTTGCCCTTTTATTTGGAAGATTCAGGCGCCTAAAATATCTAGACATGAATAGAACGGATATGATTCCAGGCACAGTTCTTGCATGTTGTGTTCTTCACAACATATGTCTTGATCGGGAGGGAGAAGAAAGATATATTGGGAAGGGGCTCCAGCATGTAGCAATGAACCATGCTGATGACGACCAGGATATCAGAAATGGAGAACATGGAGCTAATCCTGCCAACAATGAAGCCAGCATGAGAAGAAATCAGATCTGCGCAGATCTTTTCAGAGAAAGAAATAGATAAGGATAGAATTCTTTTGGAGTTTTAATTCAATTGTTGAAGAAACTTGCTATTCTATGTACTTTATTTTATTATTTCCATCAATGAATGTATTTTTGAATAACTGATATTCAATTAGGCAGATATTCCCTATTGATATGCAAAATGAAAGTTTTCCTTTCCTTAAAATATTCACGTATAAAAGCAAATGACGTGTTGAAACATTGAATTCAATATTGTTATTATATTCATATAGAAAAAAATTGTTTCGCAACAATTTATTAGAATTAAACAAGTAACTGAAACTCTTGGGAAAAAATTAAACTTAAAATCATTAAACATTCTTTGAAAAATAACAAAGCTCTACTGAGCATTTTTAAGGTGGGAACATAACTCACATGAAACAAACTTCAGTAAGCATCAAATAAACAATAGTAATATCCTCAAAAAATTGAGGAAAAACTGAAACTTTCAATAAGACATGATATATCAGCATCTTGTTGTCAACGAACTCACATGAAACATACTCCAGTAAGCATCAAATAAACAATAGTTATATCCTCAAAAAATGAAGAAAAAAACTGAAACCTTCAATAAGACATGATATATCAGCATCTTGTTGTCAACGACTAAAGTCTTTCGATCATTTTATCAAATTTCTCAGAAAACATTTCAAGGGTTTTATTTCTCAGCTCCATTTTTTCATTGTGACGCCTATTTCTACTCTCCTCTCTCGTGATTCTTTTTCAAAAAATTGGCGATGGTATCATTATTCTTTATTTTTCATCTTTTCAGGCAGCTCCTCCAAGACATTTTCTTCCATCTGATTATTAGCTTCTTTACTTCCTGTTGCCTCACCTGAAGCTTGTAAACCTCTTGAGGAGGGAGCAATAAATTGTGGGCTTATGTTTGGCTTTTGTCCAAGAATATCGTCGATATCTGCAAAGTATTCAAATTTTATTGATTCTTCCCCAGTTTTCCGTGCAGACATATTCTCTTTTTTTCTCAGATATCTTCTCCTAAAATATTGCCATCTATCCTTTACTTGAGCCCTAGTGTAGCCCTCCATTTTTGCCGTTATTTGATCCCACACACAGTCATTCTTCATTGAAGTGGATTCAAAGAGGTTATTATAATGTTTGCGTAATGCAATAAGTTGCTCAGTTGAGTTACGGTCCCACTTTTTGTTGTTCACAGATTCCACTATTTCATCCATGTCATTATTATTGCTATTATTATATTTGCTGCTGCTGTTAATGGTCTCGGCATTTAACTAGTCAACTCAGTCTGGAGGCATTACAAAGCTCGGACAATTCGACTTTACTATTTCCTTCAGCTCTTCTATTTCCTTCAGCTCTTCTGTCAACTCTGCTTTCTGAAATGAGCTGTCTGAAATCAAAAGAGAGAGCAATTGGTAATAGGTACGTTAGCAACAGTGTATATATATATATATTACCCTAAGGGCCAATTGCACTTATTAAATGAAGGTTCAAACTAAGCTAGGTTTATTCACTAAGACTAGTAATCTGAGAGGCAAATTCATTGCAACAAAACCTAGTTAAGATAATCCACAATTAAAGCCAAGCGTGCAATTGGCCCTAAGTCCCTCAAGCACTTTCTGAATATTTTTTTTATTTTACTCACCTTCAACATTTTGAAGCCAAATTTTTCCATTAGTTATTTGCGGTTCATCATTAATGGTAAAAATAATTAAATGCTTCATGTCCATGTCTCAGCTTATACCTACCTGTGGTCCGTGCAAAAGCCTATTTTTGTATTCACTTAACCCCAAAATGCACAAGTTCCTAATGAAAGACGTAAATGACAGGTCTGTAAAACTATTACTGCGCTATTTACCAGAGTACGAAATGTACCCCCTCTGTAAAAAAACGGTGCAATATGAACGCTAAACAATGTAATCCAGACTGTACAATGGCTTCATTTTAGAACGCAAATTGTAACAGAACTGTAAGAAATGTGTATTCTGTACTCTGTACAACTTTCTGAACGGACCCCAGAAAATAACACGAAATGTATTTTCTTCATTTGTTACAGGGCAGACACGTTCAAATTTCTCGTGATTTACATTGCCAGTTCTTTCAAATCTTGTTTTTAGAGCCTGAAATGCCCTTCCATCTGGTTGTTTCTTTCGGGGTACTTCTCTTTGTATATCCTAGATGCAAGGAGGCAGTTTCCGTCACTTTCTCCCAAAGCATAGACCATTTGCACCATATCTCCCAACACATAATTCATAATGAAAATAATTCAATGTAACATGCGGAAGAAACTCCAACACAGCGTTATTGACAAATTCCAAGATTCATTTTTTGATGTCAGTCATGGATAACTGGTTTTTGAAGAAAAAGGCAGTGTAGATATTTTCGAGGATTTTAACGCATTTCTTACCATTGAAACCGCTGATAACTACCACCAGATGGTATAAAAAATGTTAATGAACTAGCGATTAGTTTGAATATTCAAAAAACAAATTTGAGTAAGTGAACGAGTAAGAAAATGCATTTTTGTGGTTACAACAATTACTAAAACTGGGTACAATTTGTTGAATAATGGTTTTTCGTATAGTATACTTCTGATAAAGAATGTTGTGAAATGTTGGAACATTTCATACAAATGAAAAAATACAGGGTGTTCCATTTGAAAAACTTGAATTATGTCTGTTTGAATATGAATGCAACTTGACCGGTTTTACCGAGCACCCTATATATTGTATTCGAAAGTTGAGATATCAGAAATTATCATAGTGATGTTGACTTACTATCCCTTGAAAAAAATCCACCCAATTGCTGTAATTGTGCGGGTGGTGAATTAAAAAAATATTGTCTGCAAAATAGGTTTTTCCGGAATAACTTGGCAACGCTGCAATGGAAATTCGAAAATAAAAATTCCTAGGAGAGGTAAAAAAATGTGGAATCGAATGACGTATTTATATACTGGGTGTTCCCTTGAAAAAAATATAACTTTGGTTGTCCACGCCCGGCTGAATCCCTCAGTATGCAAGAAAATAATTTTGAAAGATAGTTTTTATCGATATATCTGCGAAAAAAAATTTAGCAGTTCAAAAAATTATTGCCCCTGATAGCAATGGACCGAGGGAATCTTGTTGACTCACCCTGTACATATATATATATATATATATATATATATAGATAGAGGGAATTCCAGAATGTATTTATTTATGAAACAAAACATCTGGTTGAAACATTCGACATAGTCGATGGGCATATTGAAGACTGGCGTTGAATTAATCCATCTTTCGAACAATTCGTTCAGGCCGGTCTCAAATCTAGGTTTTGGCTGGCACCTGTCAGAAAACAATTACTTTCCTGTCTAATACCACGAAAGGCATTGAATTATATCAGCCCGGTGCCAGTGCAGGTTTCTTTACTGAATAAAATCCTTCATTTGCTTTTGACGATACAAATGAAGGAATTGATTCTCAATTCAAATTCCAAATCAATTGATTTCATGCTATTTGGCCATACGTCAGTACATAATGGGCAAATTCAGTTTGTTTTCGGAGTACCTCGTCCATGGGTAGATGGCGCAATGACTTCGTGTCAGCCTCTGGTCGGGGCTTTATACAATGAAGGTTTTTGATTTTCAATCATGAGGAGTCATCAACTTTATGTTGATGATGGCACTGCCTTGTACTCATCCCTTGAGTCATCTCCCACCTTAATATTATCTTCAAACTCCCTATCTATTTTTGTTTTTGACCATTGAAATTAAAAAAAAGACATTTTCCAGTGCGGTAGCCTGAAATTCTTTTTATTGTAAACCTCAAAATTGACTGCAAATGAGTTATGTCGAGGACTTGAACAAATACAAAACCATAGCCAGCATCTTTATTGATATGTCCGTTGTAGTTCTGGCATATTCGATAACTATTCAGCTCTGATTTCGAAACCATTCTCAAGAAATGAAGTTTTTTCAGGTAATTATGATTTCTATCGTGTTTCACTGCCCCACCAAATAAATGTTCATAAAGAAAATACTGAAAGAATTCCTTTAAAAATTGCACATCCCATATAACTAGCACTATTATGAAAATCGGCTATATGCAAATATGAATTGATTTAATTGTATCCATCGACAAAGCATATCAAAATTATAATCACACACTGTAACACGTCATATACTAGGAAAATATACATCTCCAGTGATTTAGTTGACAACAGGGCTCTCAACGCCATCTCACAAAGTAACAGAATGCAGTAAGCTGAGTTGAAGATCATACAAAGGGTGTGTTTTCCAAAAATGACATCAATTCGTATTCCAGTTGCATACAGCAATGCGGATTTTTTTTGATTTCTTTTACCTTACGTTAATGTGTTGATTTTCACGAGGTAAATATACCGTCTTCTCAAGAAATTAGATAGCTCATATATTATAACTACCATCAGTACTACCTGGGTATCTGTCAACTGTCTAGAGATACAATATATTATAGTGATTATTTCTAGTTCCAAATCAGCATATGAGAGAACATGTTGAGTAACTGATATCGCTGAAACAAGTCCATAACCAACAATTGGTGTGATAACATGAGTCCACATACTCTTTTTCACTTGTCAAAATGTGACGTTTTTGGCATTTCAACCAATAGTAGTGGGTTATTCTACGGTTATTCTAGCCAATCATTGGGTATTATACTGATAAAACTGCCTGGTCCTTTCGATAAAACATTGTTTACCTTTGAACTGTCAGAACTATACGGTTTACCGGGTCGATTCTATTGTACAGGCTCCTATTTATATAAATTATCATGAATGAAGAGTTACCTCATTATTAATAGTCATTCACTTTTCACTTTTTCAGCATAATAATAACATAACACATTTCAATGAACACTCAAACACGTAAATAGCTCATAACCCCAACTTTATGACAGATAAAGCGAACGACCCATTCAAATATTTAAGGTTTCCTTAACTCAAATGAAGATGGCACACAATTAGTTTTCATTAAATACAATTCATTTTTTGTTGAATGAGAAGAAACCGTTGTATGAAGATTTTGATACAACAATATAACGAATGATTTTATGTTCCTTCTGGCGCGACTTTTCATTTCATGAGAATTTTTCAATTATCAACCTTGTACAATGAGAGGTGTGACGCCATCTCTTGGTATCGTCGGCAAGCATTATCATATTCACTGCGTAAGCAGCTTATCTCTTCTGGATTATAGAGGACATACATCGTTGTTTGACATTTCAAATTCGTAAAATTTTCACCTATTCTCCTTTCCTTCTTATGTAAATGAAATACTGATCAATTAAATTGTTCTTCCTTCTATTTGTTCAAAAAATAATCTCTCCAAATACAACTCGTTCTTCAAATTTAATAAGATAAATTTTCATTTTCGAAACACTGAAACTTTTTTATTTTGAGACAAAAGCATTGAAACAAACCAATTAGATGAAATCACTCGTCCTACGGACTCGTGATTTTATCAATCGGTTTGTTTTCATACTTTTGTGGAAAATGAAAATTTATCGATTAAATTTGAAGGACTCGTGGTATTACCTTTGATTATTTCTGGTTTCAAATCAGCACATGAGAGAAGATGTTGAGTAACTGATATCGCTGAAATAGTCCGTAACCAACAATTGGTTTGAGTCCAAATACCCAACCTTTGGCTCTCCTGTGAATTTATCATTTTGATGTTTTCCCAGAGTTTGATCCAATGTGGTCCATTATTCCTGACCCCAATGAGTCCAAAAATCAAAACAAATGCACTTGATGTTTCCCTATATAGAATAAAACCATAATAGACGTTGGATAGTGATTGACAGGCAATAAACCTTTGAAGGACATGAATGTAAATATCGGGATATAGAAGCAATAAATGAACAGTTCTGAAAACCAGTTCTTCGATTCGAAACCAATGAGGCCAAATAGTTTTCCAGTTTTTACGTAATGCGATAGTACACCAGTATCGTTGATTGGTATTTTTGCAGAAGATCTCATTTTGAATGGCATTTCACATTCACTAAACATCGTTGGAGTATAAACGATTCACATCGATATCATTGTGGAATTTTTCCAGTGTTTGAACATGTCGCGTGAATAATTGATGCTAGGGAAATTATCATTCGAAAAAAGAAAAGGTCAGTCGAGATAAAAATCTCATGACACGAAACAGAATCAGAAAAAACTCCTAATTGATCTACAGAGTTGAACCAAATGAATACACATCTGAAGATGAGGCTCGTATTACAAGATCAATACTATGAAATATATTGTTGATACTATATGTGGTATCGATACAAAGATGGTATTGATTGGGGAGAGTCAGTTTCAAATGTGCTGTCATTTTTGATGAATTCACTACTATTAATAAATGGTACTCTTAGGAACAATCAAGATACAACTATTTCGTTTCAGAAGATAAGGTGATGGAACAATCGAAAAACATTTTTGATTTATCACGACTTCGTGATATGGCACTGAGGACTGCCGTGAAACTTCAATAAATGGAAAGAACCTTGAATTCCTAATTCAAAACCTAAAAATTTTATCGGAGGCTCGTAGCTGGCTATAATTAACTTCTGGAGGAACTTTAATGTTGAATCATTGAATCACATAGCACTCAAAGGTTCCTTGAAACCTTACCTCAAATCTATTTTGATCTCTAGGTCCTGTTAGTTACTATGTTATGTGACTGGCATAAATTGATTCACAACCAAGAAACGACTGAATAATACTAAACACCATCTCTTCCTGATTTCAGTAATTCGTTTGTATGCCTGTCGATTTTTTTTCATTAGTTGCACCGTCCGAATTTGAATACCAAAAAAACTGGTGCATGTTCGATAACCATGAAAGGTCCATTTGTAATTGCTCAAAGTGAAACAATATAAAGAGAAGATCAAAAAATAGTAATTCTTTCAAAAATCAAGTACATTTATTACGAAAAATACAACAGAATGTCTCTTCAGAAGCTCCTTCAAGAGACCATCGGACAGATAAGTCCAAACCAGTTTGAAGTAGCTACGCAATGTGTCGACGGGCTGATGACAGCTGCTCTCCTGCCAAAAATGTCATTTAATATACTTGCCATCCGAATATCTACAACTGGGGAGTTTTTTGGAAATCATCGACAGATAGTAATCGTTCCGTCGAAATAAGGAATACCAATATTGACGATGCTAAATAATACTTCCAATGCATAACATCTTCAATTCTGATTTCGTATTTATATTTTTCCCATTCTCACCACTCTACGAGCCCAGAATGCGAACCTTTGTACTTGCAAAAAACTGCTGGAGTTCTTTGAGGCATCTTATTGATTTTTCGGTAGCGCATTCGCTATCCCATTTATGGAAAACCTAGAAAAACCTAAAGTGCAACCGACTTGGTTGCATGTTTGATGAAAGTCCTCATCTACCAGATTTGGTGTCTAGGAAACCAACATTTGTCTATGCATAAGCTTCGCCAAAACTATTTCTTCAATGACCAGAAATCGAGGCCTAGAATATCGCCAGTGAGGACAGTCAGTTCCATACAAACTGACCCCTAACCTAACCGGATATCGATGGACGTAATCCTCTGGTAAAACTCATTATAGTTGATAATTGATACACACATCTTCGACCACATACCCGTGTAAGTGTAAACATCTTATGAGACATTAGCTATTCGAAAATGTAAATAAGATGTTACTCCTCAGTGAAAACGAAGTCACAAAGCGGTACCATGTCATGATCTGGGACGAGAAAAATACGTGTGGTCTGTTTCACGAAAGTATTAACAGTTTTTTTTCTGTAGCTTATAGAATTGCACCAATTATCCCGATTTTATTTCACTCTGCTACTCAGCAATCAGCTAGTGTTCGATCTATCCAAGGATTCTGAATACCAAGAATAATGCTGCTAATGCCTCCTTCACATTTGATCTAATAACCGGTAGAGATCGAATGAAGATATTTCAATATAAAACTCAGTTGTGAGCTTGTGGTCTCGGTAGTGTAGTGGTTAGCATATCTGCCTGTGAAGCAGAAGGCCGGGGTTCGAATCCTCGCCGGGCCACCGTGCTGGGTAATCGCACGTTAAAAGGTAAGGCCTCGTTGATCCATTGCTCGCACAAGTTTCGACTTTTGAGGGTTGACGTTCGTCAGCTGGTTAACGAAAACGAACAATTTTAGTTATTGGTTTGGCAGATTGTTAGTTGGATATTTCCATTTGCTACAGACTCTTATTAGTACTCATCATTGAATTTCAAATATCTAACTTTTCAGGAAATTCATCAATGAATTGTAAATTTTTCCAGGTTGCATACCTAGTGAAGATGTTACATTAACAGAAAAATGGATATTATTACTAGTCAGAGCACTGAGGAGTCGAGTTATTTCTGGGGCCTGTTTCATGATCATACAAGTCTTGTAGCTACAAGTGAAACACAAAGAAACAGGATGAAAAATAATTGTTTTTACTCGTTTTTCACCTGTACCTGCATTGTCTGTCTCTTGTAGCTACAAGACTTGTAATTTTATAAAACAGGCGCTTGGTTGGTGATTCAAGCCTGAAAAAAATATTTGATTCAAATTACATAGAAAGTTATTGTCTCATGTGCGGAATTACCCGATTTTATGCAAATTATTAAGAAATTTTCCGTGATTAACTCCCAGTTTTGTTATCGTAACAAAAATTCGTCTATTTAGGATGTGATTTGACAAGTGAGGAATGAATACGAGTATTGGAAGTGAAGTCTTTCCATTGCATCTCACATCTCAGACGAATATTTCACTTTTCTATTTGAACTTTGTCTTCGAAGGGTACAATATCAGTATTCTGAGAAGTCAGAGAAGTCGCTTGCTTTGCCAATGTATCTGATAATTCATTTCTTAGTGTTCCGGGGTAACTTTTCACCCATACGAAAATAACTTTGACGTTTGTATCATATAGTTCTGAAAGGTATTGTTTTACTTTACATAAATGTAGTGAGTGAGCAACTTTGCCAAAATCAAGACTGTTCAATGCCCCAAGCACATTATTGCAATCTGACATTATGAGTATATTATCCGTAGTTTCATTTTCAATGAGCCATTTCAAAGAGTTCACGATGGCTAACGTTTCTGCAGAGAAAAATTAAATATTCGATGTATGAAAAGTGGAACAATACCAAATAGATGATTTCTATACTCACAAATTGCAGAAAGTTGTACAACGATGAGTGAAAAAGCTCTGATATTGTAGTGGGATCATCATTCAGTGCTTGTTCAAGAAGAAACAGGATGCTGAATCCCGTACCGAAAATTGCCCACAGGAAATATATTCCAAAGATTTTATTGATTCCTGTAAATTCGTCGAATATTAGAGCACATACTGCTTTAATTTTTCTTGCTTTCAGAGTGGCATCAGCATTGTAAATTGGTGCATCAAAAGTGGAATGAACGATTTCGGTTAGGAATCCGTAGGTTCTTCTTGAGAGACCACTCAGCTCATAAGTGATAGCTGTTACCAGAAACATTTGGGTGTTCAACACTATCGTGACGTAACACAATGAAATATTCCATAGATCATCAGGTGAATCTGCGTATTCAGCACAATAGAGAAATGTTATCAGAAAAACAATCGTATAACAGAGGACCGATATCAATACATGCTTCCAAACACTTATATCATCAAAATACCCCCTTTGTGGGATTTTTGATCCAATTTCTCTGACATTCGTTGAAAGTTCCATCCAGTTCGATTTGTGTCTCATGACTTCGTGGAATTCAAAGAGAAAGAAACTTACTTCTGCTACTGCCAAGAGTAATGAAAGTGCCTCTAAACGAGAATGTTGGATCACCTTCACCCCCCAAATTATATTGTAGTACATCGAACAAGTCAATAGTGAAATGTATAGTACACAAAGGAAACATGTTGACACCCAATCTTTCGATTCCAAATTTCCATAAATTACACCAAAGGTCTTTCCAGTTCTTACGTAGTACGAAAAGAGCTTGAAATCGTTTGTAGTTGTTTTGATGAAACTCATTCTGTTTCTCGTGGCACGGTGAATAGTCGCTACGTTGTTTCGAATGCGCCTATCGATGCGATGAATGTTTTGATGAGTTAACGATCCTGGCAAACATGCTACTAACTGATAATGCTGTTCGTGAGTATTATTACATTAATGATGCCATAAACAGTGTGGCTCAAGTATACATTCACTCATAACAATTTTCCCACTCATACAAACCGTTTCATGAAAATAAAAAATATATATACACATGGACGGTATCCATTCTTGATCACCTTTTGCTAAAATAAGTCTTATTGATCATCAATAACTATATATTGGCAGTTTCTATTACTTGTATACAGAAAACCGGATTCCATCTGCTTCAATGCTCAGTTTTATATCGAGTTTCTCATCAGCCAATTCTAGTGAATATTTCCATCGTATGTTAAAAATCCCATATGAAGCGGGACATCGGACTGGTAAATACCCGGTAGGTATCGAAAAATACCCGCTCGGTCCGTGTATCTATAGTAACGAATCTCAAAATGTACATTAGTCATCTTCACAGGCATAACTACTGAATTTCAAACGTCGTTGTTTTAGCTCCGGAAATATTCTACCGAATTACACTCGTGCATCAAAATAAACCTGAAAATTTTCCATTCAAGCATGTTGTCAGTAAAGAGCTGCTTTCGGTTATTTTCATATTTTGCTGAAAGAGCCCTCCTTCTTCGGAGTCGGGCTCTTTCGACAAAATATGAAAATAAACTCATGCAGTTTTCAGACAACATGCTTTCATGGAAAATTATCGGTAAATATCCCGATAAATGCAATCATCTTGGTGAACCGAGGACAAACTATTTTCAGTATCAGTATCTTTCCTAACGAGATGCTTGCTTGTCAATACTGGTATCTATAATCTGAAAGACGCACTGATCGAGGCTTTCGTTGATAGTTGTAGTTGATAAAAAAAGAGAGTTTGTTGGTGAAGAAACAGGCGTTGTGGCCAAGTTACTGGCATAATATCTCGAATTATTTATGCAATGACGCTGTAGGGGAAAATGAGTAAAATCACTTTCTCAAATCTGCCGTAGGTCTCCCGCACGACGTTTCCTTTACAATATCAACTTTGGAAAAACCCGGACGACCTACAGTAATGATACCTGAATCTCACAGGCCAGTTAATGATCGTGGCAAACATGCTACTAACTGATAATACTGTTCGTGAGTATTATTACCTTGCTAATGCCATAAACAGTGTTAGTTCAGAAAATGAAGCTGAAAAAATGGTAAAACCTCGCAATTTTTTCGTCCAGCACCGATTTGTACAAAAATTTGGGATTAGGCTTATTACACCCTCTAGTTCATTTTCTATATTGTGCCGTTGTACGCTTTTTGTTTTTTAGGGGTAAAAATTACCCCTAATTGTCAAAAATTATAAAATAACATTAAAAACCTAAATATGGGTAGAAATAATTAAATAATGATTGTTTCATGCTTCAGGATAAAATTTCATAATCGTTGAACCTACCTTTGTTATAAACTATCCTTGAAAACATTGAAATTTTTATAATATGTCTTCGAACTTGGTGAGAAATAAACGGAATAAACACTCACACACGCGAGCAGATTTTTTTTCTCCTTTGTCTTCCAATATGAATGGAGAAAGTGGAACAAATAACATATAACGGCCGATTATACCGGTTTTGTATATAACTACGCTCTGAAGCGGATAATTCAAATTTTTCAAAAAAAATGGATTGGTTTTTTAAGCAAAGCTCCTTCATTTTTGGTGATAGAAACGACTTTGTAAAGCTTTTCAAGAGCTATGAGACTATGTGAATAAAATTACTTAAGATCCCCTAAATTTTTAATTCTCACCGAATATTCACTTTACAAAAAAACTACACACAGAAAAATTTTCGTCATCAAAAAAAGATACAATTTAGTACTGTACCGTTTTTTTCGTATCTTTAGTATTATTTAGTAAACTTCGTGGGTGTATTAATAGTACATATATGAAGAGAATCACAGAAGGGTGGCGATCAATTTTAGTTAGGGGGTACTTTGGAGGTTGTTTTCACAGATTTTTTTCGTAGAACAAAGCGGGTACCAATCTTATTTTGATCATAAGTCGGTCAATTTTCACGCTAGGAAGACATTTTTTCATTTGTTTGAAAGCTCTAATTGAATACTTTAAAAAATATCTTATGAGCTTCCTTCGAAAAATGCAAATTTTTCTCGTTATTTCGCTTTAAATCTTCCAATTTATACATTTGACGAAAAAAGCTAAGCATTATTTTGCTGTATCTCAGTTCGTATATGTCGTAAGAAAATCATAAAGAGAGCATTATTTTTGTCTTTTCAAAAGCTACAATTCGCCTTTTCACACTTTTTCTGATAAAATGTATAGTTAATAGTTATTTATTTACAAAAAACATTTGAAAAAGTCGATTTTTACGTTAAAAAACTGTTACTTTCAACTTCAAAAAAACTCAAAAAATATTACTTTTACGAAAAAACCGTATGGAACATTTTTTTCTCAGAATCACTTTTTCCGTCGATTCCTTTAGTTAAAACGTAATAAAAAATTTCCACCCCTATGATGGGGTGGCAACCACCCCCAAGGCCCTAGCGTACAGCGTCATGATATAGAAAATGATACTTGAGCTATTCCCTACCTTCTGTGAAAATTTCAGATAAATCCATGGTGAACGAAAAAATTGCGAGTCAAAATGCTTCATTTCCTGAACTATGTGGCTCAAGAATACATCGCTCCCTCTCATACTCATATTACATCCACTTTCCCATTCATTACAATTTTCGAAAGCTTTGTGAATTCAAGTTTATGGGAGAATGGACCACAAATGGAACACAGGAGGAACAAACTATTTCATACGAATGAAAAATATGTACACATGGACGGTATCTATTTTTGAAACTGCACAAAGTTTCAGCAGAAAATTTGAAAGCTCTTTGCAACAATAAGTCCTATTGATCATCATCTGTATAAGTAAGTAATTCATTGGGTTTCACGATGAAGAAAAGCTCAAAGTCGTCTCCACAATTTGATATACAAGGTGTTAGGATAGTAGTTCAGTACATGTTACGAACCTATATAGGTTCATCATCAGCTGAATTCACATGAAAATTCTACAATAAAAGAAGAGTAATATAGCAAATGTCAATATGTTGAGGTGTAAAATTACTTACATGGAGATGAAAGTTGAAATGGGGAAAACAAATTTGTCAAATGTTAGCTTAAGGCCACATGAACAAATACATCAATGGTAAAATTGTTGAAATGGATGGGAGTATATATCATCCTCACTCCATTGAAATAATATTTGTAATGGGTGGCTTAAAGCCTTTATAACCACTGTTCAACATCATAACTATGATTCTCCACATGAAAGGGTTCTAAATTAAGATTGAGCTCTCAAATAAATCAGTTGAGGAAGAAAGTAGGTTCAACATTCAACTGTCAAGAATTTATAGTCAAGGAGACATGGAAGTGTGTCAAGAGACCTGCTTGCACAGAAAAAAAGAGGAAGAATCGACAACATGTCAATACGTGTCCGGGGCAAACAGATCCCATGCCATTGCAACATCAATTACATTACAATAACTATACATAGTGAAGATTTGAAAATTGCTCCAATTGGGACACATTATGGTAGGAAGCTCAGCTGCTGCGATCAGTACTGCCATGTGAGACATCTGTCGTGCATCAATAGGATGAGCCAAGAGCTGTCAATCAACAAGGGCAGGCCACCAAACAACTAGACCACCACATCCATAATGTTATAACAAGATTTCTTGGAGTCTAAATTTCTTCCCTTGATCTTCCATAGACAGGTTATAAAGTCTTCAAGCCACCCATTACAAATCTTATTTTAATGGAGTGAGGATGATATATACTCCCATTCATTTCAACAATTTTCCAAAAAAAAATTACCATTGATGTTTATGTCTATGTAGCCTCAAGCTAAAATTTGACAAATTTGTTTTTTCCCATTTCAATTTTCATCTCCATGTTAGTAATTGAGCTGATGATGAACCTATATACGTTCGAAACATGTACTGAACTACTATCCTAACTCCTTATGGTATATTGAATTGTGGAGACGACTTTGAGCTTTTTTTCATCGTAAATCTGCTACACTCCACTTCGAGACATGATGTACTTCTACCACAGGTTAATTTATTGGGTTATTTCACAGTAAGTGGGTTTCCTTGTACTGGTTTCTGATTACAGGTATGATAATACAATATTACTTATTGTAATAATATGATAATATTTCTTATCTCCCTTCATATATTGGAACCGTTGACCTAAGCGTGAGTGTGCTTGTGTTGTGTTAGGTATCCCTTATTTAAAAGGAGATTTTTACTTTGTCAGACATCATTCATTTAGTATTTTTGTAGAATGGAAATTCCAAGAGTATATGTTCAGCATTTATTTCCAATAATACGTTGATTGTAGCGTACAAATGATTTTATAGCAATTTTGGATTTCTATAATATTCCTGGACTTGACTAAAAGAAAGTTGAAAAGTTTTGGTCCAAATTAATGTACAAATCTCTGTGAGTGACTTTTCTTTTCGAAAAAAGGCATATGGACAGACTTCTTTATAACAGATCTGGTTTCTTTATCAATAGTTGTCATCTGGTGAATAGCTTTGTTGTGAAATATCCATAATAAACAAGGGTATGAATAGATACTTCTTAGGTAAAATAATTTGATTTCTTCATAAAGCTTTTTTGTAGTATTGGCAGTATCTATTTCGTATACAGAAAACCATATAGGGCCGGATTCCATCTGCTTCAATGTCCAGGAGTTTTATATTGAGTTCCTCATCAGCCAATTCCAGTGATAAATGAAATCATCTTGGATTCAGTTGGTGAACCGAGAACAAACTATTTCAATTCTCAGTACGTTATTTGATTGTGACTTATCTTTTCTAGTGTCTGTCGATAACAAGATGTTTCCTTGTTAAGACTGGTATCTACAAACTGAAAGAGGCTTTTGTTGATAGTTGTAGTTGATGAAAAAAGATTTTTTTAGTGAAGGAACACAAGCGTTGTAGTCAAGTTACTGGCACAATTTCTCGAATTATTTGTGCATTAACGTTGAAGGGGAAGTCACTTTCTTAAAACTGCCGTAACTCTCAGACGCAACTTTGTCTTCACAATATCAATTTTGGAAATACCCGGAAGACCTACCGTACTGAAATATCTGATACATGTACCTCACAGGACAAGATTGGTATTTATACCACCAACATTCATTCCAGTACCACAACTGAACGGACAGGAAGAGTGACCTCACTGATCATTGCTGTATGGCTGATAATGAGATGTGTTATCAGTCTACACCACATTGTCACATGAGTATTCAATGAACCAGTTACTCGAACATGGAACAGACAGTAGATATTTTAGTTTGACTGGTCAACTCGTACAGGGGTTGATCAGTCAGATTGCATATTGATATCAGAGAAAATATTCCAGAAATTCTCAATATCTTCCTCCTCGTTTATGGAACTGTATAAAGGAATGAGTGTGAATAAAGACATGTTATTATTATTTATCTGTCGTCTAAACAAGCCTAGTCGGGTCCGTACTCCCCACTGCTCCGACCCAGTGGGCGGACGCGCTAGTATAATTAACCAATGACCACTCCTCGCACCGCGGGGTAAGTGGTCACTGGCTCCAAGAATCGTGAGTCCTGAGCAGACGCAACGAACCGAGAATAACGGCCTTCTGCATGCGAGCGGCCAAGATCTCTGCCGCATTACGGCATGCCGGTATGATCTTGAGCTCCGAGAGTAGCGTTGGTCTGGAACCACCGAGAACACCTATAATCAGAACCACTAACTTGACAGAATAGTCTGGGTGGAGCCTGCGGAGTTCGTAAAGTAAGTCCTGGTACTTTGGCCGTTTTTTCTCCTCTTTTCGGACGATATTCGTTTCGGCAGGGGCCGAAAACTCAATAACGAATATCGTCTTACTTCGGTGGTCGAAGAGGACTATATCAGACTTAATGGCCTGTATTTGCCTGAGGGTGGGAAATGAAAAGTTTCAAAAAATTCGACACTTTTCATTCTCCACCTTTCATTATTATTATTATTATTAGTTAGTCAAAACAAAACTAGTCGGGTCCGTACTTCCCACTGCTCCGACCCAGTGGGCGGACGCGCTAATATAATTATCCAATGACCACTCCCCGCACCGCGGGGTAAGAGGTCACTGGCTCCGAGAATCGTGAGTCCTGAGCAGACGCAACGAACCGAGAATAACGGCCTTCTGCATGCGGCCGGCCAAGATCTCTGCCGCATTACGGCATGCTGGTATGATCTTCAGCTCCGAGAGTAGCGTTGGTCTGGAACCACCGAGAACACCTATAATCAGAACCACTAACTTGACAGAATAATCCGGGTGGAGCCTGCGGAGTTCGTGAAGTAAATCCTGGTACTTTGTCCGTTTTTCCTCCTCTTTTCGGACGATATTCGTTTCGGCAGAGGCTGAAAACTCAATAACGAATATCGTCTTACTTCGGTGGTCGAAGAGGACTATACCAGACTCAATGGCCTGTATTTGCCTGAGGGTGGAAAATGAAAAGTTCCAAAAAATTCGACACCTTTCATTCTCCACCTTTCATAATTATTATTATTATTAGTTCGTCAAAACAAAACTAGTCGGGTCCGTACTTCCCACTGCTCCGACCCAGTGGGCGGACGCGCTAGTATAATTAACCAATGACCACTCCCCACACCGCGGGGTTAGTAGTCACTGGCTCCGAGAATCATGAGTCCTGAGCAGACGCAACGAACCGAGAATAACGGCCTTCTGCATGCGGCCGGCCAAGATCTCTGCCGCATTACGGAATGCTGGTATGATCTTCAGCTCCGAGAGTAGCGTTGGTCTGGAACCACCGAGAACACCTATAATCAGAACCACTAACTTGACAGAATAATCCGGGTGGAGCCTGCGGAGTTCGTGAAGTAAATCCTGGTACTTTGTCCGTTTTTCCTCCTCTTTTCGGACGATATTCGTTTCGGCAGGGGCCGAAAACTCAATAACGAATATCGTCTTACTTCGGTGGTCGAAGAGAACTATATCAGGCTTATTGGCTTGTATTTGCCTGAGGGTGGGGAATGAAAAGTTCCAAAGAATTATTATTATTATTATTATCATATACTGAGTAATTGAGGAGTATCGTCAGACAAATAACTCTATAATAATGGGGTTGAAAGCATAAAATGTTTTTTAGTATTAATATCCTTGGAATATATTCTCTGCGTCATATTTATCTCCATTTCTGTTTCATATTCGTCCTAGGTTTCATCCAACTAGACTTGTTTCTCAACGCACCTTGGAGACCCACCAGAAAAAAACTTGTTTCAGCAATTCCCTTCGGAATATCAATAAAAGAAGGAGAAATGTCGTAATCTGTCATTCCCACATCCGAAGTATCCCATAGAAAGTTAAAGTAGATGGAATAACAAATGAATGTTACATAGATGAAAAAAAAAAAAAATTGAAAAGTGGCATTTCGAAACCCAACCTTCCGATGGAAATGCACTATAAATTACCCCTAAGATATTCCCAATTTTTTTATAGAGTGCAATGAAAGTACTGTCCTTTGTAGGTTTCTTGGTAGGATTCATTTTGGTCACCAAAGCTCACTGATTACACGCTCTCAAAGAGCTATCAGAGTGGAGCTAATCGATCCCTGATTAAATATATGTATTGCCGTTACTCTGGACAACATAATGCTAACGAATTATTGACGGTTGTGATGAGTACAATTTCGATGAAATTATCATTGATTATGAGCCGGAGAGCAGTAATCATAACCTTAATGGTCGCGAAGTGAACCATGTTACATGATGAGTGTGGATAGTGTAATATATAATTTTTTTTCAACAGAGATTTTTTCTTCGAGTTCCAAAAAAAGCTTGCTCTCTCTGGCAATAGGAGCAAGAGAGGATTGTTTTTTTTGTTTTGTTTTGGAACATTCAAACAATTCATATTCGTTTGTGAATTAAATAAAAAAATATGGTGATGTCAGTCATCACCCGAAGACGATTGCGGATACCAGCAATCGAAACGTCGTGAGTACACTCAACTTGAAACTTTGTTTCAACATTTTTTCATAATATTTCATTCAATTTCTTCATTTACATTTCGACTAGTATTTCATATTCGATATCCCAATTTTCAATATTATTTCATTCATTCCGATATTTAAAATTTTTTTTGACTCATATTTCATATTCGATATCTCGATTTTTGTAACAACAATATTTTTTTCGATCAATCAATCCCTAATTTCATTATTGACCAAAAATTTGATTTTGATTTGATTTTCTCATTTATTTGGATTCTAATCCTTCCGTTCTTAGCAACAGGTTTCAATAGTGTTAATAATATAGGCAATGGAAGTCCGAACCATTACCTTTCAGCAAGGAACATTGTCAACCACTTTCAAGCAAACGAATGAAGAATAAGTCTAACTGATACATTTATTTCTTGTTGCTATGAGACAAATTTTGCAATCTCAAACATTTCATAATTTTATTTTCTCTCCTATACTTCATTTGATAATGTACCCTCATGTAAAGGTGGATTCATGCAAGCCAACTTGACTTGTATTTAATTCAACTCACGCATATTTACGCTATTTAAGTTTGGGAATCGTTGCATGAGTGCCCCTTTTTCAGTACAACTTTCTAAGATAAGTGTTAAGAGAATAGTAAGAGAGTTAGAGCAACATGAAATAAAGAGATTCTTCCAATTTCCTCCACTGACAATTTTGAAAGTATATTGATACCTTATAAATAGATTTGTACCATCGCAGACTTTCTTGTAGACCTTTTTGACGTGCACAATATTGTAGTACATTAATCATATATCATATAATCATCTCTTATTTTAGATAGTTTTATGTTTTCTATATATATTTTATCAGCATTGTATATTTTCTCTCTCTATTTTATCTACATTCTTACTGCTATTTACAAGCTTTGTCCACAAGATTTACACTTAATGACAATAAAGTATATTTATTATTATTATTATTATTTTGATCTTTCCCGTAGGTTTCAGCTAGCGTCTACAATTTAAGGGCAACAACATCACATTAGAATACCCTAAAATAATCAGTATGTCTCTACTATATTATTTATTATAAAAAAACGTCAGAATCCGTTGCGAAGTTTTACAGATATAAGCATACATAGGGACAGACAAACAGCGGTAAGCGACATATTTTTATTCTATGTGGTCATTATCATACATTTCTCAAGATAAGACAAGGGTGCAACTATATTCTACTAAGTACACGGAACTAGTTCAAAATACTTTTAGGTGCTGAACGACATGTTATGTTAATAGCATTTTTATCAGTATCCTCCATTATTCTAGTTTACCTATCTTTCTTTGAATTAACTTCCATTACTTACAATATTATATTCGGGTATCTTCACAAACACAAGAGGGGATAGTAAGAGCGCCTGACATGGTGCATTAATAATTCAATCAGAAGGTGATTATGAAAGAAAATTATGGCATTTATGGAATGAGAAATACAGCCTCTTCAGAATTTCACAACCTCCTCAAATATTTATTAGTCTTAGAACTACAGACAGAAATTCGAACTAATCCACTATAGTGTAGCCGCTGAAAAGATAGAATGATCACGTGAACGGCACGCACTCTTTGAATGTTCCTCTCCCCAATGTTACAAGTCCGATTTACACCACTCAACAAATACGTCGCATTTCCCTGTTCTCCCATAAACTCTTGGGATGCTTTTTTATAAGTGTTCATTATTACACCTTTTTCCTCTACAGTTACAGTCTTTTTTTTATCTTTTTCTTGGAGGTGTTTCCATCCATATTATTTAATTAACGTAACACACGTAAATACAAAGCACAAATGAGTACAGTACAGTGTAAACAGTTCTTCATTTATTTCATTTTAGAAGGCCTGGCTACGCCGCCGCGCAGGCTATATATACAGGGTGTAACTGAAAAAGTTTAAAACATTCAAGGAGGTGATTCCTCATTGAAAAAAGATAGGATCTTTTATATAAAGAAATTTCATTGGAGCATTCCTTGTTAAGATACAGCCTCTTAAAGGGGGTACATCAAATTTAAAGTAACAAATAAAGAACAGAACAACATCACACAATTAGTATTATTTCAATTTCGAAAATTCACAAACTGACAGCGTCATACCAATTTAATTGTCACTATCGCTAATAGTGATCTACTAGATAGATTATTTTCGTATTTTCGCATTTATAACGATGTATCTCTGTAGTTGTTCGTAAAATAATTTTTTGCTGCAAACTGATTTATTTTGGGCAGAAAACCCAAGAGACATTTTTTGTTCAGAATGAAACAGGCTCACGGAAATAAATTTTTAGATGGTAAACAAATGATAAGAAAAAAAGTTACATTGGAAACATATTTTTGCGTTTTCCACCCCTTACAACCATGGGGTAAACCAAATAAATTACTGGCCAAGTGTATTTTTGTTAGTACAAAACGTCAGGTTAATTTCAATATTGTAACTTTTTCAGTGCTTGTGAAAAAAATTGTTATACAAATTTAATGTACCTCCTTTCAGGGGCTGTATCTTAACAAGGAATGCTCCAATGAAGTTTCTTTATATGAAAGATCCAATTTTTTTTTTCGATGAAGAATCACCCCCTCAAATGTTTTACACTCATTCAGTTACACCCTGTAGATACAGGCATTCACTGTTCACGCGTCCTTGAATTCTATCTTTCGAACGGCCCGACTATAGGGTCATTTATTACCAAAATGCAAGCGTTACTCTGAATTGATGGAAGGTTCAATTGGCAGAAGTCAACAATGCTTCAAATGAAAGAGAAAATCGAATTGGTTGGTTAGAAGTGAACAAGTTTCCAAGAAATACATTAATCTCTTGCTCTTTCGTTAACAATCACTCGTATCAAAGATTAGATAATGAAACAGTAACAGATACTAGCACCCAGAAGGAGCAGTAACATTCCTGATAATGCCTTTGAGATGTTGGCGAAACGTCGAACTTCAATTATGACAAAGCAAAAGATAAACTTCCAGAATAACAACTGGACAAATATATATCTTCATTGAAGCCTCGATTGAAGCCGATTCAGTTTCCTCATTTCCATTGACATTACCAGAATAACACTTACATTTATAGTATGAATTACTTTTGCAGATTCTTGTCGCTAGCTCTTAGACTATGTTTCATGCAACACTTCTCAATGACTTATACCCTAAACTGAATAAGAATGATCACATAAGCCGTAACAGCTGATAGAAAGCCAGGTATGAGTCGCTGATTCACATCAAAGAATCCGGCAGCAGAAAACTTGGGTAGCAGATTTTTTATGCAGTTCGAGAGTCCCAGGAGCTCGTTTGCGATGAATTCGTTTTCAGCGGTGGCCTGCAGATACTGACAGGTTTCTAGCAGCCTCAGAGCGCTCTTCTCCACTTTGTCATACGACATGATCATGACTATCGTGTAGATCTGGAACAAAAATGTATACCAGTGAGACTCATAATCATATTTGGAAATGATCCATTGATTTATCAAAGGAATGAATCAATAGTAATCGTCAAACAGGGCAAATTTTGTGTTATTTTTTACGAAAGTGATGATAACTCATGACTGACCAGAGAATTTTTCAAGTGTATCGCTATCTCAAATTCCTTCTATCGATGGATGGTGAGGAATAATAATGATGATATATTTAATTTATTGTCTGAAGTCACACAACCTTATTGACAAAACTAGAATATAAATGAAACCTAAATTAATTGGTACGTCACCTAGTGGACAATCAGGGGAATAAAATAAACAAATAAGGTAGACAGAAAGGGTATAATACAGTATCTGAAATATAAAACAATGAATGGAAGAATGGCAGACCGTCTTCAGTATCAATAATGCGGTAACAGTAGGTATTTTTCAGTAACTCACGGCTCTGATTTCACATATTATGTACCGAATGACATTTTTTTGTTTTAATAACCTAGAATTCCTATCAGGACTCATTTTTAATTAAGAGTCTCGTAGTAAAAAATACAAAAATGCTAATGATTCGGATGGAAAGTGATGAAGAAGGTGACATAGAATACGTATATTGTCCTGATAGGAAGAAGGGGGAATTTCGAGCGTAGCTAGCTGAAAAAAGAACATATGTGTCAATCCCGGTTTTCCTGACTTTGGGAGGCTATATCTCCGAAATTAGTTGAGAACCCCAAAAATTTCATTTCAATTTTTTGTTAAGGAGTCCAAAATACGTAACTTCCACCAAAAAAATATTTTTCAAGGCGGAGCCTGATAACTTTATATTTACCATCAAAGGTGTCGATGAAAATGTTCTATTGGATTTTTTTTACATTTGCAGAAAAAAGTTGCCCCATCGTCGCTCGACTATTCACCTTTAAAAAACAAGCGACATTTCCAAATTCAACGAGCTTCTTGGGAAGTAAACCACAGGGATACAAACCAAAGAAGTCGAAGACATTAGAACGACCTAAAATAGGAAAGTTTTTGAACGAATCTCCCGACGACGAGCACTTCTTGATTTTCAGGTAGACATTCCCTTTTGAACTAGGTGCCACACGACCCCCCTTCTCGTTTAAAATTTTTGAGGGGATGGTCATAATTATTTTCGTACTGTTAATTGTCAAATTGACAATGGCAATCGACCTGTTTGTGGTTCTCAGTAGTGTAGAGGTTAGCACATTCGCCTGGACCGGATTTCGATTCCCCGCCGGGCCACCGGGCTGGGTAATCGCACGTTAAAAGGTAAGGCCTCGTTGATCCATTGCTCGAACTTCTGAGGGTTGACGTTCGTGAGCTGGTTAACGGAAACGATCTATTTCAAAACAATTTTAGAATTTTAGTTTTTTTCAACGGATACATAATTTACAGTCAATATTTTTGAATTTTAATAACACTTTTTTTTTCCGTTATGGTTGCACCAAATATAAAAAACTCAGTAATGCTGAACAGATAATGATAATCCCTTTCGGACAAGATGTCACACAACCCCCTTCTCACTTAAAGTTTTTGAGGGGGTGATCATAATTGAGAAGGGGTGCAAGAAGGGGGTAATGTTGTCACACTGTACATTGTCAAATTGACAATAAAAATTGATGTTTCAGGATTTTTTGATAAAATACATAATAACGCTAAAAATAAATTTATTCCATACGCATGGCCACACTGTATAACAGTAATCCAATCTCAAGATATTTTAGATACGAGATTGAAGTGAAAATATCTACAACTCTTACTAACTACACCTTTTCTGATTGTAGTTCAGAATATACCAGATGTAATTCAGTTTAGTTGATTGTGAATCAGAAAATATCATTTATAATTCAGATTGGTCAACTGTAATTCGAAAATTATCAATTGTGATTCAGATCTTGTCAATTGTAATTCGGAATTTGTATCGTACAAAAAGACCTTCAACATTGAGATAGATTCATTTGGCAAAAAAGTATTGATACTATTGACTTCCATTTCATCAATGTCCCTTCCTACAGGTATTCATGCCGATTTGCAAAGTTTTTCTGAGTTGATTCCGCACTCGTTGGGTCTTCCGTGTTGATACTGCCATGGAAATATCTACAATGTTCCAATGAAGTAAGCGAGTCTGTGAGCGAAGAATCACCAACAAGACCGATTGTCTCTCTCTGATTAGAATCGGGAAGCCTCAATGAATGTTTTCGTGCCAAGCTCCACACATGAGAACTATATTCTGAGACAGGCTGTATTTGTGCCTTGAAATTCATTAGAAGCTGACGAGAAGTGAAGTATTTCTTAGCACAAAATTGAAACACAACCACATTTAGCGATCGATCTCACATGGTTTTCCTCGATATACACCCAAACAATCGTATATTTTATGTATGTATGTAGATAGAACTTTTAAAACAAATATATTTCGATAATTCCACTTCTGCACTTCGAAGTTCCAATGGAAGTTCGACACGCCCTTCAAATATTCCGTAAATTCGTTAATATCATTCTCCACCTTTATTTATATATTTCTCCCCTGTTGGATTTTCCGAAGTGAACTCAAAATAAATTGTCGTCCCAGTAGTGAATAGATGTTGTATTCGGTTATAATTGCACGAGTGCATAAAAATTACCGATAATTTTGCAAGAAAGCGTAATATCTAAAAATTGCAAGAGTTTATTTCATATTTTGGCGAAAGTGCCCGAGTCCGAAGGACGAGGGCTCTTTTACAAAATATGAAGATAACCGAATGCAATTTGTATAAGATATCTCGCTTGAATGCAAAATTATCAGGTCATTTTTATGCACGAATGTAATTCATTGGAATATTTCACGAATAAAGAAATTCTCAAGGAAATTTTATTTTTTGTTCATTTATACTTTCCTCTATATGGAGTACTCACCTAAACGCGAAATGTTTTTCTATTTTTGAAGTCTATCTGACATTTATTTGTGTTGTTTACTGACGTCTAGCGATACGGTTTCAAATGTGTTGTTATGGTGACTTGATACATTGCAATTACCGCTGTATGTTTTCGATACAATGCAAATACCGCTGTAAGTTTTCGATAATTGCATTGCTCTTATGGGACATTTTATATATGAGGGAAATATTCAGTATAACTACTTTGGTTCGGATTTGAAGGCCGTCGTTTTTTGAAATTTTTTCCTGTTTCGCTGGAGCGAGGGGCTAGCTTCTTCAGAGGCTCATACATCTTGAGTATGACTCCTATGACTGGTTATTACGACTTCGTAAAGCATATTTATATGGATTCAGGTAGTTTGGAGTACTAATTACTTCATCTGCATTCGGAATCCCATTTTGAAAAGTTCAACAATAACGAACATCATGACAGCAGCTACTGCAGCAAATAATACTGATAATAATTCATACATTTTATATATGATATTTATATAGGATATTTTTTGAATTACAGTTGACCATTTTGATTACAATTGATATTTTCGGAATTATATCTGATATTTTCTGAATTACATTTGGAGACGATGTTATACTAAAATTCGCATTTCAAATAATATAGCTTAACAAAAAAAAAATAGAATGGGCATGCATAAGCCTCAACCGAAATTTTTCATGACACTATAAGTTGAAACACGATTAAATTTTCACAGAATTCATTGCCTTCGATATTCGTTTTTCGCGAAGACAACAAATTCTGTGGGAATTTAACGGTGTTAAACTTATAGTGTCATAAATATGGATTTCCATCGAGTAACGGCCACTTCAATCCAAAAAACGGAATTTTTCATCTTTTACTCACTTTACTCTCAGGTAGACAAGAACTTCCGGAGCCTTGTCTGGTATAGGCAGAAAATTTTCAGTATACGTGATTGAGATATATTAAACCCGTGGTTTGTTCTATAATATTGTAGGAACTCTAAATAATTCAACATAACGAGTTGTTCTACTTGGTTCTCTGGAAGGTGATCAGCTCCAAAAGTTCTAGGAAATGAATATATTTATTGAGTATTCTGTACAGTGTCATTACATCTGTTTTATATCGTCGATTATGCATAATTCACAACGATGGTACTCGAAATAGCGATATGGAACATATGACTCCCAGATCCTTGAAGCTATCTATCAACTCAGAATTGAACCATCCCCTCCAGAAATGAACTGTACTGGAATAAGGAAACAATTCTCGAGATTATACAGGATTTGCCTTGAATTCTTAATAAATTATACCCAGTTACGAGAGTTTCACAGCAGCAGGGCAGATTTTTATGTAAAACAGATAACCCAGAATGCTACTGTTGTTCCTAAACTGCCAATCCAACCTTTTTCAAATGGCAATATACCTTCTCGATTATTTGGAAAATAATATACCTTTTCACTTACTCGAAAAGTATAAAATTGCAACTCAACAATTCTTTCAGACCAGTTTCAATGACCCACATAGTAGGTTAGAAAACAACTACTCATTTGGTAATCCCAGGAACGGTGTTGAATTATATTCGACAAGTGCCAGCATAGGGTATGACATACCACATTTTATTTATTATTTTTGGGTTGTATTTGAGTTTTTTCTTTCGTATTTTCTTCACCAGACTAACCTCCCATTGTAATGGCTAATGAGCTCATGAAGGTCTATCTTTCAACTTGAGCTTTCTGGATAAACTTTGAGTTTTTAAAATATCCCTTCTCCTTGATAAATTTCAATAACTTTTCCATCCATTTTACCTCAGTTTTATTCGTCACTACCATGTAAATATTTTTTAATACATTCTCAGGCAGGTGTGAATGTACAACAGATACACATTGTAGCAAGTTGAATATGATGAAACCAATAATAGCTGGGAATTCTATTGCTATTTCCATCCATCCTTATCTCACAAACTACCAAAATACATAAACCAGATTGGAAAAACATCCAGGTGGTGTATTTTCCTAAGATGATATTAACTAACGTTGCTATGCGAAACCACATTCTGCTCATTTTTTGAACTTCTTCTAAATTTGATCCGATATGAATTAGTTCTATGGGCTTCCTGGAGAATGTTACTTCAAACTCCTTGTTCAGGTACTCGTAACGTCTTTCTATGAGATCACTGACTCCATATATGATGGTCATAATCAACAACACTTTTAGGTCAATAATGAGTCTGTGAAGTAGGAGTATTATATTTTCGATTTCGTCAATTCCATATTGTGGAAATACTATGGGAGTTCAAACTATAGATCCGTCTTCCTCATACCTCATCAACCCGTATAGGTTTCTCCCAAAAAAATTGAGCAAATGCTCGCACTCAAACTTTATTCACTCCACCCTATGTAGTGTATTACTGGCGTTACCAAGGTCAATCCACAGTACAAAATATTTGTGATAATATGTTTCCAAACGCTGATATCCCGAAAAAAAAATGTATGTGTCAGACTCGTTTCGAATTGTGTGATATTTTTCCAGAGTTCACACCATTGTGATTTGTACGTCCAAACTCCATGTATCGTGATGAAAAAAAAATGCCATCTCACCTGTCAACGCTATGTTATCAAGTATGCTAGCAGACATGGGCATGCCCAAATCAAATTTCATTTTATTCATCAGGTAATCATTGTATATAGCTAAGAGAAATGTTGGAATGTAGAAGAAAGGTATGAAAAACTTTGTAAACCAAAACCCTGATTCGAATGTTTTATAAATCAACCCAAAGTATTGCGCGATGTTCGTTAAAAACGCTAGATACGCTATGTCGTTCATTTCTGTCACCAGAAAGCACTTAGTTTGAAGATTGTCTTCCCAAATATGAATATATAGTGCGAAATATACATATAGTACCCGTTGAAAGTCTCTCCGAAAGAGCTACATTCAACTGGAAATCAGGAAATTTTCTATGCGTGATCAAATTCATTCAGTCGGACAAAAAATATCTACATTGTCACAATATTAATATATATGGCACGAATAGATTAATGTGCTCGATAAAAACTCATTTGCAAATGTGGGATAATGTATACAGAAACTGAATCAATAAATTTTCATATCTCGGTTGAACAATTATGCCTTTGAAATATTTTTTGTTTATATGCAGATTCTCACGAGAGGGAAGCCCTATAATATTCAGAGAGCACCGCGTGAATCAAGGGACAGGAGATACGAATTAACATATACTTTGAATTTTTTAGGCCTGAGAAAAACCTCCAACGGTAAGGAGTTCTAAAGTTCAGCTGTTCTATTGAAAAAAGATCTTTGAGCAAGAGAGGTTCGACAGGTCTCCAAGTTCACAACAAAGGGGTGAGAATTCTGTACTCGTCGAGTCATCCGTGTAGATATGGCCAAGGGTGGAACGATTTATAACAATTCAGAAGACCGACCGTGAAAATATCTATAGAAGAGAGACAAGTCTCCGACCCTTCTACGATGTTCCAATGAAGTGAGCGAGTCTGTGAGCGAAGAATCGCCAACAATACGGATTGCCTTTTCCTGAACAGAATCGAGAAGCTTCAATGAATGTTTCGGTGCCGAACTCCATACATGAGAACTATATTCCAAGACAGGTCGTATCTTAGCCTTGTAGATCATTAGAAGCTGACAAGAAGTGAAGTATTTCTCCGCACGAAATAGAAATCCAAGTTTCTTGGAAGCACTTTCAGCGATCGATCTCACATGGTTTTCCCATGAGAGATTATCACTGATCGTAATTCCTAGCATGGAGATTTGATTTTGTACGAATAGTTACTCGTGACATCTGAATAATTGATGATGATAAATCGGCTTTTCTTGAGAAGAGACATGCCTAGCATTAAATTCCACCAAGTTCATGTTGCCCCATTCTATTATTTTTACCAAGTCGTCGTTAATTTTATTGACGTGAATGTTTCTTTGAGTTTTTGTTTCTCGAGCTGGTATGGGAACTCTGGAAGAGAAACTGGTATGAAGAGTCCGCATGACTATGTATTGAACATGATGTTTTCTCGAGAAAATCATTGATATGAAGCAGAAAAAAAGTGGGCGCCAGAACTGAACCCTGCGAAACATCTGCTTTTATTGGGAGAATATCAGATGATACACCATCAACAACCACATACAGAGAACTATCAGACAAGAAACTCTTCAACAAAGCACACAACTGAGGAGGCAAACCATAAGACTGCAGCTTAGAAAGGAGACCCCAATGCCAAACTTGATCAAACGCTTCTGAAATATCAACATCTATCGTTTCTCCGAATATCTCGATTGAATGCTGCCAAATATATGAAACATAAGCCAATAAGTCACTGGTTGATCTTTGATGGCAAAATCCGTATTGTCGATCATTAATTATTCCTGATTTTTCTAGATATTGATTGCTTCTTCCATGACTTTGGAAATGATAGAAAGCAATGCAATCGGTCTATAATTACAAGTTCTCTTCCTTTTTTTAGGAACTGGCTGAACCCTCGCTGTACTCCAGGTCTTAGAAAAAATTCCCAGGTTATATGAGAGATTGAATGATTCGCAAAGTACTGGTGTCAATTCGGGGGCACATACATTCAGAACAATTCCTGGGATTCGTCTTCAGGTCCATTAAAATATTTCTCTAAGTTTGTTGAAACATTATCTGAGGCATATGACTGTCGGCAGGCGTGATATTCGGGGGATCTTTTCCCGATAAGTCCAGAGTAGAATTTCCAGAAAACATATTTGCAAATAAATTGGCTTTTTGTTGGGCAGTGGTGGCTTTCTGTAATGGCTACACGATTGGGAGTTCTTTGATTTCAGAGTTTCTGAAATTGATGATTGATCTGGGAGGAAGGCCATCTTGTAGACTTTCAGGAATCCGTGATGTCGAAGTTTTAGTGACACTTGGCGTACTCCTTTTTTCGGTCAAGGTGGAATTTTCTGGATACCACAGAAATCGCCAATCATCGAAGAAGTTGAGTAGATATTTTTTGTTATTGTAGGTATACGTATTTCCATAGCAGATTCATAGGACTTGAATAAAAATCTTCACAGATATCAGCACGTCGTATGATTCGCTTGCTTCTTCTTTCACACACCATTAAAATATTAAAGGAGTCCAACTCATTCGATTGGCTTTTCCTCATTCGAAACAATTCAATTATGACCTATACAATGGCTGGCGAATGTGAAATCGACCACAGTAATTGTAACGTATTTCTAGGATATCACAAAATAAGAGTAAATTGGGCATCATCAACAAAACTTAAGTTGTGAACTAGATGGATGATATTCTCTCTATCTCTCCCACTCCGTGAAAAGGTAAAATTTTTGTTCACAAAACTATATCGATAAAATTAGTGCACAGTACAAGTTTCGTGCGGCAACATGTCTCCAAACGATTTTGTCAGGAGGAAACATCTACTTAGTTCGATCCACTTCTGTTCTTTATCATCTGAACCTGAAGCGTGATGATGGGAAATATAACATCCCTTGCTGTAGAATTGTTGTCAAGTAACAAAGAGGATTCTGATGAAAAACGAAATATATTCTCACATTATATTGCTAATGAAATCTCAAAACCTCCATTCTATATTTTATATTTCATTTTCAATATATATCATTATTATAAAGAAGCAAAGTTTCTGTTTTTTTTTTGTGGGAGTTATTCATCGGAAATACTGATCCGATTATAGAAATTCTCTCACTATCAGAAAGCTACATTTTTCAGTAGTGATATAGGCTATATTTCATCATAATTGAACCGAAAACTCAGTGGAAGATGATAGTATATGTGAATCAAGTGGGAGAAATGCGAGTGAGATGTGATGCTTTAACGGTGTGCGCTGAGTAAACGGTTCGGTGTAGACGAACATATTGTTCAATAAAAATGTTCGTCTCTGTTAGTCCTACAAAGAAGTCCGTGTTACTATAAAACTAACTTCCATATTTGAATCTCTACAAAGATTTTTTTGGTGATACATACAATAAATATTAAATGCTTTGTCCTGAATAACTGACTGATGGATCAACACAGCCTAAGCCGCTAATCGTAGAGATCTGAAACTTGTGGGTTATGTTCTTTGTATGACTTTGGCATCAGATAGAAAAGGATTTTTCGAGATTCCATACCAACAGGGTCAAAATTTGTATGGTACAGCGTGATTCCTTCAAAAGAGTATATCTGATCTGTGAAAATTAAATATAAGAATTTTGTTTTGAACAATTGTACTTTTCCGTTGAATTGAATAAACTAAACTGTATTCATTAAATTGCCATACCGAATTACACTCGAGCTTTTTTTTGTCGAAGAAAACTTGACGTTTATGATTCGAGTTTAGTTGCCTTCTGGCAAATTAACTCAAAAAACTGACAGTTTTTTTCGTTGAGTTGCCAGGCAACAAAATTCTAATTGAAATGTCAAGTTTACTTCGACTTGACTTCGACAAAGAAAAGCTCTCGTGTAATTATAAGTTAAAAACAACTTTTGGTGAGTAGTTTCCAAACAATTTTACACGAACTTCAAGCATAATAATTTATCGTAGCAAGTAAAAACTAGTTTATTACATGAGAAACCATTATTACAGAGCCCTGAGGATGAATTGAATAAAATAATATGAGGAGTCGAAGAGGGAACGTCATTTTCTAGGAAATCTCGACCCGCGTAGAAAATTTGATGAACATTACGCAAGTGTTCAAAGGGAGACACTCCATCGCGACGGCAGAGTTTATCAGTTTCTAGAGTCAGAATTCTTCAGAGTTTATCAGAGTGCTTTAGTACAGAGCGTCGGAGTTTAGCTGAGTAATTTGAGTGACTGTATTGGGTTGTGATAAAGAGTTGTAATGAAAGTAATTCATTTGTATATGAGTTTCATCTTTTGAATTCTTATCATCAGACGAACCTTCTATTGTAATGACTGATGAGATGATGAAGGTCTATCTATCAACTCAAGTATTCAGGACTCAAAATCTTCCTTCACCTTATTCCTTTTGAACAAGTTTTCCAATAATTTTCCCGCAATTCAATTCGTCACTGTCATTTTCATTTTTTCCGTACCCGTTCAGACAGGTTGAGATGAACAGCAAATACTCACATATTGCAGCAAGATGGGTATGATGAAAAAAAAAATATTCGGGTATTCGATCGTTTCCTCCAAAGTCAGCATTATCTCACAAGTCGCCAAAATACACAAACCAAATTGGAGAAACATCCAAGTGGTGTATTTTCCAAAAATCATATCAACTAACTTTGCTGTGCGAAAACACAATCTGCTCATTTTTTGAACTCTTTTGACATTCAATTCAATATAAATATGATCTATAAACTTCTTGGAGAATGTTTCTTCAACCTTTTCAATCAGGTAATCGTAACGTCTTTCTTGGAAATCACAGAGTCGGTATATGATGGTCATAATCAACAACAGTTTCAGGTCCATAATGAGTCTGTGAAGTAGAAGTATTATATTTTCGATTTCGTCAATTCCATATCGTGGAAATGCCATGTATCCTAAAGCTGGCGTTGCTAAGGTTAACCCACAGAACAAAATATTTGTGAGTATATGTTTCCAAATGTTGATATCCCGAAAAAGAAATGTATGTGTCAGACTTTTTTCGATTTGCCTGATATTTTCACAGAGTTCACACCATTTTGATTTGTAAGTCCAAACTCCATGTATCGTGATGAAAAAAAATGCCACTTCACCTGTCAATGCTACGTTATCAATTAAGCAAGCAGACATCGGCATGCCTGAATTATTTTTTATTTTATTCATCACGTAATGATTGTATATAAGTAAAGGAAATGCTGAAATGTAAAAAAAAGGTATGAAAAACGAGAAACTTGATTCGAATTTTTTATAAATCAACCCAAAGTATTGAGCGATTTTCACTAAAAACGTTATATACGATATGTCGTACATTGTTGTCACCGAAAAGCACATTCATTTAAAATTTTTCTTCACGAATCTGGTTATATTTGGTGCCAAATGCGTGATCAACACGATACCCTTCGAGAGTCTCTTCGAAGAAGAGGCATTCAACTGGTTATTACAATTTTCTCTATGCGTGATCAATTTCGTTAAGTCGGAATAATCTAAAATATCTACATTGTCACTATATGTACGGCACGATCAGATAAATGTGCTTGATCAATTGTACACTTGAATTTTTTCGTTTATACTTGATGGTTTTATATTCATTTTTATTCCATTAGTTTTCTCGTTGAATTTTCGTTTTTTTGAATGTATCATTCTGAATAGTTCAATTTACTCAGTTATACGCGAAGAGCCTTAACCAGAGGAGGAGGAGTGGGAATATGGCTGAAAAAATCCATAAGGTACAATAGTGTGGACGTAGAAAAATTTTGTTCTGACAAGGTATCTGAATTTTGCTATCGTACCTACTCTTAAAGATAATGATAATAACGATATTGGTATAGTGAATTGTTACAGGTCACCTTCGGGCGATTTAAATAATTTCCTAGATAATCTCGAGGGTGTCTTGAATTATGTCTATAAACCTCGTGTGTGATTTATTGTATTGTATTATTTTTTCTCGTATAACGAAACGTAGGTACCTACTCAAAATTTTATGATTTGCCGAGGATAGGGGAGTTTTATTTGAAATAATAAGATCAGTATTTGAGAGATCGTAAAATTCGATATTAACTCATTGGGTTGTGGAAAGTCGAAAGGCGGAATTGGTTTTTGTTCGTTCTATTGTAAGGTGTTATTTTTTTTGTTGGGGTCGATATCAGATTCCTAATTCTGAACTGTGTGATACTCTAGACTGTAGAATGTTTTTTGCATGCATTCGTCAACTTATTCAATATTTCAATATTTCTGATTATATTTTGTAGTACAAAGCTATTTGCGGTTTGAATTTCTGACACTGTCATCTATCAACAGAGCCCAGGGTATATACAGGGTGTTTATTAAACATGCGGCAACAATTTGAGGGACTATTCCTTGGACTATTGTGAGGAAATTTTGTCCTTTGATGATTATTGATAGGGCGCTTTTTTTTACTCATTGTAGTCAATTCGGAAATGGATTTTGCCCGAAAATTAGGTTATTCTTGAGAATCATGTCTTGGAAAACCACTTAGAAATCAATACTCCTAAATTGTTCTGAGATTTACAACCTGTCTTTATCATCCGACTGGTTGCTCTTTCCTATGAAAATATACAAATATTCGTAAATGATCTCATGCTCGTTGACTGGGAACAGGTGTACAATAATTTCAGTACTAATGGTGCTTTCAATACATTCATTGATATTTTCATGTATCTGTTTGATATCAATTTTCCTGTAATAAGCCGAAAAATAAATGAGAATAAAACTAGGAATAAGTGGATAAATTCAGAAGTGCAGCAATCTAGTACTAAACTGAAAAATTTACATTTTTATCCAGAGCATTCACAGGAATGCGTGAATATTATACCCAGCAGAAAAAAAACACGTTTTACTTCTTAAGTCAACAAGAAAAAGATACTATCAAATTATTATTTCATCTTCCGATAATCCGACAAAAAGTGCATGGAGAATTATGTCTGATTTTACCAAAAATTATTAGTCGAAATAAATATAACATTGCTATCTGACGACAACAGCATAATTGAAAATACTACAGACGTGGCTAATAATTTCAATCTTTTCTTTAGAGATGCACCATACAAAATAATTTCTAAAATTTCACCCGTTTCTAACACTACTGAGGAAAATATTGACAGTATGGGTCGCATTGAAAACAACCTACAGTTATGAACTATTACAAATAAAATTGAGGAATAAAAGATCGTATGGGTTTGACGAAGTCCCTGCATTTTTATTGAAAAAACTAATTCATAACATTTTGCAAATGGGGAATTTCCGGATTATATGAAAACGGGCAAAGTGAATCCAGTATTTAAAAAAGGGAACCTTAAACGTGATGAAAATTATCGGCCCATAACTATTCCTTCAATATTTTAAAAAATATTTGAATATAGCTTCGTTGAAAGACTCAATACACACTTAGAAATGAACAAAATAATCGTAAGGCATCAACATGGCTTTAGAGCATCAAAGTCAACCAGTACTGCTATTCATTCATTTTATGAGAATTTAACACAATTGATGAGTACAGGAAACTGCCCTGTTGGGATATTTTGTGATCTCAGCAGGGCACTCGACTGTGTTGATCATGAAATTCTCATACGAAAATTGTCCAACGTAGGCATCCAGAATCAAGCTCTGAGATGGTTAGAATCCTATTTATATAACCGAAGACAATATGTTAGTATAATGAATGTTACTGAAACCTGTACAAATATAACAAATTCTGACTATCTGTCAACAAATATTGGTGTTCCACAGGGATCAATTCTGGGACCGATTTTGTTTCTAATATATTCCAATGATCTGATTAAAGTGAACAAATCTACGCATTTCACACTATATGCTGATGATACATCTGTACTCGTTGCGGAAAAGTCTGACGGATCACTTGAACAAAAATGCAATGATATTCTCAGTGACTTGCATAAATGGTTCTCGTTGAATTATCTTTTTCCCAATGCGGAAAAAAAGACAGTATGTACGCTTTCATAATAAAAATAAACGAATTGACAGAGTAAACTTACACATAAATAATAATAAAATAGAAACTGTTCCATATGTAAAATTTCTGGGACTTTTTATAGATGAATCCCTAGACTGGATAAAACAGTATGACTCAGTTATCTCAAAAATTAACTCTGTAAACTATTTGCTCCTGAATCTTAGATCAATCTCAACCGAAAAACAACTGATTATGTTACATTACGCACAGGCTGAATCGCGGCTCAGATACGGAATAAGTTTCTGGGGAACATCCACCAATTTCAGTAACGTATTCATATCCGAAAAACGATTGATTCGTTGTATTGCTGGAGTATCACGTAGAGTAAGTTGTAAAAACCATTTTAAAAATTTTAAATTACTGTCATTGCCATCTTTGTATATTTTTGAAGTGTGTTGTTTCGTGTATTGTAATTTGGGTTCATTCAGAACAAATAACCAGGTTCATAATAGAGATACCAGAAATAAAAATGATCCCCATATACCATTTTCTAAAAATAACGTTGGATTCAAGTCTCCTCTTATATTTGGCCAGAGACTTTTTAATAGACTTCCAAATAATCTTAAAATGTGCACGACTATAAAAGGCTCCAAGAAATCATTGAAAGACTTTTTATTGTCACATTGCTTTAAAGATAAAGATAAAAGATAAAATAAAGATTTATTATTATTATTTATTATTACTCGATTTTATGTTTTCATCAAAGTTCATTTCAATTTTATAATTTATATTTCAGCACATTTTTTTTTTGGTTTTTGACTGAATTATTTTATCGATTTTTTTTGTCTCAATTTTGCTTATCTTCGAGATTTTGCTTATTCAAATTGATTGCAATGGCAGTTATTCTGGAAAGCTTGAGGTACAGGTTAGGGAATTTCCACATTTCTTGTGCTTAATTCCGTCAAGTCATGACTGAAATATTTGCCACTCCAAATTCTTTCTTTCTGAAAATCCATTTCTTCATTTATAATCTACATAGATAAACAATATTAGAAAGATGAAGAATTGGCGGGGAAATTGATACTGTGGTTCTGTACCTCGTTTGAGATCTAGAGGTCGTGGGTTCGAGCCCCCAAGTGGGCATAAATTTTTCTCTCAAAATATCTTTTTTATCGTGTTGAGAAGAGACTCTGCTATGCTTCATAGTTGACGAGTCCGCAAATAACCATGCTGCTCCTGAGGTATGGCGTAGGAAGTTAGTAACAGAGCTCACTTGCTGAAAAACTGCGATGAGAGTCGATGGAATTTGGTATGAGAAATACCATGATCAACATCTACTACTAGTTCACCTTTTCAATGCTGATTTTCAATGGTTGGTCGTGAAGGTCCAACCACTATATTTAACCACGAAATATTCGGAAATTCGATGGAAATAGTGTTTGAAATAGAATATTGTTTAACGATCGAGAAATGATGAGTTATTTCCCACGGGTCATGCTGCAAATCATACGAGTGAGAAATTAACATTCCAAGCACTATATATTTTTTCTACGGTTATAACGGATACATATGAATGAATTAAGCTGTCTTTGCTTGAATTTTGGCATTCCATGGAAGACCTGATTTATTGTGTAATAATAACTACAACTATAATACATTGAAGTATTCATTTCATCGGGTGAGGACATGAAATTGAAGACATACAATGTACCTCATTTTTCTATCAAGAGCATTTTTTTTTTTCTTTAACGTCGGCCTATTTCCGCTACCAAGGTCAATCACCGACGCCGCCGGTGAGCACACTTCCCCAACCGAAAATTTTGCCGAACCCTCTGGTATTCCAACCAGAGGTAGGGATCTTTAACGAGCCCAACATCCATGGACTTGGGACCGCCGGCTTTACGTCCCCTCCGGAGGACGGCATATCCTCAATATATCTTGTGCTCATTGATATATTGCCTGCGAGCTATGATATGCTATTTTGCTGCAGCTGTACGGGCTTTCAACACGGTATTTCCCTGAATGGTCACCCATCCAAGTCCTCACCGCACTCAGCATTACTTAACTCCGGATATCGAATGACTGTCAGTCAACCTGAAGAGCTGGGCCATGCCTCATCAAGAGCAGTTAAGATAGAGCAGTTTTGAGTTGAGGCCGTAGAAAACAATCATCAAGTTTATTTTTATTCATTCGACACACGAAGATATCGAACCAACACAAGAAAATTCGATTGTCATTGGCTGACACATTTCTTGAGTTATGTGGTGACTTCCAACTGAAAAAGCGGCGTCTGGTACGAGCAATATTGGACATCGCTGCGATTCTTTCGTTTATATCTCATTGTTTTCATTTTCAGCTTTCTTCTTCTATCGTTAAGCTTCAGTGGAGTATAATATAAAGACATTTCAAGTCCAAACCTATTTTACTTGAACACTGATTTGTTACTACGGATTTCGTTTCTATAATATATTCAATAACAGTTTCGAATCGTCCAGAATATCTTTTTTACGGTCAAGTGAAATCTAGCCAGGACAGATTTTCTGACAGTCTGTATTTGACAGAGAAAATATTTGAAGCCCAAACAAATCGTTATCTGCAACAAATTGGCTTGCATTTTTTTTTATTTATTCATTTAACGTCCCATCAACCCCTAAGGTTATTAGAGACCGTTCCATAAATTTAATTACATTACATAGAAATGTGTGAATGTACTATAGTCGGGCCGTTCAAAAGATAGAATTCAAGGACGCGTGAACAGTGAATGTCTGCATCTATATATAGCCTGTGCGGCGTAGCCACGGCTACTAAACTGAAATAAATGAAGAACTGTTTGCACTGTACTGTACTTATTTGTGCTTTGTATTTACGTGTGTTACGTTAATTAAATAATATGGATGGAAACACTCTTTCACCTCCAAGAAAAAGATAAAAAAAGACATGTAACTGTAGAGGAAAAGGTTGTAATAATGAACACTTATAGAAAAGCATCCCAAGAGTTTATGGGAGAACAGGGAAATGCTGTTGAATTCATTTCTGAGGCGACGTTTTTGTTGAGTGGTGTAAATCGGACTTGTAACATTGGAGAGAGGAACATTCAAAGAGTGCGTGCCGTTCACGTGATCATTCTATCTTTTCAGCGGCTACACTATAGTGGTTAAATTTTATCAAGTAATCTAGTGTCTTTGGGAAATTCTATCAATTTACAGAAATCACTGCCTTCGCCTAGAAGTTCAGTCAGAGTCAGCGGTATCTATTTGATAAACATGAAAACATCGCTGGAACTACAAAATTCATGGAGATATACTGTTTCGAATGATAGTGTTGGGATAGTTTCATCGTGAGATTGAAAATTTATGGGCATACTCTGTGGAAGTAAACAGTGTGTTTCAGACGTTAAATCTTGGTTTCGATATAAATTACCAAGCAGCGTGAATTTTTTTTTGTAAATCAACATTTCTTAAGACTTCGAGTATTTCCTCTTTCGAAGGCAGATGTTAAAAAAATTAATATACTGCTGTCTGTGAGATTTTTATGTATCAGGGTTTACTAAACCGCGACACGTGTTTCGCTATACAATAGCTCCCTTAAGCAGGAACTTTAAACAAATTATAACAGTGTTACATTTCGAATTTATACAAAATTATATCCGACGGTCGATAAGAATAATAGTTCGACACCTCATCAACAAAATGAATGGTCTGATACCGAATTATTCAACTCCGCCTGATCATTATTAGTTTCAATCTCTTCACTTGGAAATGAAGGATTTCAAATTCGTAATTAAACTCATGTCCCCCTGTAATGAGGTGAGATGTTTGTAGCATTTGTTATACCATTTTGGAAACTATTTTTGAGCTCTTTAACGCGTATATCAAATGTTCTTTCCTTTTGACAGACGTAAAACATATGACATGAACCACACAATATTCTATAAACTCCCGATCTATCTGACACTGAACTATTATCTTTATGGTGTTTGATATAGTGCTTGGAGACCTCTCTTGCCCAGGGATCTTTTTCCAATAAAACAGCTGAACCAAAACAAAGGGGTGGGAATTCTGCACTTGTCGGTCATCCGTCGTATGTAATAGCTGTCATCAAAAACACTTGACTTTCGATCACAAATCTGTGACTATAGTTTGATATCATGAATATTATTTCGTCATCGAAGGATAAGGCTCTGCATTGTAGAACTGAAACGGATAAAAAACAATTCCCTAACATGAAGCGGACAAAATAATGTTCATCCAAATACGAATATCATGAGAATGTATGCGCTTGTTGTAATGTATCACAATAGAACATACTTTTTTTCAGTTCGATCCATTGTTTGATGTGCCGTATAATCCAAACACCTCACCAACTCCTCTGGATATCACCATTAGTGTAAAACTAGTTAGAACAGTTGTGGTTGATGATATTTGATCAATATATGCAAGCACATTACATTGAACTTCGTAGGTGGAAATAACAGATATGAAAATAGCATCACTACTTCTATTCGGGTTTGAAGGCCGTCGTTTTTTGGAATTTCTTCCTGACGTTTCGCTGGCTCGAGTGGCTAGCTTCTTCAGAGGCTCATTCATCTTGAAATTCACTCCTATGACTGGTAGATTCAGGTAGTTTGCGGTGCTAATTATTCCATTCGGATTAGGGGAATTGTCATTAATATTGATTACCTTTTTACCCCATCTGGGTTCGGAGAATAATGATCATTATTATCTGAAGAACTACCTGCAGTTATTATCGATTTTTTTAAAATGGGATTCCATATTCGGTTGAGGTTGACAGCTTCTTCTTTTCTGTTGAAATTATCTGTGTATTTGTGGATTTCTATTGCCTCCCGTACCAGTCGGCTACGCTATCCCTGGTTGGGTGCAATCAGTTTTGGTAGGAGGTTCAGATAGTTGCACATGCATATTTGCCATACATCCCGAGGGTCACAGACAGAATTGGAAAACTCCTGGGTAAATACAACATAAAAACTGTATTTAAACCCACAAAGAAGATTCAACAGAGCCTCCGATCGGCTAAAGACAAAAGAGATCCACTGTCTGCAGCAAGGGTTTATCGCATACCATGCACCTGTGGGAAGGTATACATCGGTACCACAAAACTGCAGGCTAGGGCAAACTGACAAGTCGGCTGTGGCGGAACACGCACTTAGTGATGGTAACAGGATTCTGTTTGAAAATGCGAAACTGATTGCACCCAACCAGGGATACCATAGCCGGCTGGTACGGGAGGCAATAGAAATCCACAAACACACAGATAATTTCAACAGAAAAGAAGAAGCTGTCAACCTCAACCGAATATGGAATCCCATTTTAAGAAAATCGATAATAACTGCAGGTAGTTCTTCAGATAATAATGATTATTCTCCAAACCCAGATAAGGTAAACAAGGTAATCAATATTAATGACAATTCCCCTAATCCGAATGGAATAATTAGCACCGCAAACTACCTGAATCGGCATAAATACAACTTGCGAAGAAAAAATCTCCAGTCATCGGAGTGAATTTCAAGATGAATGAGCCTCTGAAGAAGCTAGCCACTCGAGCCAGCGAAACGTCAGGAAGAAATTCCAAAAAACGACGGCCTTCAAACCCGAATAAAAGTAGTGATACTGAAAACCTCGGCCGCGAAAGCCTTAACTATTTTGTTGTCATGAAAATAGCATCTTGATACTCAAACGTATAATTAATATATAATTTCCGCATATCGAACCTAAGATCTTTCCAATTCTTAGGTAATATGACAGTGAGGCGGTGTCATTCATTGTTTTTCCGGTAATACACATTATTTCATACATTTCACGCAACTTTCATCTGAAACTGATCATAAAATACTCGTGGAAGGGCTATCATGGCATCAATTGGACGGCGTTATGCAGACGGCGTTATGCAGAAAGCTACCAACCCTCAATAGTGACGAACTGAGATAATCAGCTCTGAAATTTTAATTGATTAAAAAAATTTGTAGGTCGTTTAGCACTACTTTGTACCTTTTTTTGGATCTGAGATATGCCGTTTGATATCTTAGGTATGTTTTAATATTCCAAATATAAAATAGAGGTGAAAATGGCGACTTTTCATGGGTTGGTTGGTTTTTGCATTTTGTAGAGCGGGTAATTAAAGCAAAAGATACGATATGAGAAATAATTAAATTTTATTCTATTCTACATCCTCTGGGGTATTTAATCAGGTGGGGCTTGGTAGGTTTTCACAGAATGGAGAACGCGTATTTTATCACCCAAATACGCACCCAACCCAATATTTGTTATATTGTGGGTTGGTAGCTTTCTGCACAACTCCGTCCAATTAACCAATCGTCTAATTCATTTTGATGAATATTTTATCGCTTGATGTGCCTTCTGTGAATTATTTAGATAAACGATCGATTATCAGTAAGGAAATGGAAAATGGATTGGATTATCGCACGACACCAGAGTGGTCAACAACAAATGTCGATGATTTATCAGTGATGATTAATGATATAAAGAGCATCACAGTGTAGCTGGCATCACATAATCGACTGAATTATTTCATACACCGGCATTGACAAATTTAGGAATTATTGCGGAACATGTGCACAAAGGAAGTCACAGCTAGGCGGTCACACATTGGTATGGTATAATTATGGTTCCGAGATAGATAAAGAGATTGGAAATAGTTGATATGACCATGATTTGGTTTTCAAAACCTCTTGGAACCACCTTGAACATGCTGTAATTGAGAATGTCCTTAATTGAAAGCAACATTAAATGGTCTCAAGTCATCCACCTCATATCAGGCTAAAGAACAAAACTCCTGGGTAACCCAAGGAATTTATAATGACATCCCAAATCAAATTGAAATGATAAAAAATCCCCAAATGTTTCAAATGACAATCTGAAAAGTACTCATCCGATCCCCACAAAGTGTTTACGAAACAGTCTTACTTACTTCTGTTCACCATATATGTATGTGTATTGAGTTTAATCGTGACTTTGTTTTCATCTTGACCTGCTTGACCTGCGTTTCTTCAGTTCATTCGCCACATCCTGAATTGATATGCATACTTACCTTTTTTGTTTTCTGTTTTGGAAAATACATGATCATTATTAGTGAAATGAAATGATTTGGTATTTGTTTCACAGCCCCACCAAAAAATGTGAAAAGAAACTGAAACAATTCCAAACTGCCTTTTCTAGTACACTTATGAATTTTAGCAATGTGCGGGTATAAATTGATTCAATCGAATCTATAGACAAATGAATTCAAAATCATACTCACACACTGTAAGACGTCATATACAACGAATATATACATCTCCAGTGATTTCGTAGTCAACAGGGCTCTCAAGGCCATCTCACAAAGTAGCAGAATGCAATATGCTGAGTTAAAGAGCATCCAAAGGGTATGCCTTCCAAAAATGGCATCAATTCGTTTTCCAGTGGCGAACAGCAGTGCGGAAATTCTTTTGATTTCTTTCACCTTGCATCTGACGTTGTAACCATTATTCGGACCATCCAACGTCGATGTGGCGATTTTCACGAGGTAAATATACCGTCTTCTCAATATATCAGATAGCTCATATATTATAACTATTGTAAGCACTACTTGTGTATCTGTCAACTGTCTGAAGATGCCATGTATTATTGTGATTATATCTGGTTTCAAATCAGCATATTATGAGAGAATATGTTGAGTAACTGATATCGCTGAAACTAATCCGTAACCAACAATTGGTGTGATGACGTAAGTCCAAATACTCATTGTCCGATAGTAAACACTTTGGCTTTTTTGTGAATTCATCAATGTAATGTTTTCCCAGAGTTTGGTCCAAGCCGGCCCATTTTTTCTGACCCCAATGAATCCAAAAATCAAAAGGAATGCTCTCGATGTTTCAGTCAGATAAAATAAAACCATAATTGACGTTGGATAGTGATTCACAGGCAATAAAGCTTTGAAGGAGACGTTGAAATATGCTTTGAATATGAATATCGGGATATAGAAGCAATAAATGAAGAGTTCTGCAAACCAGTTCTTCGATTCGAAACCAATGAGGCCAAATAATTTTCCAATTTTAACGTAAAATGATAATACACCAGTATCGTTGGTTGGTATTTCCGCAGGTGATCCCATTTTTAATGGCATTTTACACGCACTGAACTAGGCTGGAGTATAAACAACACACATCGATATCACTGTAGAATTGGATGTAATTGTTCCAGTGTATAAACATGTCACGTGAATAATTGATGCTATGGAAATTATCATTCAAAAAAAGAAAAGGTCAGTCGTGATAAAAATCTCATCACACGGAACAAAATCAAAACACCGTAAACTTTTTATTATCTACAGAGTTGAACCAATTGTATACGCATCTAAGGCCAATCACGCACCAGCAACTTTTATTCGACAACTAAATGATTGTGGCAATGGAACGTATTTCTTTTCATATAAAACCGGGCATCAGCAACTTTTTAGTCACTGTCGAGTGAGAATTACGTCTTCATCTATCGTGAAGGTGATTCGATGGTTTCGTTTTTCATTTTTTCTTTCTGTTTTTCAAAATGAAAGCAATAATAACTGCTTCCTCGGTGAAATCCATGCTAACTAGTCAACAAATTATTCGACAAGTGCGCAGAACACAAATTCATTAGCTATTTTTTGGTTGAGCAAATTGCATTTTGCCAATAAAAAAGTTGCTAGTGCGCTGCTGGCCTGAAGGTGAGGTGGGTATTAGACTATCTATCTATATTAGGTATTATGAAATGATTTGGAGAGTTTTTTGTCTTCCAGTTCTTCGAGTTGTTCGAGCGTATATTCGATAGCATCAATAAAAAGTCTATCACATCTCTGAAGTATTTTTATGTAGTGAAAGATGACAAAGCAATTTATTACTTACTTTCCTTAGTTTTTGTGTTGAGTAGTTACTAATGTATATTCTGATGCCTTTCAGTTCGAAACAGTTGCTTGGAATCAGTTGTTTCTTCAAGTATGAATACGATTCAACTTCGCAAGCACTTTCCATTGATCGATCTAATCCGTAAAAATTGTTAATATCGGATTATAGTAAAGTTACGTCGCATAAGAAATTATTCTCTCCACTGTCTTCTTTCAAAAACCTCACATTCCCCTCTCAACTCACTGCTTTCCTCTTCGGGATTTCTCACTTTATTCTTAAGAGAAACAATTTCCAGTAATACTCATTGGTCTCGATGGTATTCTTCAATTCAGTCTTGATCCTAAGTATCTCTTCGTATGAGTGGGCAATTGTTAGGTCGTTATTTTCCACCATATCACTCGTACTATTACTGAGGTCCCGATTTAAAATGTAATGAAAGAGCAAGTGGAATATTAGGGGTTCGTAATAGATCGAAACCTCCGATGGAATGAACATGCTAAATATCTCACTGAAAAACTGAGATTCCTCCTAGCGAAATTAAAGTTATATCGGAAATTTTCGACATGGTTCGGAAATAAATTCCCCACAACAGGTTGGTGGAAACTCATATAAACCATGGCATTATAGTATGAGGTGGTTTAATGAATAATTATTTGAAGAACCTGGAAGTCACACAGTTACGCACCAATTATATTTCTTGAATTTTGCTTCTCATTATTAATCATATAAAAATCACCTCCAACAAGTTGAAGAGAAATACAATATCAGGCTAAAGAACAAAACTACTGGGATACCCAAGGCAGAAACATATAAAAATCAAAAATTTCTAGTCGCTCCAGTAATTTATAGGACATCCAAAATCAAATTGAAATGACAACCAACTCAGGATTGTTAAAAAAAAGGAAAAAATGTAAAAATGACTGTGAAAAAATTCTCAAAATATTTCAAATGACAATGTGGAAAGTACTCATCCGATCCCTACAAAGTGTATAGAAAAACCATTTCGTCCTACTTCTTTTCTTATAAGTATGTGTATTGAGCTTAATCGAAACTTTTCTTACATCTTGACCTGCCTATACCAATACAACCCATGCACAAGGATTTTACCTTACATTGTCATATGGTTTATTTGCCACATCCTGAATTGGTAAGCATACTTACCTTTTTTTGTGTTCTGTTTTGGCAAACACATTATCATCATTATCGAAATGAAAAGTTTTCGTGTTTTGTTCCACAGCCCCACCAAAAATGTGAGAAGATACTGAAACAATTCCTTTGACTAAGTGCCTATCCTCTTTATCGAACTAGTACACTTATGAATCTCGGGAATGTGCGGGTATAAATTGATTCAATCGTATCCATCGACAAAGTATTTCAAAATCATACTCACACACTGTAAGACGTCATATACTACGAAAATATACATCTCCAACGATTTCGTAGTCAACAAGGCACTCAAGGCCATCTCACAAAGTAACAGAATGCAGTAAGCTGAGTTGAAGAGCATCCAAAGGGTGTGTCTTCCAAAAATGGCATCAATTCGTTTTCCAGTGGCATACAGCAATGCGGAAATTCTTTTAATTTCTTTCACCTTGCATTTGACGTTGTCACCATTATTAGGACCATCCAACGTTAACATGGCAATTTTCGCGAGGTAAATATACCGTTTTCTCAAGAGATTAGACAGCTCATATATAATAATTACTGTCAGCACTACCTGGGTATCTGTCAACTGCCTGAAGATGCAATATATTATAGTGATTATTTCTGGTTTCAAATCAGCATATGAGAGAACATGTTGAGTAACTGATATCACTGAAACTAGTCCGTAACCAACAATTGATGGGATAACATGAGTCCATATACTCTTTTTCCGAAAATAAACCCTTTGGCATTTTTGTGAATTAATCAATGTGATATTATCCCAGAGTTCTATCCAATCTGGTCCATTTGTCCTGGCCCCAATGAATCCAAAAATCAAAAGGAACGCTCTTGATGTTTCCGTGAGGTAAAATAAAACTATGATAGAAGTTGGATGATGATTTACAGGCAATAAATCTCTGAAGAAGATGTAGAAATATACCTTGAATATAAATATCGGGATATAGAAGCAATAAATGAACAATTCTGACAACCAGTTCTTGGATTCGAAACCAATGAGGCCAAATAGTTTTCCAATTTTAACGTAATTCGATAATACACTAGTATCGTTGATTGGTATTTCTGCAGAAGAACCCATTTTGGATGAGATTGAACACCCTCTGAGCTCGGTTCGTATATAAACAACACACATCGATATCACTGTGAAATTGGACTCAATTGTTCCAATGTATAAACATGTCACGTGAATAATTGATGCTATGGAAATTATCATTCTAAACAAAAGGTCAGTCGAGATAAAAATCTCATGACACGAAACAAAGTCAGAATAGACTTTTCACTCATCTACAGAGTTGAACCAATCGATTACACATCTGAATATGAGGCGGGTATAACGCGACCAATGATATGAAATATATTGTTGATTCTATACACAATGATAATATTGATCTGAAAGAGTCAGTTTCAGATGTTCAGTCAGAGAGTATGGATGAGGTTACTCTCATCTTTTCTTTACAAAGTTTCAAAAAAAAACAGTCCTCAATTACCTACTGTTCTTTCTATGTGATGTACGACTGTTTCTATAACGAAATGAACTGGCGAATTGAAAGCTATAAATAAATGCTACCTTTTGAGGGGGTTATTATGAATTTTTCATAAGGTTGCATCAATATTCCAGCTTCTTGATAGAAGATATCAATTGGATAACCCTGTCAGTAAGATTTTGCGAATAATCGCAAGTAGAAGCAAACAAATTTCAAATGTATTGTTTTACAAGATGAGGTAATGGAACTATCGTAGAACATGTATCTTGGTTCTACCATGGCTTCGAGTAATGACACTGGAGACTGCCGTGAAACTTAAATAAATTGAATGAACCTTGAATTCCTATTCCAGAACCAACAAATTATATCGGAGACTCGTAGCTGGCTATAATTAAACTTTTAGAGGTACTATAATGTTGAATTATTGCATTATGTAGCACTTAAGAGTTCCTTGAAACTCTATCCCAAATCTATTTTCAATATGTATGCCCTATGTTACGTGACTAACATAAATTAATTCACAACTAACAAACGACCATATAACTTTCGTCAAACTCAGATAATTCTCAATAGCATTTCAATTATTACCTGGGAGAGAGAAATAAGTATTAAGTTCACCTACAACACTACATCTTCAGTCTGCACTGAATTTCTTTATCATGAATAAAATGAAAACTTCGGAGTTAGCCAGTTTCATTCCATGGGGCTTTCAAGGAATGAAGATGGATAACTCAACAGTTTTTATTAGAATAGTGAAACAGAATTCAAGTGAAGTTCTATCAAGACAGCCAAGGGAGCTCAAAGAAGTGCAGAATGTTTTGAAAGTTCAAACTTAGTGCTTTTCATGAGAAAATCTATCGAATATACGACTTGATTTCGTTTTTCGATGGAAGTTGGAAGAAAAAAGCAGATTTTTCAAGTATTTCATATTTTCAGTAGCGTTCGCTGTTTTTTCATTAAATATTTAGATAATTTCGAAATCGATACTCAAAGTTTATCTATTGAAATAACATGTAGAAATTCCAAACCGAACCTACTGTTGAAGATTCTGTCTGATCTCTGCTCCCCAAATTGTGTAGCTGAATTAGGCAACAATGGCAATGCTGGGCACATATCTCTCTTGCAAAAATATGACCTATAAAAAGTCCTGAAGAGCCGATCTGAATTGAGATCAGACTCGATTCTTTCGGAACTGAACTACAATCAAAAGAAATACCACAAGAATAAGAGATTGCTAATATGTTCGCCTGAGTAACTGATGATATTCCTGTACATACATATTCGGACTCGATGTTCAAAGTGTCCGTTTTCGATCTTGAAACTAATAGCCGCTCATCATTATAATAGAATTACAGCCTAGATCCGCAGAATAATTAACTTTTATACAGAAATGAATCCAATGACATATTCTGTAAAAGCCACGCTTCTCCTAATGCACCAACAGTAGAGTAAATTGTGTTCTATCACCGTATCAAAATATTCCATTGCTTTCGCTTCAGTGGGATAGATGAAGACAGCTAATTGATTTGACGCATGTCACTTGAATTTTCTCAGTGAAGTTGTTAGCAACGAATAACACACTGGTGACAAGTGGAGGGATCGAAATCTGTTAACTGTTTTCGTGCAGAAGAAATTCATGTGGGTGAAAATTCCAGAATACAAGAACCCTTTCTACGATTTCTACACTGGTGACGAGTGTTGGAATTGGTGATTTATTCTTGCCAAAGTTTAAGCTCGTTGACAAGCATAGAGATAATTATTCAAATAATAAACCAAATGACAATTACAAGAATAATAGCCTTTATTGCAGTTATTACAAAAGCACTGCAACCAGGATACAGCCTTAATGAACCTCCATAACTGCATCAATACACTCCGATGGTCTACTATTCTTGATGCCTTCAGAATAGTGTACTGTAACATGCTGTTCCTTTCCTCGAAGAAAAGATCCAAACCATAGTAGTGGAGACCCTCTTGAACCGTACATTTATTCAAGAGATGGCAGTTTCTCGTGATCAACGCAATCGACTGCTCGACCCAAGTCACAGAAGATTGCTGCTGTACACTTTCCAGCTACGATACATTCTATGAAATGATTATGAAATGAACACATTGCAGTTGAAGTAGATTTCCACATTCAGAAACCATCTTGTTTTTTTGACAGAATATTATGAGATTCAATAAATGAAAGTAAATGATCGAGGACATATTCAAATATTTTTGAGAACGAAAATATAATTTTTCTTTTTTGAGACAGGATTCACCTTGCCTGGTTTTATAGAGTACGAAAATCAGCCCGGTTGAGAAGATGAATCAATAGTGAGTAGTTTTCAAGTGCTCCTTCAATATAAATTCAGGAATATCATCTGTAAACGCCAATTTTAACTTTCGACTTTCCGTTTCACAAGCAGTACAAGTTCAATTTCAGTAAGTGGTTTAAGAACTCAGATTAGGATTATAACAGGGCTACTGACTGGATACTGTCCATTCAAAGGACACCTGAACAAGATAGGGCTGTACAACGGCGACCTTAGCTGCAGACAATGCAACAAAGGGACGGACACAGCTCGACACGTACTCTGCGAATGTGAGGCTCTGGATCACAAAAAGCAATAAATATATGGAAAACCAATTCTGGATCCAGAAGAATATGACAAACACCCAGCAATCAACCTGCACAAACTTGTGCAGGGGACAAGGCTGTTGAAATGGGTGTCATGAAATATAGGGAAGTAAAGCGCAATAAGCCCTAGAGGCTGAGGTGCTTTCCGGAGACCTGGTTGTGAAAGACAGGTCAGACGGCTTCCACGGAGCGAAACAAAAAAAAAGTGGTTGAAGATACATGCTGACGTTTCGCTGGCGCGAGTGGCTAGCTTCTTCAGAGGCTCATATATCTTGAGTTAGACTGAGTATTACGACTTCCTAAAGCGTATTTATATGGATTCAGGTAGCCTGGAGTGATAATTACTTTTTCTGTATTCCGAGAATTTTCTTTAAAATTGTTTGCCGTAATTACTGGATTCGGAGAAGTATCATCAGCATCAATTGCCGCACTACCTGCAGGCATGTTATTCGTTAGTTTTGATCTTCTTGAAATGGGATTCCATATTCTGTTGAGGTTCACAGCTCCTTTTTTTTTGTTGGAATTATCCGTGTGTTTGTGGAATTCTATTGCCTCCCGTATCAGTCGACTATGGTATCCCTGGTTGGGGGCAATGAGTTTCGCGTTTTCAAAAAGAATCCTCTGGTGTCCCTCACCTAGTGCGCCACAGCTGACTTGTCAGTTTGTCCTTGTCTGCAGTGGAAAACTCTTGGAGAAACACAACATAAAAACGGATTTCAAACCCACCAGCAAGTTACAACAAAACCTCAGGTCGGCTGAATACAAAAGAGACCCACTGTCAGCACCAAGGGTTTATCGCATAGCGTGAACCTGTAGAAACACATATTCTGGTGAGTTCTCTCCATCGGACACCAACTGACACGGTAGCACTGTAGGTTTTTTTGGGTATCCTTACAGTTGAAATAGAAAATGCGCCACTGGAAAATCAGTAGATTGCCCCAGAGCTGAAGACACTAGAGAATATCAGTCGTTCCTTGCCGGCACAAGACTCTGCCTTCTGATCGTACCCGGAGGAGTGTCTGACAAGGAGAAAGTAAGATAAAGCAATACATTCATGTTCCATGTATATATTACAGATCCTCAAATCTCCCAGATAACACTTGACAACTGTTAACCAACATTATCAATTTATCATTTCAATCATGAAAGTTTTTCGATTTTTCGAAGCTATCATTGGTAATACCACTATATGGAGGTGGCAATCAGGACGACCCCTCGCAACATCGGCCTATTACCCTAATTCCCACAATAGGTAAACTTATAGAAAAACTAGTTGAGATAAGGATAACTGGATTTCTGTCGAAACATAAACTCCTTGATAAAGAACAGTTTGGCTTAAAAGTGGCAAGAGTATTAATGATGCAATTTTTTCACTCATGTAAAAAGTTTATACGGAAATCAGTGGTGACGAGGTTGCTGCTGCAGTGTTTTGCGATATTTTGAAGGCTTCCGACTGTGTGGATCACGAAATACTGTTGCGGAAGCTTCCTTACTATGGCTTCAGAGGAATGATAATGAGCTGGTTCAGCTAATATTTGTCAGGTCGTAGTCAGGTGGTGGAAACAAACCATCGCTCAAAAATCGGGAAAATAAATAATGGTGTGCCTCAAGGTTCAATATTAAGGCCAACAATGTTCCTCATCTACGTCATCTGGGGCCAACAATGTTCCTTATCTACGTTAACGATTTAATAAGTATAAATATCTCAGGAAAATTCCGACTATTTGCAGACGATACTGCCATTTTTCGACAAGCAGAAAATGCCAATGATTCAACTAAAATATCCAACGATAAACAGTTGGTGTGATTCGAATTGTCTTTTCCTGAATATTTCGAAAACTGATATAGCAACTTTCAGATGTGAACTTGATAATATACCCATAGGGGATATAAAAGTAGCTTGAAATTCTTAGAAGTATATATCGATAGAAAGCTGAAAGAAGACCATATTCATGCTTTAAGCAACAAAGTGTCCTCTGGTTGTTATGCAATCAGAGTAGTCGCAAATAAACTTGGTTAAACAGCAGCTAGGACTATTTTCCTCTGGTGGAATCTCACCTGAGATATGGAATTCCATTTCGGGGCGTGTGTGGTGGTTATCTTGTACAAAATATTTCAATTTCGCATACACGAGCATTAAGATATATGTGCAAATCAAAACGTACAGATTCACAGGTTACTCTTTAGTTCCCATGAAATACCAACAGTTATTTCTATCTTCATAATGGAAACACTGTAATCAATTGAAAAAGACTTGAATTTGAATATAGATCTTCACCAACCCATTATGCGACAAGACAATCCAACAACATCATGTTTCCAATACCAATAACATCAGTCATACAGGATTCCATTATCTATAATGGTTGTAAAATGTTCAATCATTTGCCGAAGAATGTAACAGAAATTAAATCTTTACAATGCTGCTGGAAGTCTGTGAAAGGTTTTTAAGTGATAGACCGTACTATAATAATATACAAGATTTTCATAGTGATAACCTTTAAAAATATTTTATTTTTCCCAGTATCCAGTACGACTTATATGTTTTTTTATATATACAAACTGATTTTATGTATTAAGTGAAAATTGAATAATTGTAATTAACTTTCTTTTCACATACTCACTGCGCATTAGATTGAGTGAAATTTTGTCCACAAGATTACTCTTCTGACAATAGAGTATATTCTCTCTCAACTCTGGTGTTTATTGTGTTAAATATTACTGCTTGAATTATGACCCTGGAGAATAGGAATTTACAAACTAGGTTCTCACGAGTACGTCGAATTTCTTCAATTTTCTCGTTGAAGGATACTGAACGCCTTCATTACAACTCAGTTTTTGGTTGAAAATTATTTGATACTTTCCAGAAGCTGATATCCTCCCGAACTTTGGAGTGAATACAAATTATATTAATTCTGATCATCACTGTGGTATTCCTCACGTCTGAACCTTGTGATGAGAAATGATTCCTTTCTGGCATCCCCAGAGTCCACATGATATTAGAGATTCGAGAGTGGGGGATTTGTATACAATACATAGTTTCGCAGATGTCATCCTCAGATTTTCAAAATCCACTCCGGAAATGAAAATATATTGATTGAGAAATGAAATATTCAATCTATAAAGAGTGAGACAATACCAAATAGATAATTTTTATACTCACAAATTGCAGTGAATGGTACGAAGCTGAGTGGCAAAGCTCTGATATTGTAGTAGGATCATCAAAGTCTGGATCTATCAGTATTCTCTCAAGAAAGAACAATATGTTGAATCCCGTATTGAAAATGGACAACAGGAAAAATTTTCCGAATATTTCATTGATTTCCTTTACCTCATCAAACATTACAGCACATATAACTTTTATTTTTTTTGCTTTCAACGAAGTATTACCATCGTGAATGCGCGCATCAAAGGTGGAATGAACGAGTTTACTCAGGTAACCGTATGTTCTTTCTGAGAAACCACATAATTCATACACGATGGCTGTTATCAGAAAAATTTGGGTATTCAACACCATCGTGGCGTAAAAAAATGAAATATTCCATAGGTCATTGGGTGTACCTGCGTTTTCAACACAATAAGAAGTTGTTATCAGGAAAGCCATCACATAGAAAAGGATTGATATCGACACATGTTTCCAAACACTTATATCATCCGAATACGTCCTTCCTGGTATTTTTGATCCAATTCCTTTGATATTCGTTAAAAGCTTCATCCAGTTTGATTTGTGTCTCATAACTCCATAGAATTCTAAGAGAAAAAAACCTCCTTCAGCTGCTCCCATAAGGAGAGAAAGTGTCATTAGACGAGCTTGGTGGATCACTTTTTCTCCCCAAATTATATTGTAGTACATCGTACAACATAATAGTGACATGTATAGAACCCAAAGGAAACATGTTGACACCCAATCTTTCGATTCCAAATTCCCATAAATTACACCAAATATCTTCCCAGTTCTTTCATAGTATGTCAAGAGCTTGAAATCGTTTCTAGTTTTATTCATGAGACTCATTTTGTTTCGCGTGACACAGTGAACAGTTAACAAATGGCAATTGTTCAAATGCTCCTATCGATGAGTTGAAGGTTTTGATGAGTTGATAATTCCGGCAAACATGCTACTAACTGATTATGATGTTTGCGAGTAACGTTACTATAATAATCACATACACAGTGCAACATTCACTTTCTTACCCATTACAATTTTCAATAACTTTGTGTATAGAATACTATGAAAAAATTGACCACAAACTGAACCCAAATAGTACAATACTATATTACGTAACGAGGAGGATAACCTATTAAACACGAGCAGAGAATTGTGTACATAATTGGCTGTATTCTCGAGTTGCGTACTTGTGAGGTAATTTCTGAATTTCTGATGGTCTAGCACAATTTTTTTTCTATGTTAAATGATCGACGAGACAGCAAGTATAAAAAAAAATGGCCTCTCGATTCATGAATTTAACTAGATTCAGTTCCATTCCACAAACTGTTGAACAAATTTATCAAGTTGAATGTTACATATCCCATCATTCAACAAAATACTTCCGGAAGAGGCCGTCATCAAATTCAGAAAACATGTGCTTTCTAAGGGCCGGTTGTACAATTTTCGATCAAACTTCAGATTGACGATAAAACTAGACTTTTGACATATTCCACATGCATTTTCTGTCAGATTCTGCTTCTTTATCGCCACTTTACGATAAATCGTAGATTGTACAACCGGACCTAAATGAACGAATACCTAACATCAGTAGGAGTACGAAAACGATTTCATACAAATATAAAATATTCATATTCAGCTGGATAGTATCTAATTTTGGAACCACACCAAGTTCTGGGAGGAAAAATCGATCTCCATCATCAATGAACTCAACTTCAACGGATCCTTTGCAGAAATAGGTCCTATTGATCATCGTGAACGATGTATCGGCAGTTCATATTTCGTAAATTCCAATATGGGGGTAACCATATAGGGCTCGATTCCAACTACTTCAATGTCCAGGAGTTTGATATCAATTTCTTCATTAGGCCATTCTAGTGACAAATGAAATCTTCTTGGATCGCAGTTGTGAACCGGAAACAAAGTTCTCCAATTCTCAGTATGTTATTTGATTGAGATTCATCTTTTCCAGTGTCTGTCAATAACATGATGTTTGCTTGAGAATACTGGTATCTACAGTCTAGAAGACGCAGTTATCCAAGCTCATGTGGAGTTAATAAAAGTATTCGTTGATGAAGAAATATAAGCGTTGTGGCCAAGTTACATTGAATTTGAAGGAGAAGAATGCCTTCACTTCCTCAAAACTGTCGTAGCATTCGCAATATCATCTATGAAAGAACCCGGACAACCGACACTACTGAAATATCCGATACATGGACCTCACAGGACAAGTTTGGTATGAATGCGACCAACATTACATGAATTTGATTACAGTATCCTGTATAGCGGCAGCATATCGTTTCCAAAAACATGGTCTGTGTCGGATTCGTTTCGGGACGTTAGTAGTGAAAATCAAACTTATGTGAGAGTAGAGATCAATTACCCCAACACGAAACCATTGTTGATCCCGCCAATTGTGTCATTATTTTCAGTAATAAGGTTTGTAAATGAAGTCGACTGACCTGGCTTATATATGTTGTATATAGATTCAGTTTCAGCACTTGGGTTTATTCGATATGGTATATGATAGACTGCTAGAAGTTATTATGTTTTGGTATTGATTGAATAATTTTTAATGAATGATGTTATCCGTGAACATTTTGATTACTCATTTCATTTTATTCCGAATGGCTTATTATTTAGTAACACAGAATGATTTTCTGCTCATTGTTGTTCATTCCTGTATTTGATATGTATTTTCTTTCATGCGTTTGGGGTTGGCCTATTTTCCATATTGAGTAAGGTTTGATTATTCCATCTATCTGAAATGAATGATGTATTGCATAGAATCTTGAGATAATAGGTAGAAAAGATTCAGAAATGTGTTTTCATAATTTGGCATGTTATTTTCTAGGAAAACCTAATGAAGTTGGTAATTTTCAGCTGTAGAATTGTGAGTGTGATCAAATCTCTAGATTCAAAAAATGTCTTGTGCAATATTTTGATCGTAATTGTTGAGGAGTGAAATGTTTCAAAGGATTAGAAAATATTATTCGCGAAAATATTCACCATTTCGGGTATCTTGTCAGTCTAGTTTGCTACCGTTAATATAAAAACACATATCCTTTACCGAGTTTTTCAATTTACCTTCTATTGAAAAACATTTGAAACTGGCCAAACCGACTGTAGTTTTTATGAAATTCCTCAGTGCTCTCTGTTATTTGAGTTCCACTACTTTTCAGATTTTCAGCGGGTATAAATATCCGACTCTGAGGAATACCGGGATTCATTCATGAAGATTCAGTTTTGCAGATAGTTATTTGTGTTTCTAGTTTCTCCAAAATTTGTTTACCGACCGTTTTATTCAACGAACCCGACCGAAATTCATTTTGAGGTTATATCCGACAGTCTGACATTTGATTTGTTATTTCAAATATTCAGTTGGGGCATAGCCCAGCTCTTCAGGTTGACTGACAGTCATTCGATATCTGAAGCTAAGCAACGCCGAGCGCGGTTAGTACTTGGATGGGTGACCATGCAGGGAAATACCGTGTCGAAAGACCGTACAGCTGCAGCTAAATAGCATATCATAGCTCGCAGACAATATATCAATGAGCACAAGATACATTGAGGATATGTCGTCCTTCGGAGGGGACGTAAAGCCGTCAGTACCGAGTACATGGATGTTGGGCTCGTTAAAGATCCCTACCTCTGGTTGGAATACCAGAGGGTTCGGCAAAATTTCCGGTTGGGGGAAATGTGCTCACCGGAGTCGGTGATTGGCCTTGGTAGCGGAAGTAGGCCGACGTTAAATGAAGATTAAAAAAAATATTTAGTTCTGATTGCGTTCTTGCCAGTTCGGCCTTCTGTCGTATCTGAGTGCCAATTAGAACCAATCATTTTTGTGTGATTCAAGAAATTCGTTTTAATTTTCATTTGGTTGTGTTCTTGCCAGTTCAGCCTTCTGCTGTATCTGAGTGCCAATAAGAACCAATCATTTTGTTTCATTTTTATTTCGGGTTCTTGCCAGTTCAGCCTTCTGCTGTTATCTGAGTGCCATTAATAACCAAGCTTAGTTTACCGTTATTTCAAACCCCGAAAATTTCGTTCGCCGCCCGAACTGTCGAAATTGGTTAGCCTCAAACAGGTTATCATACTAATATAAAATTTCATTTCCGATTATAATAGTTACCGCACCGAAACATTCGACCTACCAACATTTCATAGTTTTCCATTATAAAGTATCGACTCACCGTTTACCGACAAAATTCCGATTTCAGTGACCCTGTGCAGTTCGAACGCAAAGTTCGTATACCGTTTACGAACGTGGCAGTCTGAAATCTCCGATCATTGTTGCCAACCCCGTTTTCATTACGTTAATACTTTATATTGTTGATATCATATTGTGTAGTTGTTTCATCTTTCGTTTATTGATTTGAATAAACTCGTATTTCTGAACATCGTTGGTCGTTATTTTCTCCAACCTATTTTCAGGAAACAAAGTGTCGAGAGGTAGAAACGAAATACCTCTCAAGTGTGTACAAAAGTGTCTCAAGAAAGTAGAAACGAAATACTTTCGAGAACATTCATATAGCGAACGGTGTTAAGATGCAAATTGTTGTAATTGGAGCCTACATCAATTAGTACTCTGTCGTTGTCACAATTATCTGACCTCTGGATACCTCCATCTGATTGGTATCCGGGAATCTGGGAAAACGATTTGTGATTAAAAAAAAAATGTAAATCTATATAAATAATACTTTCTACTGTCTTTGTATTAGCCATCGAGGTTCTACGGAATGGTCTGTCCGCTTGCCAGATTCTACACCTTTAGCCTTTTTTTATGGGGATATTCGAGGCAGAAGATGAACGAAACTGAACTTACTTCAATATTCAATATACGGCAGAGTACTATAAAAAAATACAGAAGATGTGAGCCGTCATTCAGAATTTTTCAAGCAATCTGTTCTGCAGTTCACAACCTTTCAGAAAACTCAGAAAAAATCTATCGTGGAATGCCCATTCCCTGACATTTCGAAAAACGCGGGAGTATTACCTATCTTCAACCTTCAAACTATCGTCCGATTTCCATCATACCCTCCATAGAAAATATTGTGAATTTTGAATACTTTTTTCGTATATTAAACTGCTCTTTCTTCATTCTAATTCATATTCATATTCGAACGCTGTCACGAGTACGCTCAGAAGGCAGACTGATGATACGTGTTACGAATGCAAAAAAGTAATAGTAATAGTTATAGTTATAGTAATAGTAGTAGTAGTAGTAGTAGTACTAATAGTAATAGTTATAGTAATACTAATACTGATAAAAAACACGATAGTAGTACCGACCTATTTGTGATGTCTCTCAGCCTATACAGAGCAAAACAAGCAGGAGAAAGCTTTCAACAAAGAGAATTGATATGTGTTTCCCAGTTCGATGAGTTGTGAACATGTACTCGTAAGAGTTTTGTATACTGTTTCGATCTATCACATGTTGTGTTGTAAGGCTCGAATTCAAATCATTGTTGACCTAACGAACGTAAATTCTGGGTCTACATGAAGAACCACGCAGCACGTATATTTTTTCACATATTACGATTTGTTTCAGCTTCAATTACTACGTGAAACTGAAGTCATTGGTCGAAGAGGAAACTGTCACCGCCGCCTGGTCTATATATTTCATCCTGAGAGTCTATAGAAATATATGATGAACGATTATGAGAACAGTGAAATACGAGGAGAATAACCTATGCATATCAATTCTCCAAGACAAAAATTAAAGGAAATCTCAACACTGGTGTGTCAACATTCAGTGTTCAAAAGGGAGTTATCTGAGATTGCAGACCCTAAAAATATGCCATTTCTATGGAACATAACATTCGAAGAAAATTCAGAGTAGTTGAGTCTCCCAAATAACGGAAGTTCGAACTACTCGCACTCAACAAGGAACATTGTTGAACTGATTCATTTTTTCATCATCTGCATCTCTTTGAACAATTCATATTTATATTTCGGAATCATTCCTGATGGATTCTTTTCGCTACTAAAAAAACAGGAGTTGACAGAATTGTGTACTCACAGAGCGCAACATTGCGAATGGTGATAATCCAATCAACACGTCCAGTGCCCATGGTCTTGATTCGCGATACAAAACAAGATCACACACCATCAAAATGTTCCAACATGAATTCATTACCATCCAAAAAGAATGTTTTCCGAAGATTATGTTGATCTGCTTAACAGCAACGTGAATAGCTTCGCACATTTCTTTGATTTCTTTCGCTTTTGCTGCCTCATTGTATTTCCTGATTGGAACATCGAAAGTTGTATCTACTAGATTGATTATATAATTATATCTTCTCTCCAGGAGCTTACATACCTCATATATGAAGGCAGTTGTCAGCAGAATTTGGTTTTCGACTATTAATGTGGGAACATAATTACAAAATTTATATAGTTTGTCATGAATTATGTCGATATCATAGTTAGTCCTCTCAACGATCGCTACAGGCAGAGAAATTCCATAGAAAGCTGCTGATACGGCAATATGTTTCCACAGTACAATATCTGAAAAATATATCATCTGCGTCAGATATGTATCAATTTGTCCTATTATCTCAAACAGTTTTTTCCAGCTTGATTCATAGTGTATTGCACCATGCATCCCAAATGCCAAATAGATCACTATGCTTGCACTCAGTAGATCCGAGACTATGATGGAAGAAGTTGTATTATGCTCAATGATTACCCTATTCCAAATTATAATGTCGTATATCATTGAACAGAGAAGAGCGAAGTAAAAGAAGCAGATTAAATATCTTGACACCCACATAATTGATGTGAAATTCCAAAAGATTGTTCCTAACATCTTTCCGATCCTCTCGAGGTATGTTAAAAGCACCACATCGTTTGTTGGCTGTTTGGAGGGTCTGATTTCGTTGAACATTGTATACGGAACGTAGACCAAAACGATATGACCGAAAGAATGTTCAATAGAATCAATATCCAATTCGTTTGAGTGTGGTCATTTTTTGACGGCGAACACGTCATAAGAATAACTTGATAGATTACTCATAAACAAATGGAGAATTAGTTACGAAAAATTGGAATTGAATTATCAGAAGGTCGTTAGGGTATATTTCCCTGTTTGTTGGGGGGCGCTACTAAATATATGATCCTAGAGTTTCTTATTCTTTTCCTCGAAATTAGGGCACAGCAATAGTAGTTCGTGAAATTATAGTAAATATGATTGTCATCGCATTCCAAGAAGATTATGAGGACTATGACTTTCGGAAATCGAGATTCTTCAGCAGTTATCCCAAAGAGATCATAATCTTGACAATATATTCTTTCTATAAATACATTTTTTTTTTCTGAAAGAACATGACACTTAATGTATAAATTCTACTAAATGTATATGTTAAAACATCAAGCCACGCGCTGGCCTCTTAGCCTAGTGGTTCATTGTTTATTCCAGAAGTGCATTTTTTTGTAGTTTTTTTGTACAATTATTCTGTTTTATCGAATCTTTATCATTATTCTTATTATTGTACTTTGTTCTTTATTTATTTATCTCGTTCTGAATAAACATTATTATTATTATTATATTATATATTGATGTATAGAATAATGTTTAATGTTATCGAGAGGTACTTCCTTCGATCTTTGACCAAAACAGCAGTCATTCATGAAAAAAAATCGTTTGTGTTTGTCGCCAGAAAGGCCTTCTGCGATGGTCATAAAAATTTTCAATGAAGCGCTAGGTCAGCTGAAAACTATCAGCTCAACTCTCGTGTCTGAAAAATCTTCCGATATACCGCCCACAAACCACCTTTTTTATTTTCCTGAGGAGTCCAATAACAAAAATATTCTTATCATTGCATATAACTTTTATGAATTATTTTATTTCGAAACTCATGACGAATCCAATACTCTCATATGTGTCGAAAATGAGGCATCATCCGTATTATTATCATAACTATTATCACATTTAATGTACTTTTATACCTTCCCAATCAGGAACCTACGAATATTCCACTGCTCCGATCAAGTGTGCAGAAGCGCCAGTTACAGCAACCATTTACCCTGAAACGCAGGATAAGTGAACTCTGGCCCTGGAAGTCGTGAGTCCAGAGTGAACGCAACGAACCAAGATTAACTACTTTCTGCATGCGACCAGCCAAGACCTCCACCACATTCCAGCGTGCCAGTATGGTCTTAGGTTTCAAAAGTAGTATTATTCCGCAACCACTGAGATCTCCGATCAACCACAAATACCAATCTGACAAAATAGTATGGATGAGCCTACTGAATTGATAGAGTCCTGTTACTCTGTCCATATTTCCTTCTCTTCTCGGATAATATTCATTCCAGCTGGGGCCGAAAACTATATGAAAAATCTGTTCTTACTTCAGTGTTCGACGTGGACTATATCAGGCTCATTGGCCTGTAACTGCCTCAGGGTGAGAAGGTTATATTAAAAAAATTGGTACCTTTCGTTCTTCAATGGATCAATATCTCCAGGAACAAAAGGTACTATCGATGTTCTATCTATTTCATAGGAGTGCTGAAGATAAAGTAAGGCATCCGTAGAGCCACGTCATGCCAAGACCGCATAAACTGTACAGCAGATGCATCATGTCAGCAACTAGGTTCCTCTATACCCATCACACGGATTTTGGTAGACAAGGATGTTGGAAACTCCGCCCTGGCACGCCATGATGAACCCTTCAGTCTTCTTCAGCTCACCTGACCTGAGGAAAGCAAATAAATAACTGTTAGCAGACAATCCATGATCCTCGATGTTCCTGAAGAGACTCCATGCATTAGCTTGCCCATAAGCAGCAGCAGAATTTTGGCATCCTCTGTAGCATCGATGTTATCTTTTCTCCGTGCCACTTACTGCTTTGAAAAAAGCACCAATTATTTCCTTTCCATTGGTCACAGATCATGCATTGGAGGAGTTAGAGTGGAACTGACTGAGATATACATGGAAACAATAAATTACAATTAATGAAATTGGAATACACGGTAAACCAATTGAATATATAACTCCAAATCTCGAATGAATAGAGGTGAAAGTGTTGAAATGAAGATAAAAATCCCGTCAAGATTTCATAAAATTCGATAAAATGAGGCCATCGAATCTAAACGAAAAGATTCAACTAGATTCTTGTCAAAAAATCCAAATCAAGAGTAACTGATGATTTTTTTCTTATAAGTGTTTTGTAACATGTTTCAATGGAGTAAATTTTATAGATGATAGAAGTCCAAACCAATACCACTCAGAATAAATTTTGTTTTTGACCCATCCATCCCGAAAAAATAATAACACGGCTCGTCAAGATTCTGCGTTTTTTGCAGTTGTACATGAAGATCAATTGTAATACGCTCGCCAGAAACTTCAATATTATATGGATTGTCGTTGATGTCCAAGAAAATAACAAGCAGGGTTTCAATGTTTCTGAAACGTGGTGACAGTTCTTGTTCTTCTCTCATCCAAAGAGTGAAGAATTGGGGTCACAAACTCTGAAGGCGCAAATGACAAGAAGTAGGTTAGTGTTAATATCAAAATCTAATTCAATAGATTTGTAAAAGTGGGCCACATCACGTTGCTTCCCCCCCCCCCAAGTTTTGTGAAAAAAATATTTCGATTTTTTCTTGGTGTAATGCCTGCGAGATAGATTAGTTTACATCATCGCCAATAATTACTCACCATGGAGTGAATAAAGAGATCGATATTGTTATTATCAGTCAGTAGACACCTTCTGTAGCGTGCATTGAGAATTTTTTTCCATTTGTGTCCTCAAGGAGTCAATAAACCAAAGTGAATTGTTTTCATCACATAGAGGCTCTCCTTGAGGCACTTGATTGATTATACTGGCTGCAAATGAAATTTGAGGGATATAATAGACTTGAATAAGGGAGGTAGAGGAAACATTGATAAAACTTTGTTAAAAAACGTGTACAAACAACATATTATCAAAAAAACAAAAATACGTGAATTAGTGCAGCGTACCTTCTTTGTTACGACTGATTTATGTCATTTGACACATTCGATTAATTTCTCGAGACTTCCTCTTTATCATTGAAAGAGTTCGTACTAATAATAATATTATTACCGAGAACCAGAAGAACACGAATATTTAGCCAAAATTCTTTGTTGATATATATGAAATCTTTATAGACGTTCTAATCATGCACGAAAAGAAAGGAAGCGTATATGTAAAACAGCTCTATATGACGCGATGGGCTCTCAATTGCATAGAAGTCACTTTTTCCTACCCGACTTGTAAGCCGATCACTCGAAACTTGAATCAAACCGTTAATAGGAGATTATCACATAAATGGACAGTAGTCTGATAGAGAAATCTTTGATTGGCATAACATTTCATTCCCAAACCCACCCAAGCTTGTTTCGATAAAAAAAATATTCCTTGAGCTATATGAATATGAATGAATTATAAAACTTTCCCCAGATACCACCAAACATTATAGAAATAGTATATTACGTAACGAGGGGAGTATGTAGCCTATTACACACTAGCGAAAAATTTCCATGAACAAATAACAAGTTTTGCCATTAGTAATAGTAGACTCACAGTAAGGAGTTCAACTAAGACCACGCTGCTGAAGATGGCTGCCGCAGATGCTGCCGAAAGCTCCGGAACTCAAAATTCCGGGACACGCCCTTCAAGCCCGAAAAACTTGCGATGTATCGACACCGGCCGTGAAAGCCTTCATTCTTCCATTATGTTGTGAGTTTTGAATTGAACAATTAGACGTGAACAAGGGATGATCTTTATCATATTCGAAAGTTGAGCCAGCTGCCTTTTCAAAACACCAGCAATGAAACACTAAAGAACTCATGAATTCATTGACCTACAAAAATGAATAAAAGGAAACTCTACTCACGAAATTCAACATGTCGACCAACAGAAAAGTAAACATCAAAACGGATTTCACAGGCGCCACATTCCCTAGTTTCATCTCGATAGCCAATAAAAGAATCAATGCCGAATGGAAAATCGTCCACAAGTTGTGATTCCCGAATATAACGTCGAGCTGCTTTCCATTATCGTGTAATAGAGCACATCTTTGCTTGACAGTTTCCACTATGAATTTAATGGTGTATTCATCGATCTTGGTATTCAACGTCAGTTCAACGATTTCGACTAGGTGATCATAACGTCTCACCAAGAACGCACAGAGCTGGTGGCTGAGGACAGTGACCAAAAGGAATTGGTTATCCATCAAATATCTGACGATGCAAAATACTGCAAGTATCAAAGGTATCTGTTTATGTCGTAACTCATATATAGTAATAGAATTCACTATTGATATAGATGAAACAAGTGCAATGCAGATCACCATTGACGTGATATGTTTCCAAAGGACAGCATCTTGAAAATAGATTCGTTTGATCATTTTTTTCTCCAACTTTGTGATATTCTTCAGAAGCTTCGTCCAATTACTTTGTTATTTCACAACACCGTAAAGTCCAATAATCAAAAAACTCATTTTAGCAGCTTGCATTAAATGCCTCAATATTATCAAATAAATCGAATGGTTCCCCTTTTTATTGATCAATTCAATCCAAAATAACGTCTTCTGGGCAAAAAATGGGACATAGTAAACGCAAATGAACGTATTCGATATAATCCTGTTCGATACGAATGATCCAGAAATCAATCCAAGAAATGTTCCAGCTCTGATGTAAAATGATATGATCCTGCTATCGTTGGTTGTTGTTTCCTTGAGAGAAACCATTTTTCTAATGGATGTATTATGATCAATGGTAATGGTAGTTATACAATTAATGGTCTTCCGTTGAAAATGAAACAGATTGATGAAATCCTGAAAGCACGACAGCATTAACAAGATTTTGACTTGTTGCCGGTTATTGTACTTCAATTAGTAAATTTTTGATGAGAAAGCCTTTTCAATTTTTTTTTTCATCGAGGTCATTATATATTTGTATGTTCATAGGTGATGTTATCATCTGATCTTCCAGATAAGCACTACCTACTCAACATTATTTTCTATGATATTGTTTTCTCTATAGAAATTAAGTGCTTCAAAATTGACTATGGGACGTTCATTTGATTCACCCCATGACACTCAAAAATATAAACTGGAACTTTTGCCAAGATATTTTTGGTGAATTCGTTATGCCATCGTTTTTTGTTTCCTAAACATATTTTTTTCTGGACAATAATGGATATTGTTTGGGAGCTGTTTTTTATTCAATGCTTCTTGCTCTCTTTCAGAGAACTCACAAAGAAGAAGGTAATGAGAATATCTATAGAAAATTTCAAGCTATTTTTTCAAACTGTGCAGAAAAACCAGTCCCACCAACAGAATAATGATAATAATTGGGAAGTTCATAATTTTATGCGACGTCTGGCGGAAATATAACGCACTGCTATAATTTCACAAACAAACGGCTTCCATTTTATGTGTGTGAATTTATTGAGTTCTTTGTGTTGATTCAGGAAATGTCATCTGAAGTTGTAGTTTTTTTTGATTAATAATAACAAACAATCATGGATGCATATCGCTCAGTGAGCCGTATAAAGTGTTTGGTGCCAAGTTGCCGCAACTCTAGGAACCGAAATACAAAGTTGTCTTTCCACACGTTTCCAATGAGAAATACATCTTTGGTGGGAAACATTACGGAGAGTGGATTGAAAGAGAAAATAGTCAGGTACAAGCCTTGGAAAATTAAACTGAAACTGCATAAATCACCATCTAGAGCGGCTTCAGTGTGTTCCTTACATTTCAAAAGAGATGATTTCTTGTTACATGGTGAGTCTGTTTGTCTATTTTTAGGCGAAGTTATGGCGCATTTCATCATCCATGTAATAGAAGCTCCTTTGGTTCACTGACACTACACTAAAACTGAAAAATGTCCTGGAACAAATATCATCAGATTTTAAAACACAATGCATCTATGTTCACCTCCAATGAACGGTATTGTGCGGCTATTCAAAGCATCATGAACACAGTTATAATAACCTTCACGAGAAAAATTTCATACAATGAAAATATAGCAAGAAAAACACCAAAATCTTGGCTAGCGAGGGCAACTGATGACTGGATTTTAGTTTGGCGCGTTATTTCACAAATGTTAACAAGGTAACTATTTCAAAATGGTGGATATAGTTTAACCACCACCAGTGCCCTCATCGGTCGATATTCTTCCCTATAGCCATAATAGCAACGTTCCCTTCATTCGACGGCACAAAACTTGCTTTTCGGAAAATATTTATTGATACGGAATTCGGAAGAATTGAACAAATACAAAAATATAAGTAAAGAACGTAAAAACTTGAAAAACACCCCAGAATCAAAAATATAAGCGTTATAAGTATTAATCCGGCAAGGGACGTCTGAAAGAACTCTGCTCCCAGGGCCGGCGCTAGGGGTGAGGTAGGCGAGGCGGTCGCCTCAGGCGGCGGTTTTTCTGGGGCGGCATTTTCAATCCCGAAGCAGCAAGAAGATAGTGGAAAAACACCAATATGTGATACATATCCATTGTCCTTCATATGATGGTAGGAATGATAATAATGATGAATCGGGAAACCAGAATAATGTTTTTTCATTATCGCTCAGGCGTTGGACCTCTTGCAGCTGCACCCTGCGTTCCAGTGTGTCACTGCCGATTTTTATCATAAACACACATTGATTGATTCAAGTTGTTAGGTCACATACACGAATTGTTGTACGCAAAGGTTTTTCAAACCAGATAGAACAATCATGTAAATTCACAAAAATACGTACTGTTTGGACGTCTTTTTTTTGTGGTGGATCAATATTTGTTTCGTGGATTTCTGGGTTTGTAACCTACCAATCTGAAAAAATTAGAATAAATAAATTAATTCTTATTTTTCAGATTGTGCTAGGTTACAAACCCAAAAAACTACGGAACAGACAAATATATGTGTTATAACTGAGTCTGGAAGAGCTCTGCTTCCTTGAGAACTGTCTATTCAGCATCCTGGAGGGTGGTATGTTAAGCATGCGGGATTTCCTCTGAGTGGTGGCATGATTTAAGATGAAATAATAAGCGCAAGATGAGCATTCCCTAACAAATGAGACACAATTTTTATCAGAAAACATCTAATAGAGAAAGGAATTGTTGTTGTTGTTCTAAAATTGTTCGTTCCGTTAACCAGCTGACGAACGTCAACCCTCAGAAGTCGGAACTTATGCGAGCAATGGATCAACGAGGCCTTACCTTTTAACGTGCGATTACCCAGCACGGTGGCCCAGCGAGGATTCGAACCCCGGCCTTCCGCTTGATGAGCAGATATGCTAACCACTACACTACCGAGACCAGAGAATGATGTTAATTTCTGAATAAACCGGTACAATTTGTAATGAACAGGCGACTTTCGCAATGTGCATATGCGGGAGCGTAAACAATTCTTGTTCACAAGATCCATTTATGTGAACTTCTGTTGAAGGGCACCTGAAATCATGATCTAGGACTCATTCGATTCGGAATGACCTCTAGAAACTTTTTGAAAAATTTTACGAGAGGCTCGAAAATATTGCGAAAATTATAAATAATTTTGAAAAAGAAAAGCGATTAGTGTTTTGCAAATATCTCGAAAATTATTAAAGATAACCAAAATATCATTATTCAGAAAAAAAAATTCCGTTACTATTTTATTAAATATACTTCTGTTTATAAACGAGTTTCAAATTTACATAATAAAAATAATTGTTAAACTGACAACCTCATTTTTTTTCACTTCTTGGAGCTCTTCTTGAAAGGCTTCAGAAGCGATCCCCGTTGAAATTTTTGAGAACAAAATTCATTCTTGAAAAAAAGTTTTTATCGATTAAAAACGCATTTGTTGATTTACAATTTTTTTGCCACTGAATATGAATATTAAGGAACGATATTATTACCAAAAATCGCAATTTCTATTCCTCTGTGATATTCTGAAATTTTGCATTTTGTTCTTAAAAATCAAAATATTCATCACTGATATAAATTACCCAAAAAAATTCAATTACATCATAAACAATACATTTGTTTTTAACCAGTTTTCAAAGAAATAGAAAATTATAAAAAGTGATTCAAATTATTAGAATACGAATAAACTTGAATATTAAAGAAGAACTTTCATTGCTTTAAATGAGTTTTTCATTTTTTTTAAGTCTTTGATAATTAATAACGAAGTGAAAAATCAAAACTTATTCTAATGGGGATCGCTTCTAAAGCCTTTCAAAAAAAGCTCCAAGAAGTGAAAAAATTTGAGATTTGTAGTTTAATTATCAGGGTTATTATGTAAATTCAAAACTCGTGAAAATTAGTTAATTAACAAAAGTATGTCTCATAAAATGATTACGGGATTTTTTTTTCCATGGATTTTCGTTTATTGAAGTGTCTAGAATCTAGAAGGTATGCGATTTTTTTCTTCAATAAGTTGAAATCATGTTCAAAAGTCCATATCGGTCATGGCATCCGTAATCAATATGAGAAACACCATTTGATCGAATCTGAGAAAGCAGCATGCCTTCCTCACATACTTGTGTCACCACCGTAATCATTTTCAGAAATATGAGACAGAAATTTGAATAGTTCTACTCACGAACTGCACAGACCCATACAACGCTGCGTAGCTTAACTGTTGTAAAGTATCAGAATTAATAGAATTCCGCATTTCCAGTCCGTCTTCGATAAGCAGCAGGATATTGAGCGATGAATTGAAAATTGTCCACAGAGCATAGTTCCCGAATATTGTATTGATTTCTCCAACGATATGGAACATCATTGCAAACATCACTTTTATGTGTTTTGACTTTGATGCCATTTTTATGGTATAGATTGGTGCATCAGAGATAGATTCAACAATTCTGGACAGGTATTCATATCTTCTTTGTAGAAAATCACAGAGTTCATACGTGAGGATAGTTACCAAACAAATTTGGCTGTTTGTCAAAAACATATTGATATAACGAAAAATATCCCAGAAATTTTCAATATATTTCTGATATACTAAGTAGTTGATGGGTATCATCAAACAAACAGCTCCATAACAGAGCGTTGATAGTATAACATGTTTTTTAGTGTCAATATCCTTGAAATATCTTCTCTGCGTCATATTGATTCCAATTTGTTCCATTTTCCCTCTGAGTTCTATCCAATTTGACTTGTATCTCAACGCACCATATAATCCCACCAGAAAAAAACTTGTTTCAGCAATCCCTTTTGGAATATCAATAAAAGAGGGAGAAATGTCGTATTCTGTCGTTTCCACTTCTGACGTATCAAATAAAAAGTTGAAGTAGATGGTTAAACAAATAAATGGTACATAGATAAAACATATGTAACATTTCGAAACGAAATATTTTGGTACAACACCTTCCGATGGAAATGCATCATAAATCACCCCTAAGAGATTTCCAATTCTTTGATAGTGTAATATGAGAGTACTGTCTTTTGTGGCTTTCTTGGTTGAAGTCATTTTGGTCAGCATAGCTCACCGAATATACTCTACTGAAGAACTATCAGAATGTATATAATCGATTCCTCATTAAATATATGTATTGTCATTGCTCCAAACAACATGAAGCTAACGAATTATTGATGATTGTGACAAGTACAATTTCGATGCAATTATCATCAATCACGACCCTGAGAGCACGAATACTCAGCAATAATCATAACATCACTAGGTAGCATAATGAGTGTGGATGATATTGTTTTTTTTATTTCATTAACTTCTACTCGCATACTTCATGAGTAGCAGTTGAGCTTCAGATTCACTTCTCTTCCTTATCAGGAAAGATCAGATATAACAACCACCGTTATGAAAAACAGTCTGTTCTATTTACAAAGGAGGACAAAGAAGGCTTCATAGCGCTACCCCATTGATTTTTCCAATGTCATATTTGTAGTAAATAGTAAATTACTCAATTAGTGATATTGTTTATGTAACCCTGAGTAATGGAATGAGTGATCAGAAATTATATATATGAAGATTATATATATATATATATATATATATATATATATATATATATATAGTCGAGTCGGAGGACGAAACTCAATCATCACCTAGAAGATGGCAAATGAGACTTTGCCGAAACGTTGTGACAATTATCCTTCAGGGGATCAAAACCACAGAACACGGAATGAAACCCGAAAAAACAACTCATCATATATATAAAATAATAAATATAAAATGAACGTCGATGTGTGCAGGCAATATCGGCTCCCTATTTTTCGGTGATTGAAGTGGTTATAAGGGTGAAAATTAACCTTGTTTTTTACCAAAAGAAAGTTCATATAATGACCAGTGCAATAATATAAACTTGGAATGAAGTTTTAGTAGACGTATAAGGCAATTGAGCAATTCAAATAATATTCATTGAACACCAAACAGGATAACAAAAAACCCAACTATTCCAAAAAAACAATAAACCAGCTGTTGAAATAAGTGAAAAAAGAATTGAATCGAAGACTAGTCGATGTTTTTATAACACATCACCCAGTGACATACGACTGAAATTCAAAAGGGAACAAACAAATACCTACAAGTAACATATTCACCCACCCACTGATGGAATCTGAATTGAATAAATCGCTGAAAACTCTATATGAAGAAATTGTGAAAAACCGTATAGAAATTAAATCTACCATAGAAGCTGCAGAAACCAGATTATTAATGAAAATAGAAGACCTGAAACAAAAAGTAAATCACCTAGAAAATGAAAATAGACATCTGAAGAATAGAATTGAAACATTGGAGAGAAATTCGAAAAAGAATAATGTTGTAATTTTTGGACTGAGAAATTCGGAAGAAATAAATCCTTCCTACATTTGCAAGAAAATTGAAGAACTTTTGAACATCGAAGTGAAAGAGTCCGAATTGAACAATCTATATCGCCTCAACAAAACAGAGACAGCCCCAATAAAGGTGGAATTCACAACGTACTTGCAGAAATTGAATATACTAAGACAGTGTAAAAAACTCAAGGGGACAGGAATAGCAATTGGGCATGATCTTACTTTCGAGCAAAGACGAGAACATAAAATCCTGAATAATTTCCTGAAGAAGTCTAGAGAAAATCCCGAGAACAAGGCATATATCAAAGGAAACAAGCTTATGGTTAATGAGAAAATATATACAGTTGAAGAACTTGAAGAGCTGAGCCTAGTAGAAGAAGAAAAACCCAACAGCGCTCCACCAACTCCTAATATACGAAATTTGGAAAATGAAGTATTCGAAGCACGATCAAATCATCCACCTGAAGTGGAACAAATAGTAACCAACGTTACTAATGAAAACACTCCGAAGATCGACAATAAACAAACAAAACCAAGAGGAGCTGTCCCGCCAAAAGAGAGAACAAGAAGCCTTCGATCAAATAAGTAAGTCGAATAGTACACAAGTCAATGTAAAGTGTGCTCCAGACAATTAGTGATTTAATATAACTCATAGTTTTTATAGAAATTGAGGAACTTTACCCCAAATTGAATTATTTAACATTCGCGTTGTAGCTAGGTACTTTTGAAAATGAATCCCTATATCCGTGATTTCGCTATTGACAAGCCTGAGACTTATATTCCGGAAACAGCATCACAAACGAACGATGTCCTGAAAATAAATCAAGCAAATGATTTTAAACTTATACACAATAACATCAGAAGCATTGGCAAAAATCTTGATGAGTTCAAAATTTTTTTACAGCAATTCGAATCCGAATTCAATTGTATAGTCCTTACAGAAACTAGGAAAATTTTTGACACCTCAATTTTTAACATGCCGGGATATAAATTGCTATATAATGAAAGTACTTTGGATCAAAATGATGGTACTGTCGTGTATATAAAAGCCAACCTTTACAAATACCATGAAATGATTCGTTTTAATAATTCGATATTGATTAAACTTGGAATTAATTATAATGGGGATCATATCGTCATTCATGCATTCTACAGGTCTCCCTCGACATGTGCTGAAACATTCAATAAAAACCTCCAAAACTATCTCGATGAGCATACCAATAACACCGCCCAATACAACATTATGGTCGGAGATTTGAACATCAATATTCTTGACGAAAATGACGACAAAGTAAGCGACTATCTAACTAATTTGGCAGAATTTGGTT